>LR738710.1:890961310-891074054 GCA_902687465.1 Secale cereale
GCTCACGCACACGCACGAGAACCCAGCCCCGCCGCAGCGCCTCCTCGCAGCGCTGAGCCGCCGCCGCTCCGGCGCTCCCCGGCCGCCGCTCCGGCGCTCCCCCGCTCCCTTCCTCCCCCGCTCCCTCCGACCCCCCGATTCGCCCCACCGAACCACGCCGCCGTCGCTCCCGAGGAACTCCCCTCCCCGCCAGTGGCGGAGCTACAGGGTGGCCAGGGTGGGCCGTGGCCCACCCTGGGATTTTGACCCGGCCTTTACCTATATAGATGGGCCAGAGAAGGAAAAAAACGGCCCAACAACACTTTGACCCAAAACAACCAACGCTCTCGCTCTCAGCCAGACCCCAGGCACCACGCACATACAGGCATACAGCACGCTGACCCTCTACCCGACACCCAGCCGCCGGCCGTCCCCGTCCCGGCCTCGCCGGCCGCCGGTCGCCGCCCTCGCCGGTCGCCGGCCGCCCAAGAGGCTCCTCTGCTCCTGGCCTCCTGCCTCCCCATTGCGCCCTCGCCCTGCCCGGCGCTCGGCGCCAGCCTTGCCACCGCCCCCGTCCGCGACCCTGCCCTGTCCCAGCCGCCTGGCACCCCTGCAAGCCGGCGGCGCCCCCCAGTCCGCACTACGGCACTCGGCTCGGCCTGATTTGAGGTACCGTTCATCCATTCCCAAATTCCCAAATTCCCAAATGTGTAGAGCATGTGTGAGAAAAGCGGTCAGACCCCTCCGTCGATGCCCCAGATTGCTCCGGCGACCACGGTGAGTTTGATTTGAATGGTCGTTAGTTACTAGTATTCACATTTATGTTGCATCATGCTAACGAGACATTGCAAATGATCTTTGGTGTAGAATGCTTCCCGACAAGCATCAACCGATCCTTCTCGGTCTGCCCTTGGTGGAACCCCGACGGGCCCTTCACCTCAGTCTGGCACTGGCGCAGCCTCGACCGGTCCTTCACCTCCGTGATAACGGTATTTTTCTTCTTATTTAGCCTAGTTAGTCCATTTATGACATAATTTAGCCTATTTAGTCCACAAATGACATAATAAGATGAAGAAAATCAAGGAATAGGAAGAAAAGAAGGAATAGGAAGAGAAGAAGAAGATGAAGAATAAGAAAAGAAGAAGAAGAAGAAGATCTTCTTCTTCTTCTTCTTTTCCTCCTCTTATTTAGCCTTTTTAGTCCATTTATGACATAATTTAGCCTATTTAGTCCACAAATGACATAATAAGATGAAGAAAATCAAGGAATAGGAAGAAAAGAAGGAATAGGAAGAGAAGAAGAAGAAGAAGAAGAAGAAGAAGAAGAATAAGAAAAGAAGAAGAAGAAGAAGAACATTTCTTCTAGCTTTTCTTATTCTTCTTCTTTTCTTATTCTTCTTCTTCTTCTTCTTCTTCTTCTTCTTCTTTTCCTCCTCTTATTTAGCCTATTTAGTCCATTTATGACATAATTTAGCCTATTTAGTCCACAAATGACATAATAAGATGAAGAAAATCAAGGAATAGGAAGAAAAGAAGGAATAGGAAGAGAAGAAGAAGAAGAAGAAGAAGAAGAAGAAGAATAAGAAAAGAAGAAGAAGAAGAAGAACATTTCTTCTTCTTTTCTTATTCTTCTTCTTTTCTTATTCTTCTTCTTCTTCTTCTTCTTATTCTTCTTCTTCTTCTTTTCCTCCTCTTATTTAGCCTATTTAGTCCATTTATGACATAATTTAGCCTATTTAGTCCACAAATGACATAATAAGATGAAGAAAATCAAGGAATAGGAAGAAAAGAAGGAATAGGAAGAGAAGAAGAAGAAGAAGAAGAAGAAGAAGAAAAGAAGAAGAAGAATAAGAAAATCTTCTTCTTCTTTTCTTATTCTTCTTCTTCTTCTTCTTTTCCTCCTCTTATTTAGCCTATTTAGTCCATTTATAACATAATTTAGCCTATTTAGTCCACAAATGACACAATAAGCTTAGTTATGTCAAAAATGGCCTAATTAGCCAGGTTAGCTCCAAAATGACCAAGTTTACCTATGTTAGCTCCAATATGATCCATTTAACCTACGTTAGCTCCAAAAAGACCAAGTTTACCTAAGTTAGCTACAATATGATCCATTTTACCCGCGTTAGCTCCAAAATGACCTATTTACCTAAGCTAGCTCTAAATTGACCTACACACTTAGCATTTTTACCTAGCTTAGCAAAAAATGACATTTTTACCTAGGTTAGCTAAAAAATGACCAAGTTTACCTAGGTTAGCTTCAATATGATCCATTTAACTTAGCTTAGCTCCAAAATGACCAAGTTTACCTAGGTTAGCTCCAATATGATACATTGAACTTATCTTATCTCCAAAATGACCTATTTACCTAGCTTAGCTCTAAATTGGCTTTTTTAACTACATTTGTTGGAAAAGAAGAAGATAAAGAAGAGGGGGAGGAGAGAAAGAAAGAGAAGATAAAATCTTCTTCTTATTTTCCTCTTCTTCTTCTTCTTCTTTTCCTCTTCTAGCTATTCTTCTTCTTCTAACTTTCATCTTTCCCAATTTGCAGATTTGCTTGAGATGAGGAAGCTTGCATTGATGGACTCATATATTTTCCTTGTGCTTCCTTTTTGTTTATGAAAACATGTTTGGGAACTTCTTATTGTTGGATATGTTGTTGGAAACTTCTTATGTCATATGGATATATGTTGGACTTGAGAAAATATATTGTTGGAAACTTCTTATGTCATATGGATATATGTTGGACTTGAGGAAATATATTGTTGGAAACTTCTTATGTCATATGGATATATGTTGGACTTGAGGAAATATATTGTTGGAAACTTCTTATGCCATATGGATATATGTTGGACTTGAGGAAATATATTGTTGGATATGTTGTTGGAAACTTCTTATGTCATATGGATATATGTTGGACTTGAGTAAATATATTGTTGGATATGCTTGTTGAGTATATATGTATTATCTGTGTATATCTATGAATTTCTGTCAAATTGAATGAATTCAATTAAAAACAGGGGTTATATAGGCCCTTTGCCGTCTGCCAGCAGTCGGCAAAGAATGCCACGTGGCAGCTCCCTGTTCAACCTGGGAACACTGGTTGCCTATTTGGGCATTTTGCCGACTGTCGGCAGACGGCAAAGAGGCTAAGGTCTTTGCCGACTGCCGGCAGTCGGCAAAGAGGCTAAGGTCTTTGCCGACGGCCAGCAGACGGCAAAAAAGGCCACGTGGCAGCTTCCCAGTGACTCCTATTTGGCCTCTTTGCCGTCTGCCAGCAGACGGCAAAGACCTTAGCCTCTTTGCCGTCTGCCGGCTGACGGCAAACCACGCCGTTAACACCTAACGGCTCCCACCTCACCTCACTGCCGTCTATGCTCTTTGCCGTCTGCTGGCCACAAACGGCTGACGGCAAAGAGCTTTGCCGACTGCTTCTATGAAGCAGACGGCAAAGAAGGCCTTTACCGGCGTTAATTCAGCCGGACTGTTTGCCGACTGCTAGCAGTCGGCAAAGAGCTTTGCCGACTGCCATTCATGCCTTTGCCGACTGCCATGGCAGTCGGCAAAGAAGCTGATTCATGTAGTTGTTGTAACATCAAGTTGTTACAATAAGACTTACGACTTAGTGCATCAGCCATGACATTGGCCTTTCCAGGAGTGTAAGTGATTCCTAAGTCGTAATCTGTGAGCAACTCAACCCAACGTCTTTGCCTGAGATTTAGATCCGGTTGGGTGAAGATATACTTCAAACTTTGGTGATCAGTGAAGATTTCACAGCGATTACCAAGGAGGTAATGTCGCCATGTTTTGAGTGCATGGACTACAGCTGCAAGCTCTAGATCATGGGTAGGATAGATATCTTCATGTGGACGCAACTGTCGAGATGCGTATATGCAATCACTTGACGATCTTGCATGAGTATGCAACCTAGTCCTTGTCGCGAGGCGTCGTAGTAGATTATGAAATCCTTGGAAAAGTCTGGTGGTACCAGTACAGGTGCAGATGTCAGGCGTCTTTTCAGTTCCTGAAAACTGGACTCGCACTGTGGGGTCCACTCAAACTTTTTATCTTTCTTGAGGAGTTCAGTTAGAGGTTTAGCAACTTTGGAGAAATTCTAGACGAAGCGTCGGCAATAGCTCGCTAAGCCAAGAAAACTCCTAACTTGCTTGACCGATTCAGGGGGAGTCCAATCAAGGACGGCTTGAACTCGCTCGGGATTGACAGCAATACCCTTGCCAGAGATCACATGACCTAGATAGGTTACTTCTGGCAACCAGAATTCACATTTAGAGAATTTGGCATAAAGGCGGTGCTCTCGAAGTTTCGTCAATACCAGCCTTAAATGCTCGGCATGATCTTCCTTGTTCTTGGAATAGATGAGTATATCATCGAGGTATACCACGACAAATTTATCCAAATACTCCATGAATATAGAATTCATTAACCGGGAAAAGGTAGCTGGGGCATTGGTTAATCCGAAGGACATGACGGTGTACTCATATTGGCCATAACGAGTGACAAAAGCCGTTTTAGGAATGTCCCCGTTCTTGATTTTGATTTGATGGTAACCCAACCTCAAATCCATCTTAGAGAAGACTGAGGATCCAGCGAGCCGATCATACAGGTCGTTGATCCTGGGAAGCGGATACTTGTTCTTTATGGAGACCAGATTAACAGGTCGGTAATCTACAACCATCTGCTCCGTTCCATCCTTCTTCTTGACGAAGAGGACGGGGCAAGCCCAAGGGGAAGAACTAGGACGGATGAAACCTTTTTGCAAGGACTCATCGAGTTGTTTCTTTAGCTCAGCTAATTCTAGTGGTGCCATCTTATAAGGTCTCCTAGAGATTGGGACAGTTCCAGGGATAAGATCTATCACGAACTCGACATCTCTGTCAGGTGGAATTCCTGGCAGTTCTTCTGGAAAAACATCCGGGAAGTCACGGACTACCGGGATATCTTCAAGTTCTGGTAGAGGGCTGGCATTAAGAGAGTAGAGCTGACGCTCAGCCATTCGGTCCAAGACATTGACTATCTTGTCGGATGGGTGTGTAAGTTGAACGGTCCTAGTATAGCAATCAATTTTGGCGTAATGATTTGTCATCCAATCCATACCCAAAATGATGTTTATGTCCGAGGACTTGAGAGCGATTAGAGATACTAGGAAAACAAGTCTGCCGACAAGGATTTCATTTCCATGGCTTACCCTAGATGTTTGCCACTTTGAACCAGGAGTTTGAATAACCATGGAAGTAGGCATGTCACAAAAAGTCATGTTGTGCAATCGAGCATAGCTCTCAGATATGAACGAATGGGATTCTCTAGTATCGAAAAGAACAGATGCCGGATGGCAGTTTACGAGAAGCGTACCAAGGACGACGTTAGGATCCTCATAAGCTTCCTCAGCAGAGACATAGTTGACATGACCACGTGCAGTGGGGATTGGCTTGACATAATTCACCTTGCCGGTTGGCTTACCACGGCCAACGGGTTTTCCTGTTTGGTTCTGAGGACACTCACGCATGTAGTGTCCCGGTTCTTCACACTTGAAGCATGTCACAGTGGTAGTGCGTGGAGCAAAGTTGGAAGGTGGTCCTCCATAGGTCTTAGCAGGTGCAAACTGTTGAGTTGGGCGAGGCGCCTCATAGGATGGCCTCGGTGTGTACTTGGGTGGCAGAGCAGTGTTAGGAACCCACACACGGCGCTTGTGAGAGCCAGAGCCGGATGAGGAACCAAGGTCTCGGATATGCTTGCGTGTGGCCTCGAAGTCGGTCTGGCCTGTTTCAGCACTGATAGCCTTGTTTACCAACTTCTGGAAGGAAGTGCACTCGTGCAGACGTAGATCTCGGCGGAGTTCAGGGCTGAGTCCCTTGCGGAACCTCGCCTGTTTCTTGGCATCGGTGGATACTTCTTCAGGTGCATAGCGTGCCAAGTTGCCAAACTCGCGACTATAACCATCCACAGTTAACCGGCCCTGGGTGAAATTGCAGAATTCCTCCCGCTTGCGATCCATGAGACCTTCCGGAATGTGGTGTTCACGGAATGCCTCACTGAACTCAACCCAAGTAGTGATTTGGCCAGCGGGACGCATAGCTTCAAAGTTTTCCCACCAAAGACTGGCAGGGCCCTCCAGATGGTAGGCAGCGTAGGTAACCTTGTCAGCTTCGGCCACACGGGCAGAGTGTAGCTTGTGGGTGATACTATGTAGTCAGTCATCCGCATCCAGAGGTTCAATGGAGTGATGGAACTTCGGTGGACACATCTTGATAAAGTCATTGATTGACACCACGTCATTCCTCTGACGGAACCCAGTGTTCTGCTCTATGCGTTCCAGCAGACGGTTGGTCTCTCTCTTGTTCCGTTCTGCCTCGAGCATAACTTCCGCCAAGGAGGGTGGCTGGGGCAGATTGCCATATCTAGCCCCACTAGCCTCACCCTGCTCCTGAGCAGCAGGAGTGTTGCGAGTGTTGACCATCCTAGGAAAACAAAACAACAGTTTAGACAAGGATGGCAAAAATTTGACATAGAAGTGCAGAATGTAATGGATGACACGGAATGCAAAGATGTTCATCCGTACGACATGGTAATATAGGAACTGCTATATATACACCAGTGGTCATACACACCATACAAAGTTTAGTACAAGCCAAGGCTAAAGTACAACTGCAGTGAAAGACGATACATCCCATCAGAGGCATTCCAAGCTCCTATACATTATTTAACTACACCTCCGGAACTCAGTACACACTAAGTCATATTCCACAAGACGCACAGGACTGTGGAAATACAACTACTACAATACTACTACAACCACGGCCTAGCTCAGACATTCGCGTAGTAATCCTCGTAAAGATTACCACCGTAGCCTGGAAGTGGAATAGATGGATCTTGGAACTCGCGAGCACTCGAAGGCTGTGGACAAAAGGGGCATGGGTGTGGTCTCGGTCCCGATGCTGGTGGTAACCGACGCCCACATGGAGGTGTAATACCCCCAACGTCACGCCAATCCATGCATGTCCAGATATCTGGCGTGCACAGCAGGTGCAAGCCGTGTCAAAGTAGTCCAATGAGCAGCTCGAGTGTTATACAGCTCCATTCGGAGGGCACGGACCTCACGGTCCATATCCTCCAACATCTGAACAGTAGTCTGAAGCAGTGGCTCTTCATGAGCAGCATCAGTATACAGACCAGTGTAGTAGCCTTCCTCTCCGGGAAGTGAGGCTGGCATGTAACAGAACTCAGTGTTCAGCAACAGGGCATGCCTAGCACGGAGGATGGTCATCATCGAATAGGCAGCATCCTCTACTGCCATCTCGATGGTAATCCCGAGTCCATAAGACCAATGGATGGGGTATATCCAGACTATGCAGAAATACTGACTCTGATTGAAATCCCGGTACTGTTCCTCCACGGTGTATTCAGGATACCAGCGATAACCGGTCTCAGTCAGCACACGGACTAGCATGGCCGTGTGACCGGGCACATTAATGCACCGAGTCAAACGAACCACTTGGTGATGGATGCGGCCAGACATCTGAAACACGAAGTAATGCAAAGGCATTAGTGTTTCTGGAAGAAATCGGACAGCATAACAAATGTAAATGCTCAAACAAAGATTTGAGACATCATACAATGATAGCATAGCCACTCAACAATTCCATATCAAGTTTCCGGGTCCAACAATCATCATACTAAAAGGATAGAAACTGAACTAAGGCTTGAAACCAACAATCCTAAGAGTCTACGGATTAGTAACACGTGAACCTAGTAAGGATAAGAGGCCTAGTCCTAAATCCCCGTAGAAAGAATAGACTGACTCAGATCAGATGGGCATAAGATAAAGGAGTAAAAAGAGCCTTACGTTCCCTTCCACAATCAATTCCCCTACATATAACTAAGAATTTTTCTAGACTCAACATCGACCAGTTTGGCTTGAGAAACCTACACGCAGTCCAGCTCTGATGCCAACGCTGTCAGGACCCCGATCCTAAGTCACACTGATCTAGCTGTAACACGTCATATCACTTTGCGGCCTCACGCACGGTAACCCCACGGGTGCCACCTTACCTGGCCCAGGACGTGTTACACTTTGCGGCCTCACGCACGGTAACCCCACGGGTGCCACCTTACCTGGCCCGGGACCGTTTGCGCATTTTGGCACACATATATGACAGTGTCGCTAGCATCCATATGACAGAGAACCCGGGCCGACATGGCTAGTTATAAACCAAAAGTGGAACTAAATTACAGAGACAGGCATCCATGACCCAGCAACGAACGTGTCGGTCATCAACGTATGAACCCAAGTCGTAGCAAGCTACATGGACTTAAAGGAACAACGCGTGACATTTCCCCTAAGGGACAGACACAGGAATGAAGAAGGACACATGCCGGCCAGCCTACGTGATCCGAGCAGTAGCAAGCTACCAAGGCTCATTGGACTCACTAGGAGGCATTTCCCTGTAAGGTAGGCTACCAAAGGAAAACAACTAGGTGTCGGATCCGACACATACCAAGCATTTCAATCATACACACAATATGCTCAATATGTGCAAATACAACATTGCATCACAACAGAACTCTATGACTCAAAGTACTTTATTTAAGAGGCTCCAAGAGCCATACATAACATATCCATACAGGTAGGGGTCACATGACCCAACACTCAAGTCATACAGTCATACAAGCACAAGCGGAAGCTACATGTCTGAGTACAGACAACTTAGAAAATAAAACAGGATTGGTGTAGCCCGACTATCTACAAGGCCCTTCACAAGCTCCAGATCTCCGTCTGGGTGTCAAGCTACTCGTCGACGTCAACGTCTATGTAGAACCCATCAGCAGGGGCAGGGTTCTCCTCTGCAACAGTTATTAAGCAAACATGAGTACAAAGGTACTCAACAAGTCTTACCACAGAACCTATCATACATGCAACATTATCAAAGGGGGTAGTGGAGTTCATAACAGAAAGCCAGCTTTGACTCTTGGCTAACCTATACTACGACTCTCAACGGATTGCAAGATGTTATTACGAACATGAGTCTTCTACTCACCACAACAATACACTACCGAGGATCCTCTTCCGTCATCCTACGGAAGGGCCATCCACGGCACTCACACTTATCTTGAGGCTTTTAGTAGTATCCATCATCTTGTCTATGAACTGTAAGAGTAACCAAGTAGTCCGTACCACGAACAACGGCTATTCGAATAGTTTGATAACCCTGCAGGGGTGTACCTCTTCACACACGCTTCCACCACTTATCGCCGTATACTCGGCGTGTACTCGGCAACCTTCAAGTGGTAGCCCAGCGAGGGTGTCGGCCACGACCTGACTAACTACTCAAGTCTCTCGTCCAGGTTTATCGCCTATTTGGGTTCCATCCGTGGGGAGATCCGGCCGGGGTGTCGCTCACGGCCCCAAACGATGTGTACAGGGTTCCCGAGTCACCAAACGGGCAACCTGTACACCGTGCCACGTACCTGTCGCATCACAACCCACCCCGAGGGTAAACGTTCTGCACGACCACCAGTAATCTATAAACACCAGAAACTAGTTGCAACTCCTGGACAGAGATCAAGGGTAATTAATAAGCCGAGAGGGTCCATTGGTTTCGGGCCCAATGCATGGTAGTACCTGCAACTTGAACCACACATACAGATCTTAGGTCCTATGGACGATTCCAATGAAACAACCCACCATGTACTCCTACACTTCCTTCTCTGCGATACAATCACTATTGGTATGATCATTTCACTCTGATCCATCACCCAGATGAACCAGACCAGACACAACTCTAAGCATAGCAGGCAACATAAACAAATAGCATGGTGGATCACACATCACATGGCTCAATCAACTCCTACACATGCTAGTGGGTTTCAACTATTTACTGTGGCAATGACAGGTCATGCAAGGGAATAGGGTTCAACTACCGCAGCAAGTAGCAGTTCACATGTTGTTGCATTAATGCAGTAAAAGAGAGCAGGAGCGAGAAGACTGGGTTTGTATCGGAATGATCAATGATTGCTTGCCTGACAAAGTGGTTGTCGGGTACTGCTCTTCAACTGGATACGCAGCAGTATCCTCGGGAGCAGGACCTAACACAGAGAATACCGGCGATACAATCATTAACAAACAAATGCAACAATATGATGCATGCTCATGACATGGCAAGATGCATGTGTGTTGGCTAATGCAACTAAAACCAGAAGGGTTTGAGCCTATTTGAACCAAAGATTCAAATTGGCACTTTAACTATTATTTAAATAAGTGCATTATCATGTTTTAAGGTATAAAGCAAGGTTAACTTGCTCAAACATGCATGAAACCAGTGCCATTGGAAAGATTGGATTTTTCTGATCATTTTTCATATATAAATTATTTCCATCTGAGCTATGGTTGATTTTATATGATTTTTTAGAAGTTTTCGGTATTTTCTGGAATTTCCTGAATTATTTTTAATCTAAAAATCCCAGAAAAACCTTTACTGCATCAGCATGACATCATGCTGACATCAGTCAGTCAACAGGAGCTGGTCCAGTCAAACATGACATGTGGGCCCAGCATGTCAGTGTCATAGCTAACTAACAAAGTTAATTAGAGTTAAACTAAAACTAATCAGCTTTCAGTAGGGCCTGGGCCCACGGGTCAGTGACTAAACTAATTAACTAATTAAATTAACAGAAACTTAATTAAACTAACTAATTAGAAGAAGGTGGCCCACACGTCAGTGACCGAGGGGTGGTCAACCCCCCGGTCAGACAGGTCAAACCCGCCGGCGAAGTGACGCCGGCGAGGCCGAATACGGCGGCGTGCTTCGAAAATCGTCTAGGGGGCACAGCTGGAGCTGCGGTTGGGTGCGTTGGGAAGCTCTTGTCGTTGCGCGTCGAATGGTGGTGGTCGCCGGACCTGGGGTGGCCGAAGACGACGGCAACAAGCTCGACGGCGGCGACCGGCGTCGGGCGTGTGTGGAGACGCGGCTGCAGTGGCCTAGGCGATGCGTGCGTAGTGCCTAGCGCATCTACGTACTGCGGTGAGTGTGATGGACGTGTGCAAGTGACCAAATGGTCAACGGAGCATCACCGGTGGCGAGCACGGCGGCGGTGGGTTACGGTGATCAACGGAGCGGCGGCTACAAGGCGCAATCGAAGCAAAAGAAGGAGGGGAACGGCGTAGGAGCTCACTGCGGTGCTAACGAGCTCGACGGAGGGGTCGGGGACGCGTTGTAGCTTCGTAACGGTGGCGAGGTGCTCCGGCGATCCGAGGAAGGGGACGACGGCGTGAAGACGTTGCAGGGCTTCCGGCGATCTATGGCTCAGCGGGGAGGAAGAGGACGACGCGGCACTCCTTCTGGACACACTCACGGGGCGAGGGGGTAGCTCTAGGTGCGGCAACGGCGAGCGGCGGCGGCGACGGGCGGCTCGGTGATGGAGAAGGAGAGAGCCAGGGGAGGTGACGGGGACGAGGGGGAGAAGAGAGAGCGGTCGGGGCAGCTGCGTGGCGTCGCGAGGAGTCGTCCAGGCCGTCGGGATGCAGGCAGCCAGGGTGGAGGTGGCCGGACGCGTGCCGGCGCGCGGCGGCCATGCGCGCGTCCTTCTGGCGCGAGGAGGAAGGCGACAGAAGCGGGGCTGGGGGCTGGACCAGCCTGCTACAGGGCTGGGCCCGAGGTAAGTGCTTTCTCCCTTTTTATTTTTCCTATTTTCTTTTCTGTTTCATTTGTTTTGCATCTTTGTTTAATTAATAAAAATGCTAGAGCATTTTTATAACTCACGATACTTGTCATGCCCACTGTATATAATATGAACAGTTGGGAACATTATAGTTCATGATTATTTGAGCATTTAAAATATTTTAAAGTATTTAAATGCCCAAATACAAATACCATATGATTTAATCCAAAGGCCTTTGATGTCCTAGAAAATTGTGCACCATTTTTGGCAGAGGTTTAAGACCAAGGTAGAAATGATGAACATTTTTGAAGGGCATTTTGGGTACATTGGAAAATATTTTATCAAACCCTAGTTGTTAGAAGAGGGGTGTTGGGGTTTCTGTCATTCCCATTTCAAGTTTCTTTGATAAGTAAACATGATGCACACTCTAGCTAGCCCTAATGCAAGTGCTTAACTAGGGATGTGACATTTTTTGAATTCTGCTACGTTCCCCAACACACGGGTGGGTGGTTGGCTGGTGGCATGTGTGTGCGTGGGTGGGTGTGTACCTTGTGTGTGTGAGAGAGGATAAGGTAGACAAAGGTGTGGGTGCATGTGTACTGTGTCCTTGCGTGGCAGGTGCGGTGGTGGGTAGTTGTGCAGGCTAGTGGGTAGGTGGGGAAATGGATGGTGTGGATCGTGCACGGGAGCAACGGGTTGTGTTGGATCACTGCCATGTCATCAATCCGCGTAGTTGATCCGCGTAGTTGTGTTTTCACTTCGACGTCTTCGGTTCGTTTTTACATACGGCAAAATATTTTGCCATCTTCGTTTTTTACAGACGGCAAAATAAGCACTTTGTCGTCTATAAAAGAAAATAAAAGACGGCAAAGGATTTTGCCGTCTGTGTTTTTGTTTGAAGGCGGCAATGTGAGCTCTTTGCCGTCTGTATTTCTTTGCCGTCTCCTGATGACGGCAAATCATTTCTTTGCCGTCTGCCCGACGAAAAGCTGACGGCAAAGGCACCCCTTGACGGCAAATTACCTGTTTCCCGTAGTGCTAGTGTATTGAGTTCATACGAATAGAGTAATGCCTTACGCAAGATGACAAGATGTAGAGGGATAAACTCAAGCAATATGATGTAAACCCCATCTTTTTATCCTCGATGGCAACAATACAATACGTGCCTTGCTGCCCCTACTGTCACTGGAAAAGGACACCGCAAGATTGAACCCAAAGCCAAGCACTTCTCCCATTGCAAGAACTATAGATCTAGTAGGCCAAACCAAACCAATAATTCGAAGAGACTTGCAAGGATATTATGAGCACACATAAAAAGTTCAGAGAAGAACCAAATATCTTTCATAGATAACCTTGATCATAAACTCACAATTCATCGGATCTCGACAAACACACCGCAAAAAGAGATTACATCGAATAGATCTCCTCGGAGACCGAGGAGAACTTTGTATTGAGATCCAGAGAGAGAGAAGAACACATCTAGCTAGATACTAGCTATGGACCCGAATGTCTATGGTAAACTACTCACAACTCATGGTGAGGGTGATGATGATGATGATGAAGGCCTCCGTGGTGGATCCCCCTCTGGTGGAGCTCCGGAACTGGCTCCAAGATGGGACCTCCACGGGAACAGAAGCTACGGCGGTGGAATTAGGGTTTTCTCTCTGCGTATGGAGTTTCTGGGGTACGTGGATATATATATAGAAAGAAGGAGGGCACCGGGGGCCACACGAGGGGGCCCCGAGGTAGGGGGGTGCACCCTAGGAAGGGGGGCGCGCCCCCACCCTCGAGGGCAGCCCCTCTCTCCCCTGACTTGGTCCTGACGTTTCCCGTGCGTGATTTTCTCCAAAAGTATCTCTCGCGAAGGTTTCATTCCGTTTGGACTCCGTTTGATATTCTTTTTCTGCAAAACCATGAAACAGGCAAAAAACAGCAATCTGGACTGGGCCTTTGGGTTAGTAGGTTTGTCCCAAAAAGGATATAAACGTGAATTATAAAGCCCATTAAACATCCAAGACTTCATAAATAATAGCATGGAGTAATAAAAAATTATATATACGTTGGAGACGTACCAAGCATCCCCAAGCTTAATTCCTGCTCGTCCTCGAGTAGGTAAATGATAAAGAAAGAATTTTTGATGTGGAATGCTAACCAATATAGTTTTACAATGTAACTCTCTTAATTGTGGCATGAATGTTCAAATCTGAAAGATTCAAGATAAAAGTCGATATTGACATAAGAAATAACAATACTTCAAGCAATACAACAAAGCAATCATGTCTTCTCAAAATACTATGGCTAAAGAAAGTCACCCTACAACATCATATAGTGTTGGCTATGCTCCCTTATTATCACACAAAAATATTCATATCATGCACAACCCCGATTTCAGACAAGCATTTGTTTTCATACTCTATCTTTTAAAACCTTTCAACTTTCACGCAATACATGAGCGTGAGCCACGGATATAGCACTATGGGTGGAATAGAGGTGGTTGTGAAGAAGACAAAAGGAGGGAGATAGTCTCACATCGACTAAGCTATGGAGATGCCCATCAATAGATATCAATGTGAGTGAGTAGGGATTGCCATGCAATGGATGCACTAGAGCTAAATATGAATGGATGCTCAACAAAAGAAACTAGTGGGTGTGCATCCAACTTGCTTGCTCACGAAGACCTAGGGCATTTGAGGAAGCCCATCGTTGGAATATACAAGCCAAGTTATATAATGAAAATTCCCACTAGTATATGAAAGTGACTAAGCATGAGACTCTCTATAATGAAAAACATGGTGCTGCTTTGAAGCACAAGTGTGGAAAAAGATAGTAGCAATTGTCCCTTTTTCTTTTCTTTTTTTCTTTTCTCTTTTTTCTTTTTTTTTCTTTTTTTTGGGCCTTTCTTTTTTTTCTTTGGCCTTTCTCTTTTTTTTCCTTTTTTTGTGGAGGGGCTTTATAGATTCAGCCTTTCCTCCCATGGGACAATGCTCTAATAATGATGATCATCACACTTTCATTAGAAGACGAAATTACAACTCGATACTACAACAACAAAGTATGACTCTATATGAATGCCTCCGGCGGTGTACCGGTATGTGCAATGAAACAAGAGTGACATGTATGAAAAGTTATGCATGGTGGCTTTGCCACAAATACGATGTCAACTACATGATCATGCATGGCAATATGACAGTATGATGCCTGTCATATAAACGGAACGGTGGAAAGTTGCATGGAAATATATCTCTGAATGGCTATGGAAATGCCATGATAGGTAGGTATGGTGGCTGTTTTGAGGAACAATATGGTGGCTGTTTTGAGGAAGGATATATAATGGGTTTATGGCACCGGCGAAAGTTGCGCGGTACAAGAGAGGCTAGCAATGGTGGGAGGGTGAGAGTGCGTATAATCCATGGACTCAAAATTAGTCATAAGAACTCAAATACTTATTGCAAAAATTTACGAGTCATCAAAACAAAGCAATCAACGCATGCTCCTAGGGGGGAGGTTGGTAGGAGTTAACCATCGCGTGCCCCCGACCTCCACACGAAGGTTGGCACTCTACAAATACCTCATGCTCTAACTTAGTCACACAACGGTTCATCATATGTGCATGCTATGGTAATCACTAACCTTAACACAAGTATTTCTCAATTTCATAATAACTCCACTAGCATGACTCTAATATCACTATCCTCATTTCTCAAAACAATTATCAAGCATCCAACATCTCATTCTATTCAATGCACTTGGTGTGATTTTTTTTTCTGCATTGACATTGGATGTTTATCATGTGAAGACTAGTTTCTTAAGCCTAAACACTTTACCATGTTGTTTTAATAGACTCTCAAATAGATATAAGTGAAGCATGAGAGTTCAACAATTTCTATAAAATATTACCACCACCATGCTCTAAAATATATAAGTGAAGCACTAGAGCAAAAACTATTCAACTGAAAAAGATATAATTGATGCACTTAGAGTGTTCTAATAATTTCTAGGCCATATTTAACTCTCTCAAATAGGTGTGTCCAGCAAGGATGATTGTGGCAAACTAACAAGAAAAGACTCAAATTATACAAGACACTCCAAGCAAAACAGATAGCATGTTGCGAATAAAAAAATAGCTCCAAGTATAGTTACCGATGGATGAAGACGAAAGAGGGGATGCCTTCCCGGAGCATCCCCAAGCTTAGGCTTTTCATTATATTGAATTTACATGGGGTGCCATGGGCATCCCCAAGCTTAGACCTTTGCTAATACTTGTTCAATAGTCCATCAAGGCAATACTCAAAACTTGAAAACTTCACAACACAAAACTCAGACAAAAATTCTCGTGAGCTCCATAAGTATTAGAAAGCAAACCACTACTCAAAGGTACATCAATGAATTCATTCTTTGTTTATATTGGTGTTAAACCTACTGTAATCCAAGTTCCCTATGGTTCATATCCTCCAATATTACTCATAGATGCATCGGAATAAGCAAACAACACACGAAAAACAGAATCTGTCAAAGACAGAACAGTCTGTAGTAATCTGCAGGGTTCGCCTACTTATGGAATTCCAAAATATTCAAACTAAATTGGTAAATTTGCGCAATTTGTCTACCGATCAGCATCATAAAGAATCAACTAAGAAGCACGCTCTAGTAAAATGCCACGACAACTTTAGCGAGCATTGACGATTCTGTTTTTCACAGCAAGATCATGTAAACTTCACACAAGTCTTACCAAAGGTTCTACTTGGCACAAACACTAAACAAAAAATGAAACCACATCTAATCATAGGCTAGAAGAAATATTTATTCCCAAACAGCAACAAAAACAAAAAACATAAAATTGGGTTGCCTCCCAACAAGCGCTATCATTTTACGCCCCTAGCTAGGCACGATACAAGATAGATCTAGGTATTGCCATCTTTGGAAGGCAATCCATAAGTGGCTCTCATGATAGATTAATATGCTAATTTGATTTTCTTTCTAGGAAAGTGTTCCATGCCTTTCCTTAATGGAAATTGGAATCTAATATTTCCTTCCTTCATATCAATAATTGCACCAATCGTTCTAAGGAAAGGTTTACCAAGAATAATAGGACATGAAGGATTGTAATCTATATCAAGAACAATAAGAACATCATTGATTCTTCCCATAGGTTTCTTAATAGTGGAATCCACAAGAGTCAAATATAAAGAACAATCATCACGTTCATGGAACCCTAGCAAATCACACAAAGTTTTTGGGATAGTGGAGACACTTGCACCCAAATCACACAAAGCATAGCTTTCATAATCTTTTATTTTTATTTTTATACTAGGTTCCCAGTCATCATAAATATTTCTAGGTATAGAAACTTCCCACTCAAGTTTTTCTTGATAAGATTGCATCAAAGCATCAACTATGTGTTTAGTGAAAGCTTTATTTTGACTATAAGCATGCGGAGAATTTAGCACGGATTGTAACAAGGAAATACAATCAATCAAAGAGCAATTATCATAATTGAATCCCTTGAAATCCAAGGTAGTGGCCGGCTTCATCACTATGCAAAGTTTTAATCTCTTCGTTCCCACTTTTAGCAATTTTAGCATCAAGATCTAAAAACTCCGAATCATTGGGACAACTTAAAGCAGAATCATCTCCAATCCTATTCTCATCAAGATTAATACTAGAAAACAAGGATATATTTGGAGACACATTAATAACTTTCAGATGTTCATCTTTATTTTCATGATAACTAGAAGAACACGATTTAATATAATCTTCTCTTTTAGCACGCATTCTAGCGGTTCTTTCTTTGCATTCATCAATGGAAATTCTTATGGATTTGAGAGACTCATTGATATCATGCTTAGGTGGGATAGATCTAAGTTTCAAAGAATGAACATCAAGAGTAATTCTATCCACACTTCTAGCCAATTCATCAACCGTAAGCAATTTCTCTTCAAGCATAGCATTGAAATTCTTTTGAGAGATCATAAACTCTTTAACACTAGTTTCAAATTCAGAAGGCATCTTTCCATAAGAGTTGTTGTAGGAATTACCAAAATTATTAGAGGAATTACTAGGGAAGGGCCTAGGATTAAAGTTACCTCTATAAGGATTCTTACCAAAATTATTCCTACCAACAAAATTCACATCCAAAGATTCATTGTTATTCTCAATCAAAGTGGACAAAGGTATATCATTAGGATAAGAAGAAGCACTCTTAGCAGCAACCAATTTCATAAGTTCATCTATCTTTCCACTGAAAACACTAATTTCTTCGATAGCATGCACTTTTTTACTCGTAGATCTTTCGGTGTGCCATTGAGAATAATTAACCATAATATTATCTAGGAGTTTGATAGCTTGTCCTAAGGTGGTTTCCATGAAAGTGCCTCCGGCGGCCGAATCTAAAAGATTTCTAGAAGCAAAATTCAAGCCAGCATAAAAGTTTTGAATAATCATCCATAGATTCAAACCATGTGTAGGGCAATTACGTATCATCAATTTAATTCTCTCCCAAGCTTGTGCAACATTCTCATGATCTAGTTGCTTAAAATTCATAATATCGTTTCTAAGAGAGATGATCTTAGCAGGTGGGAAATACTTAGAGATAAAAGCATCTTTGCACTTATTCCACGAATCAATACTATTTCTAGGCAAAGAGGAGAACCAAGTTTTAGCACGATCTCTAAGTGAAAATGGAAATAACTTCAATTTAACAATATCATTATCCATATCCCTTTTCTTTTGCATATCACACAAATCAACAAAGTTGTTTAGATGGGTAGCGGCATCTTCACTAGGAAGGCCGGAGAATTGATCTTTCATGACAAGATTCAGCAAAGCAGCATTGATCTCACAAGATTCAGCTTCGGTAATAGGAGCAATCAGAGTGCTAACAAATTCATTGTTGTCAATATTGGAGAAGTCACAAAATTTGGTATTGTTCTGAGCCATAGTGACAAGCAAGCAATCCAACACACAAGCAAACAAAAAGGCAAGCGAACGAAAAACACACGGCGGAAGAAGGGAAAATAAAACGGCAAGGGTGAAGTGGGGGAGAGGAAAACGAGAGGCAAATAAATGTAATGCGAAGGATAAGGCTTTGTGATAGGTACTTGGTATATGACTTTTGCGTAAGCCTCCCCGGCAACGGCGCCAGAAATTCTTCTTGCTACCTCTTGAGCTTGCGTCGTATTCCCTCGAAGAGGAAAGGGAGATACAGCATAGTAGCATAAGTATTTCCCTCAGTTTTTGAGACACAAGGTATCAATCCAGTAGGAGACCATGTGCGAGTCCCTCGCACCTGCACAAACAAATAAGAACTTCCCAGCCAACGCGATAAGGGGTTGTCAATCCCTTTACGGTCACTTACGAGAGTGAGATCTGATAGAGATGATAGTTTATATTTTTGGTTTTGTGGGTTTAATAAAACAACAAATAAAAGCGGTAAAAGTAAAGTAAATGTAGATTGATATGTTGAGAATAGACCCGGGGGCCATAGTTTTCTCTAGTGGCTTCTGTCATGATAGCGGTATTCTACGGCGGGTAAACAAATTACTGTCGAGCAATTGATAGAAAAGCGAATAATTATGAGACTATCTAGGCATGATCATTGTATATAGGCATCACGTTCGAGACAAGTAGACCGAAACGATTCTGCATCAAATACTATTACTCCACACATCGACCGCTATCCAGCATGCATCTATTGTATTGAGTTCATACGAATAGAGTAACGCCTTAAGCAAGATGACATAATGTAGAGGGATAAACTCAAGCAATATGATGTAAACCCTATCTTTTTATCCTCGATGGCAACAATACAATACGTGCCTTGTTGCCCCTACTGTCACTGGGAAAGGACACCGCAGATTGAACCCAAAGCCAAGCACTTCTCCCATTGCAAGAACTATAGATCTAGTAGGCCAAAGCGAACCGATAATTCGAAGAGACTTGCAAGGATATTATGAGCACACATAAAAAGTTCAGAGAAGAACCAAATATCTTTCATAGATAACATTGATCATAAACTCACAATTCATCGGATCTCGACAAACACACCGCAAAAAGAGATTACATCGAATAGATCTCCTCGAAGACCGAGGAGAACTTTGTATTGAGATCCAGAGAGAGAGAAGAAGCGATCTAGATACTAGCAATGGACCCGAAGGTCTGTGGTAAACTACTCACAACTCATGGGGAGGGCGATGATGATAATGATGAAGGCCTCAGTGGTGGACCCCCCTCTAGTGGATCTCCGGAACAGGCTCCAAGATGGGATCTCCCTGGGAACAGTAGCTACGGCGGGGGAATTAGGGTTTTCTCTCTGCGTATGGAGTTTCTGGGGTACGTGGATATATATAGGAAGAAGGAGGGCACCGGGGGCCACACGAGGGGGCCTCGAGGCAGGGGGGTGCCCCCCACCCTCGAGGGCAGCCCCTCTGTCCCTAGACTTAGTAGGTTAGTCCCAAAAATGATATAAAAGTGAATGATAAAGCCCATTAAACATCCAAGACTTCATAAATAATAGCATGGAACAATCAAAAATTATAGATACGTTGGAGACGTATCAGTACGGAACGGCTTTGCATTGATTACCGGCCATTGAACAAGAAGACAATTAAGAATAAGTACCCGCTCCCCAACATCAATGAACTGTTCGAGCAGCTCAATGGAGCCAAGGTTTTCACAAAGCTTGGTCTCCGGATGGGCTACCATCAAATTCGTATCCGTGAAGAGGATATTCCCAATACCGGATTCAGGACGAGTTATGGCTCCTACGAGTACATAGTCATGTCTTTCGGGCTTGCAAATGCTCCACCCACTTTCTCTCGGATGATGCACTTCATATTCAACCCCTACACCAATGAATTCGTGCTCGTGTACCTCGATGATATCTTGTTATTCTCCTAGAATGAAGAAGACCACGCCAAGCACCTCCGTTTGGTCCTCGACAGGCTCCATGAGCACCGTTTCTTTGCGAAGTTCTCCAAATGTGAATTCTGGCTCGATAAAGTCCTCTATCTTGGCCATATTATCTCTGTCGAGGGCATTTCTGTGAACCCCGAGAAGGTTGAAGCTATTGTGAAGTGGGAACCTCCTTAGAATGTCAAACAACTCCTAAGTTTCCTCGGTCTCGCAAGCCATTGCAGAAGGTTCGTTGAGAACTTCTCCAAGATTGCCAAGCCTCTTTCCAACCTGTTGCAAAAGAATGTCAAGTACTCGTGGACTCCTAATTGTGATGTGGAATTCAATACCCTCAAAGAGAAGATCATTCCTGCCCCGGTACTTACTCCTCCGGATGAGTCCAAGCCTTATGAAGTGTTCAGTGATGCTTCATCGCAAGGTCTCGGCGGTGTTCTCATGCAAGACAAGAAGATCGTTGCATACACTTCACGTCAGCTTAAACCAAATGAGAAGAATTACCCCACACGTGATCTTGAGCTAGCAGCAGTTGTTCATGCCTTGATCACGTGGAGACACCTTCTGTTGGGCAGAAAAGTGGACATCTTCACCGATCACAAGAGCCTGAAGTACATATTCACTCAGCCAAACCTTAACATCCGTCAAACTCGTTGGGTTGAGATGATTCAAGAGTACGATCCAAGCATTGAGTATGCTCCTGGCAAGGCCAATGTCATTGTAGATGCCTTGAGTAGAAAGGCTTATTGCAACAGTCTCATCCTCAAACCGTTGCAACCTGAACTTGGTGAATCATTCAGGAAGCTCAACCTCCAAGTTGTTCCGCAAGGATTTCTTGCCAACCTTCAAGTCGCTCCTACCTTGGAAGATCAAATCCGTGAGGCCCAACTCAGTGATGCTATGGTGCAGAAGGTGAAACATGGTATTGCTAAGGGTACCCCCAAGTACAAGTACTATCGCATTGATGACAGAGACACTTTGTTCTTTGAGGATAGAACTGTGGTTCCCAAAGGTGATCACTGAAAGTTCATAATGAACGAAGCACATGATTCATTACTCTTGATACATCCAGGAAGCTCCAAGATGTACCATGACCTCAAGCAATCCTATTCGTGTACTCGCATGAAAAGAAAAATTGCTCAATTCGTGAATGAGTGTGATGTCTGCAGAAGACTGAAGGCAGAGCATCAATGGCCAGCCAGACTCCTTCAACCTCTACCTATTCCCGAGTGGAAATTCAATCACATTGAGATGGATTTCGTCACCGGTTGTTCCATGTCCAAGCGAGGAAACGACGCCATCCTTGTGGCGATTGACAAGCTCACTAAAGTGGCTCATTTCCTTCTAGTCAAGGAATCCATCAACGCAGCACAACTAGCGGGGCTGTATACCTCCAGAATTTTCTCTTTGCATGGTATCCCTCAAGTAATCTCCTCAGATCATGGAAGCTTGTTCACTTCCAAATTATGGGATTCCTTCCAATAAGCTATGGGTACCAAGATTCGCTTCAGCACAGCTTTTCACCCTCGGACTAGTGGCCAAGTCGAAAGAGTGAACCAAATTCTTGAAGATATGCTCAGAGCTTGTGTAATCTCCTTCGGTATGAAATGGGAAGATTGCCTTCCATTTTCCGAATTCTCCTACAACAACAGCTTCCAAGCAAGTGCAGGCAAAGCACCATTTGAAATTCTCTATGGCAGAAAGTGGCGTACCACTCTCAACAGGTCCGTGACGGGTGAACGTCAACTCTTTGGAAATGATTTGATCTTAGAGGCCGAAGAAATGTGCAATGTCATACGTGAGAATCTCAAAGCCGCGCAATCGTGCCAAAAGAGCTACTATGACATCAAGCATCGTGACTTGGCTTTCAGCATTGGTGATCATGTGTATCTCCGAGTTTCTCCCATGAAGGGCACTCAGAGGTTCGGTATCATGGGCAAGCTTGCTACAAGATAAGTGGGTCCTTTCAAGATAATTGGCAAGAGAGGTGATCTAGCCTAGCAACTCGAGCTTCGTTCCAACTTTGCAAATGTGCACGATGTGTTTCACGTGTCACAACTCCGCAAGTGCTTCAAGACGCCTGAACGCACCATTCCATTCGAAGAGATTGATCTTTGGCAAGACTTGTCTTATCGTGAGCACCCCATTGCTATCCTTGGAGAAACTGAGCGCAAGACCCACGACAAGTCCATCAAATTCTTGAAAGTGAAGTGGTCACACCATACCGACCGAGAAGCTACATGGGAACGAGAAGATCATCTTTGTTCCGAGTATCCCGCTTTCTATCAGTCCTAGATCTCGGGACGAGATCTTTTTGTAGTGGAGAAGAGTTTGTAACGCCCTGTCGAGGAAACTGATCGCCCTCGAACACCTATGGGACCGGAGCCCCTTCTCGGTACGGCAGGGGGCGGAGGATGCACAAAGAGCGGATTGAGGCGAGCACACGAGCAGTTTACCCAGGTTCGGGCCGCACGGATGCGTAAAACCCTACTCCTGCTTTGGTTGTTGTATTGAATTCTTGACTCGGGAGCGAGGAGAGCTACAGTACACTCTAACCGCTAGCCAGACCGAGCGTGAGAATGATCGATGTTCGGATCCTCCTCTACGTTGTGCATGGGCCTCCTTTTATAGGTCAAAGGGGTCACTGACAGGTGGCAACACAGATGAGGATAAAAATGTAAAAAGGGTGGTAGTTGGAACAGTGTTGGTACAGTGCTCCATACCTAACCCTGACGGCAGGGGACAAGGGCATTAAATTCCCGTCGCCGTCGCCCAAACAGTGCAAAAGTGGCCGTCAGGGGCGCCACCGTCCGCCACGACGGTGGCCTTGTCACCGCTGCTTGCCACCGTGTACCCCAGGCTGCACAGCCTTCTGCCACGTGCGTCCGGGATGGTCCCAGAGCGACACGTGGGTGGATGCGCTGGAGCGCGGGTACTGAGTGGAAGCTTGCCGCGGCAAGCGTCTTGCCGCGGTTGCTATCTTGTCGCTTCTGGGAGCTTGTCGCTCACCGGGCCTTGCCGCGACGCGTGGCGCGCTGCGGCAAGTTCCTTGAGATGCCTTTGATTGGCCTTCCCGGCAAGCTCCTCTTACCAGGGTCTTGTGTCTTGAGTGGTTTTGTGCCTTGAGTGGCCATCCCGGCAAGCTCCTCTTGCTGGGGTCTTGTCTCTTTGACTTGAATACTTTGTTCTTGAATGGCTACAAAAGAACCACGGAGGACCTTGGCGGTCGCGCGGCAAGCCCTTGCCACGGGATGCCGCAACTGCCCGTGCACAAGTTCGGGATACTAAGGTACCCCTACTTTAGTTCACCGACAGGAGCCCCCGGGCTTGGGCCAGACACGGTGACGAGCTCTTGTTGGGCCAGGCCCAAAACAGTGCACGGGCACGCGCGGCCTGCAGCACGCCGTATCCCATTCCGTATCCACCGCGCCCTCCCTTAACGACACGCGTTTAATGCGGCATCGTGGGGGAGATCGTGGCCTGTTTCTTTAATTGGAAATGCGGAACGTCCGCCCCCTTCCCCCTTATAAGCAGGGAAAACATTGGCAGTTCGTCCATCTGCCCGTTGCTTCTTCAATCCTTTGAAACCTCGGCCGCTCCCCTCCTTCCCGAACGCCGAAAGAAAGCAGCGCTCCGCCCTCCGTCGTCACCAGCACCACCAGCACCGTCAACCTCCTTCACTGCTTCCGCCATGGCTCCGAAAGGCGAGAAGGGGAAGACTAAGAAGTCGGTCGAAGCGCTGCGGCTCACGGCGATGCGGAAGAAGAAGGCGGTCTTCCCCCAAAGCTTGACGCGGCGGAGCTGAGGGATTCCTTCTACCTTTTCTGGTCGAGGGAGACGAAGGCGCATCCGCGCACCAAGGTACTCCCGGCCATCGCCTGCAAGATGTTCCCGAATGGCTACGCATTCTTCGCTCTGTTCTTCTACTGCGGGCTCTGCCCGCCCTATTCTGAGTTCTTCTGCGACATCATGAACACCTACGGGTTCTGTCGGGCTCATTTCTGGGAAATAAATCACAGAATAGCCTTAAGTCACACTGGCTCCCAAGCACAACCAGTGGACAACCTTGATATAGATAACCAGTACAATAATATTACACAGGGTTGAGTCAGGGTGACTCAACAATTTATTACAACAACTCAACGCACTAGGGTGGCGGAATATGACAGTGGGTGGTGGAACTCAACACTGATATCCTAGCATAGAGTCAAGCGTCAATGTGAGGCTTGACTATTTTATTGGTGTGGCGGAAGCTTGACGGATGATACAAGTGATAGACTCCAAGACACAGGTGTGCTGACTGGGAACCTTCTAAGCGTCGGCCTCGCTAGCGCAATTCTCCTCCAAAAGCTCGTCCTCCTCCAAGTCTGGCCAAGTAAATAGCCAGGGACAAGCCAGTGAGTACTTTGAATGTACTCGCAAACATTATGAATATAAGGTATACTGAAAGCATATGCCATGGTAGATAAACTACATGTATGCAACAATTAACAAGACTTGGCATGGTGAAACATGGTTAGTACAAAAATAAATATTAGTCACAATAATATAAAAAGATAAAAGAAATGCCGGTCGGATGTCAAGTGACATCACGGTAGGACTTGAAGAGAAATGCCAGTCGGGTGTCCACAAGAGTAGTGGCGTGATAAACCGCCTGACACTCGAGGGACGCCACAAAAGGACTTCAAAAGAAATGCCAGTTGGGTATCCACAAGAGTAGTGGCGTGATAAACCGCCTGACACTCGAGGGACGCCACAAAAGGACTTGAAAAGAAATGCCAGTTGGGTATCCACAAGAGTAGTGGCGTGATAAACCGCCTGACACTCGAGGGACGCCACAAAAGGACTTTAAAATAAAAGCGAGTGTCCGGGGTAGTCTAGCCTGCCCCTGAGACACTCTTGAAGGTAACAATAAAATTATCGGGTTAGTCCATAAACATAATATTCATCATAAATAAATTCATGATAATACTGACTGTGACAAAAGCATCATGCAAACATAACATGCTCAAGTATATTATTTTCCTCCAGAGACTGACACCGGGACCGATACTTGACCCACCCAACTAAGTCCTTGACCGTGGACGCGGCTATTCGAATAGATATAACTCTGCAGAGGGTGTACTCTTTACCCACGCGTATGGGATTTCCTTAGACAGCACCGTGCACTGACTAATACCCAATACGGACTTTGGGTTGAAACACGCCTGACGCATACACACCAACCGGATGCCTGGACTCACCCATAGCATCGCTCCAGAAACCTTAAGTCAGGGAGGCTACAACCTCCGAAAAGCATAGGATCACTATTAAACGCGCGGATTACAAGGGGTGCCCCCCTCTCGGCTACAACCGGTAACACCCATGCCCCTGACCCGATGACAGGCTACAACCTTCATCGCAGTTATCTGGGTGGCGTGCACCCGACCAGGGGTTAACAACTTACTAGGCCGTACCCTCCTTTCGGAAGGACCCGTGGCAGCACGGTGTACAGCTAGGTGTATAGAGCAAGACTCGATCTAGGCAGACTCAGGAGGTACTGTTAAAATATCACCAGTGTTCTTTTATCAGTATCACACGACACCACTGTGTCAACAAAGGACCATGCCCACTAGCATGTCCCAACCAGCAGCAACATTTCTGCCCTCACGTAACCACATGCATGCCAGACAAGCTAGTGTGACATGCAAGCCAAGGTAAAACAAATATGACATGACCATGCATGCACATGTGATATAACATGCAACGTATGTGATGCACTACCACACTATGTAACCATGCAAGAATGCAAACATCATATCTCAGGTTCAATAATGCTTGCCTTGTCCAAAATAATCAGGAGAAAACCCTTCTGAAATTCCAGCAAAAGTTCCTTCTTCTTTTTCTGAAAAATTCAAATTTGAATTCGAATGAGAAAACCAACACAGAACAGAAAATTTCTCAAAATATTTTTAAATAAATCTTAAAATAAACTAGAGCAGAAAAGAAAATTTTAGCAAAAAGAATCAGCTCATTTGGATTTATAGTTTAAAAGTTATTAACTTTTCAAAACCAGGGGTCTTTCTGCAAAACAGAAGCCCCTGAGTTGTTTCAAAAGAAAACGCTTCGGCAGTGAATACGCCTTCCAGTGCAGAAGGCGTAAAGCGCAGAGTGCGCCTTCGCTTAAAACAGAAACAGAGAGAGAGAGCTGACGGGTGGGGGCCACCCGTCAGGTTTAAGATTTGAACGCGCTCGCGCGCGAGTACAGAGAAGCGGCGGCGATCGCCGGCGACGATCGCCGGGGTTTCAGGGCCCGACGCTGGTCGCAAAGTGACTAGCGTGGACTTCCGCATCCAGGGGTGGTGGAGGTGGCCACCGGCGGTCACCTGAACGGCGGTGAGCTCGTCGCCGGCGGACGGTGGTTCGGGCGAAGTTGAAGCTCGTCGGAGAGAGCTCGGGGTGAGGAATTGGTTTAGGGGTTCGGCATAGCGGTGGAAAAGAGGAGGATCTGCGGAGTTTGGGGGTCTCTGGTGGTGTGAGTGCGTGGTTTGGCTTGAGAACAGAGGCGGCGGAGCGATGGCCGGAGAGGGAGAAGATGACCCCCTCGGGGCCTGGTGGGCGGTCAGGAGGAAGCGTGGGAGGTAGTGGAGGCCAGCCGTGAAGCTAGAGGGGCTCGGGGACCCCTTTTATAGGCGAGTCGAGGATGGCCGAAGCGGGCGGAGTTCGCCGGAGTAAATTTGGTCGCCGGGGTTGGTTTTGGCCGGTGGTCTGGGGCGACGGAGCACTTATGAGGCTGGTGGAGTTCGCCCGAAGCTTCCGTTTGGACGGGCGCGCGCGCGTTTGACACGTCCGCGATGCGCTGTCCGCACGGGCGCGGCGGCGTGGCCGGCTCCGGCGACTGCCATACGGGTCCCGGGCGGCGTGGTCGGTGCATCCGTTGTGCGGAGGGGCGAAGGGGGATGACGCGTGGGCGGGGAGGTAGGTAGGAGCGTTGCAGTGGAGTAAATGGCGGTCGATGGCCGAGGCGTTCCGCTCGGCTCCGCCGTGGACGAGCCCGGGGTGGCTGCACCGGCCAGCAGCCAGCTCACCGGAGTGGAGAGGCTGGCGATGGGCCAGGGGAAGCTGCGGCATTGAAAGCAGGCGACATCGCCGTGCGGGAGAGGAAGATGAGGGGTGCACGGCATCGCCGGCCCCTGTCGGCTGAAGAATTCAGTTAACTGAATTTCATTCAGTGATGAACAGTATGCTTGCCAACTGTTTGATGAAATGCTTTGGGGGTTTAAACAACTTGGTTGATCATGGGGTTTTCTGTGGTGGTGTGTGGTTACTCAAAAATGAGTTTGCCAGAAGGCCAAGAATTTTGGTGAAGTTTGGAAATGGTTTGGGGCAGAAACATGATTTCTGGACCAAATTTGAATTGAATTTGTTTTGAAAATTTTGAACTGTGGGACCAAATGTTTTTGAAGAAATGGGTTAAGGATACCATATATATGTAGGGATAATTTTGGTGGAGGCAGAAGAGTCATAGAAAATATAGTTCCTTTGTAAATGTCAAGAAACTATGATTAATTCAAATTCCATTTTTGGAATTTAAAATATATAGAAAGAATATTTTTGTGGAGTGGGAAGGAGTTGAATAATATCACAGAAGGTGTGCATGACTTGAGAGGTAAATCTTGGAGTGGCAGAAAAATATTTGGAAAGGTTTGTGGTGCTAGAAGAGATGGAAAAGACTTTTGCCTTTGAAAATAAATAACCAAAAACCAAAGATTATTTAGAAAGAAATAGTTTTGAAAACCTCCAAAATAATTAAATCAAATAAGTCCATCCTTCAAACAGAAACCTCCAAGAAAATTTTAAATCTTAGCTAAAATTTTGAAAAAGTTTTCAAAACTCCAATTAAATATTTTTGGGGTGTGACAGGTTCCACCTCCTTGACTTCACCCCCAACGCTGTTCTGACCCTGGCCGTTTTCGCACATCTATGCGAAAACTTTGTCGGAGTCTTCCCAAATGTAGCTCTTATTCGCCATTACTTCACGCCTCGAGTTGAGAGGGGAGAGCCTCTGTCTGGCGGAATCTCTTGGATCTCTAGGACCCATAAGAAGGAAGCATACTTGTTGGGAGAGCTCCGCGGCAAGTGGGATGAGTGGAGAGCCAATTGGTGTTCGATCATTGAGAATAACCCGCAGCACTTTACCGCCCGGCGCCAAACCCCAGTAGTACGCGGCGACGACTGGAGCGACTTGGCACCGGAAGATAGTAACTTGAAGATTGCCACTACCAGGATCCTTCGCCTCAGGCTTGCCAGGCTGACCGTAGGCGCAGTTGGAGCAGACTTTCTCCGCCGCCGCATCGCCCCCTTGCAGGAGAGGACGAGGCCCGCCTAGGAGTTCGAGAACGCGGCCGATATCATGAGGCTGTGCCCGGGCCTCAATTATAACTTCACTGTCCTGGAGCTCAACGCGATGCTCCAGGCGTTGTTCAAGTACGACTCCGACCACCCCGAATGCTTCACGTTGCCGAGGGGCGTAGTTCTGCTGTGCAACAGCTCGTCGCTCAGCGGCATCCGCGCAGTGATGCCGCTGTGCGACTCCCACAGGATTGACCCCACTTGGCAAGAGCCTTCCGATGAAGCTGTGCAGGCGTTCTTCGACAACTTGGTGGAACTGCCAATCGACTCCGACGAGAAGAAAGGCCTCACCCGCGACACCACTGACCAGGAGATGGCATATATTACCACCAGACTGGAAGAGGCAGTGGCAGCCGCGGCCGCGGGCGAGTTTGGGTATACAGTGGAGGAGGCGGAGGCAGCGGACGCGACAAGCCTTGTCGAGCAGGAAGAGTTTCTCAAAGCGGGGAAGCTTGCCGGGAAGGTCGCCGAGACAAGTGAGCCCGCCGAGCAGGGCGTCGAATCGAGCGGGCCTGCCGAGCAGGGCGCCGAGTCGAGCGGGCCCGTTGGGGACACGAGCGGCTCACTGGAGATCGACGACTCTTCTTCCTCGTCCTCAGGCAGCTCGCCGCCACCAACAGAGCCTCCAGCTCCGCGAAGGCACCTCCGCAAGGCCGGGGACATGACGGAGCGGCAGACGGGCTAATAGCCGCAGCGTCGCGCGACACGCGCCACCGCGGCAAGCAGGGCTGCCACGGGAGCGCCTCGTGCTTCCGCGGCAACTAGAGCGGGATCTTCCCGGACTGGCGCCTCTGCTCCCGCCGCCCCTCGCGCTTCGGCGGCAACTGGAGCGGGGTCTTCTCAGGCCACCGTCCCTGCTCCCGCCAAGCATCCAAGGGAGCCCACTCCTCCTCCTCCTCGCGCCGGGACGCGTGAGCTAGATTTTGACTTCTCCTCGCTCAGCTCCGACGAGGAGGAAGAAGAGTAAGTCTTCGCTGTTCTTGTATTATTTTTAATTTTCTGTTGTTTTGTCTTGTATCTCTTTTGCCTAACTGTGAACCTGTCCTTTTTCAGAACTCTGACCCAGAGGGCAGCGAAGAGGGCCAAGGTCCCGGTGATCGTCATCGAGGACGAGCCCGCCGCGACAGCAGGGGGTGCGCCTGAGACAAGCTTGCCGGAACCGGCAACTGTTCTTCAGAGCAGCCCCCAGCGCAGCCCCCAGCGTAAGTGTGGTTTGTCTTCTGCTGTTAGGCGCGTGTGGGCGCTTCTTCTTAACTGACGTCTTGTTTGTTGGTTCGTGCAGGAGCAGAGCAGCAACACCAGGAGCGCCAGGAGACCGCCCCCGACGTGCCGCATGCCTCGTCTACACCGCCAAGGGGAAGCTCTCCGGCAAGGGAGAACCGAGTTCTCCGCCAAGGGCGAACACTCCGCCAAGGACGAGCTCTCCGGCGAGGGATGGCACTAGCGACCCCCCGCCGGCAGGAGCTACGACCACGCCGCCGAGGGAGAGCTCCTCGGCAAGGAATCTTACCGAGGATCCGGCCCGCGCAGGTAACCCCTTTGCTTCACTCTTCCCTTGGACTTTTCTTCTTTGGGTCCTTATTTTTGGATATTTGCTTGACTGTTTGTCTTTCCTTTTCGTCCGTCAGACCCGTCCGTGGCTGAGCCAATGGAGACGGAGGTCGTTGCTGATGACGCCGCCATTGCTGAAGAGACGGTCAGCGCAGATGATCTCGCTGGCGCAGAGGCCGCCGAGGCTGCCGCCGCAGCAGCTGGCGAAGGGGCTGGTGGTCATACTGACGGCCCTGAGGCCGCAGGAGCGCCAGGCGCTACACCGGCCACCAAGCCCTCCGCCGCTGCCGCAGCTCCTAGCTTCGACGAGCCCGAGCCAGGCGCCTACATAAAGGCCGGCGACGACGTCTTCATCCAGCTCCCTTGGGCGTCCATGTCCAGGGCGCCGGTCGAGGGAGAGATCTTCGACGGGGAGGTGCTTGCCTCCGCCGGGCTGAAACTTGTCGACGCGCCAAGCAGCAGCAGCGAGCCTGAGGAGGAGCGGCTGCTGCGCAAGTTGCTATCGCTTTACCACGCCCGGCAGGCCGAGCTGGAGTCCCGCGAGGCTCTTGCCGCGAAGGCGTGAGCCGATATCGAGAAGCGCGCGGAGGAGCTCCGGGCCATCAACCAACCGGCTCTCCGGTCCTTGGCGGAGGAGCGGGAGCAGCTTGCTGGGGCGCAGCAGGCCTTCATCCTCGAGAAGGCCGAGGTGGAGGAGCAGCAGCTGCTTGCCGCCGGGAAGCTGTCCACGCTGGAGGGCGAGCTGGCGCAGCGGAAGGTCAACCTTGATGGCCACGAGGATGAACTTGCCGCGCGTGAGCAGTCGCTTGGCGGGGCTCTCCAAGAAGCGAAGGATGCTGCTGCGGCCGCTGAGACTGCAAAGAGGGAGTTGGAGACGAGGGTGGCGCAGCTGGAGGCCATCCTCAGGACGAGCGGCGAGGAGGTTGCCGCACTCAAGCTCGAGCGAGAGAAGGACGCCCACAACCACTCCGAGCTACAGGTCCGTCTCTCCGAGAAGGGCAAGGAGCTCGCCGTCGCCAAGGACTCCATCGCCGACCTCGAGCTGAAGCTGGCCACCCTAACCCAGACGCTGGACGGCGCCAAGGAGTGGGAGGCGACCCTGAAGGAGGAGAACAGGGCCGAGAAGGCGCTGTTGGAGAGCGCTGCCGTCACCCAAAACATCTTCAAGGAAACCATGGAGCATTGGACAGAAGGTTCTGTCAATGCTGCCACGGATATCGATAAGGAGTTGGAGCAGCTAGGGGCGGAGTATCTCGGGTACTCCACCGATGAGAGCCTCCACCCCAGCGCCAAGCTCACTCTGTTCTTCAGAGGCGTGGCGACGGCCCTCCAGCAACTCCGGGAGAAGATCCCAAAGAAGCTGGCGGACGAGTCGCACAGGCTTTGCGCGGGGGCCTTGTAGAAGGTGTTGGTGAAGGTGGCCTTCCGCAATCCAGGCCTCAACCTCACCAACGTCCTTAGGAGTTTGCCGCCGGACGCCGACCAAGAAGCGCTCAAGGCCCTTGTCGCACCCATTGTGGACAAGGTGGGTGGCATCAAGAGGGTCGAGGGCAACCGCGCGGACTAGTCTTTTCCATTTTCTTCTTTTCCTTGTCGCTGTTAACCATGTTATGAAAATAGTCTATTAGAGCTGCGACAAGTTGCTTTGTAATATAACTTTATTTTGGGTAGTTTTTGCAACATTATTTCCTTTACTTGATTCCCATCGCTTTGTATGTTTCTACCCTACGCTTTTAGGGAACTTGCCGGCGTAGGCATCTTTGCCGCGATCGCTCAGTGCGGGACTTCAGCAGCCTGCTGGCGGTGCCGTTGCCTACAGGAAACCTTGTCGCAACTAGTCGCAGCAAACTTAGGTTGTTGAGCGAACTCGAAAACGAAGTAAGGGCGCGACACTAGTCGCAGCACACTTAAGTCATTGAGCGTGCTCGAAACAAAGTAAGGGCGCGGCTAGCCACGAGTTGGTTCCTCCGCGCACAGGTTTTCCATACAAAGTACGGTCGTTCAAGGAAGATAACTTATAAAAATTTAAAATTTTGATTGCTCAGACTTTGGCAACTTAGCTTTTGTGTTGTCTGCTTCCCGGTAAGGCAGGGCTTTCTTGAATGGCGCTTGGTCCATACCACTATCTTCCTCCCCCCCGGCAAACTTGTGCGCGAGGGAACCTTCTTCTCCTTGAGAGAAAAGATAGAAGAGAAAATACAGATATGGAGCCTTTGGGCCCGTTATTGCTTACTGGGGGTAGGTGCTGTACAAAGTGTCAGATAATACATGCAAGAAAAATAGAAAGCATGAAATGACAAGTTGTGCGGGGCACATAAGCTTTACTGATGCACGGGGTCTGCGCCCGGCTTTGTACAAATGATTATATGCAACAGCGGAAAGACTTGTACAAAAGGTGGTTGCCGGAGCGGATCACGGCAACCGCGCCTTACAGATAAAACTTACGAAGATGCTCGATGTTCCAGGAGTTGCTCACCGGAAAGCCGTCTTCGGTCTCTAGGCGGACAGCGCCGGGCCTAGTGACTCGTTTCACCCGATAAGGGCCTTCCCACTTCGGCGTCAACTTGTTGGAATTCTTGGCGGACTGAACGCGCCGAAGAACAAGGTCGCCTTCCTCGAGACTTCTGGCACTAACTTTGCGACATTGGTAGCGGCGCAAAACTTGCTGGTAGCGAGCAGCTCGCACAGCAGCCTGAAGACGGTCCTCCTCAAGGAGCAGCGCGTCATCTTGTCGCAGCTGCTCTTGCTCGAGCTCATCATAAGCGAGCACTCGAGGTGACCCGTATACGAGTTCCGTGGGGAGAACTGCCTCTGCTCCATAGACAAGAGCGAAAGGTTTTTGTCCAGTGGCTCGATTTGGCATCGTCCTGATCGACCAAAGAACCATTGGCAGCTCCTCGATCCAGTTTCTTCCGCACTTGTGCAGCCTGTCGAAAGTCCTTGTCTTGAGTCCGCGTAGCACTTCAGCGTTTGCTCTCTCCGCTTGGCTGTTGCTCCTCGGTTGAGCAACAGAAGCAAAGCAGACCTGGGCGCCAAGGTCTTGAGCATACTACATGAAGGTGCGACTTGTGAATTGTGTGCAGTTATCGGTGATGATCCTGTTAGGGATCCCGAAACGGCAAACAATCGACCTGAAGAACTTGACTGCTGATTGCGCGGTCACCTTTCTCACTGGCTCTACTTCCGTCCACTTTCTGAACTTGTCGATTGCAACGTACAAGTACTCAAAGCCCCCGGCTGTGCGGGGAAAAGGGCCGAGGATGTCGAGCCCCCAGACCGAAAATGGCCAGGATAAAGGGATCGTCTGGAGAGCCTGAGCGGGCTGGTGTATCTGTTTGGAATAGAACTGGCACGCTTCACACTTGGTTACTTGTGGAGTTGCATCCTGGAGGGCTTCTGGCCAAAAGAAACCTTGCCGGAACGCCTTGCCGGCAAGTGCCCTTGCGCCAATGTGGTGGCCACATATGCCTCCATGTATCTCTGCCAACAGCTTCTGTCCATCTTCCCGGGGAATACACTTCAACTTCACACCATTGAGTCTTCTTCTATACAGTGTGCTGTCGACAAACTGGTACATACTTGACTGCCGGGCTATTCATTCTGCTTCTTCTTGCTCTTCGGGAAGTTCTCCTGTCTGGAGGAAACGGATAATCTGCTGCGCCCATGCTGGAGCTTGCGGCTCCACAACAAGGATTAAAGGCAGGTCTGCTGCTACGGGAACGTCCGCTTCTACGGCAAGAACCTGCGGCTCAGACGGAGCTTGACATTCCCCGGCAAGCTTGCCGGAGCAAAACTTGTCGGGAGCGTCTGCCTCAACTGTACAAACCCTAGGGCTTGCAGGAGCAGACTGCTCCTCAGCATTTTCGGTGTTGATCTTGGGGACTTTCTTGGCGGCGGCTTCGGGAAGCTCTGCCGGAAAATAGTCACCGGAAACCAACTTCCTCTTCTTGGTCTGTCCAGTTGATGGTGTTACGGATGGCTGAGTCAGCTTGAGCACAAAGATCCCTGGTTCCACAGGCAACTTTAGTGCGGCGCACTTCGACAAGCCATCTGCGATGTTGTTCTGAGCTCTTGGGATGTGCTCCATCTGTAGGCCGTCAAAGTGCTTTTCAAGCTTTCTCACTTCGTCGACGTAAGCTTCCATCAATGGGCTCTCATAGTTCTTGTTCACTTGGCGGACGACAAGCTGCGAGTCACCCCTTACAATCAGCTTCTTAATCCCAAGGTCTGCCACGATCCTGAGACCGGCAAGCAAACCCTCATACTCTGCAGTATTATTTGTCGCTTGCTCCTTGGGAAAGTGCATTTGGACCACGTACATGAGGTGTTCTCCGGTGGGTGCGACAAGTAGCGCACCAGCACCGGTGCCTTGCAGCGAGAAGGCACCATCGAAGTACATTATCCACTCTTAGCTCGCTTCCTTGACGGGGATGCTCGTCTCTGGGATTTCTTCATCTGGTGTTGGCGTCCACTCTGCTATAAACTCTGCCAATGCTCTGCTTTGGATAGTTGAAGTGCTTTCACACTTGAGGCCAAAGCTTGACATCTCCAGTGCCCACTCAACAATCCTGCCTGTTGCTTCTGGATTATGCAGTATCCTCTTCAGCGAAAAGCGAGTGACCACTGTTATCTCATGTGCTTGGAAGTAATGGCGCAGCTTCCTCGAGGCCATGAGAAGGCCGAAAAGCAACTTCTGCACACCAGAGTACCTTGACCTAGCTCCCTGCAGAAGGGAGCTGACAAAGTAAACTGGGCGCTGCACCATTTTCTTTCGTATCTCTTCTTGCATCTACGCAGATCCATCCTTGTCGGGACCAGAGCTTGTCGGAGAAGCCCCCTGCTTGTCGCTGGATGTGCTTGCCGCGGTTGCTGGCTCATCGTCTGCTTCCCTCTCCGCTACTAACGCAACACTAACCACTTGATTGGTTGCCGCTAGATACGGCAGCAACTTCTCTTGTGGCTTAGGTGCGACAAGTATCGGAGTAGAGGATAGGTACCTCTTCAAGTCTTGCAGCGCAGCCTCTGCTTCCGGTGTCCACTTCATTGGACCTGTCTTTTTCAAGATTTTGAAAAACGGCAGGGCGCGCTCTGCTGACTTAGAGATAAACCTGCTGAGAGCAGCCACGCAACCGGCAAGTCTTCGCACATCCTTGACGTGCTTGGTTGATTCGATCTGCTCAATGCCTTGATCTTGTCAGGATTGGCTTCAATCCCCCTCTGAGACACAAAGAACCCGAGAAGCTTGCCGGAAGGGACTCCAAACACACACTTCTCGGGGTTGAGCTTGAGTTGGATCTTGCACAGATTTGCAAAGGTCTCATCTAAATCTTGAACTAGGGTAGCCATGTCCTTGCTCTTAACCACTATGTCATCCATGTATGCTTCTACATTCCTGTGGATTTGTGGCTCAAAAGCTGTATGGACCACCCTTGCAAATGTTGAACCAGCATTCTTCAAACCAAAAGGCATCCGTATGAAATAGTAAGTGCCACATGGAGTGATGAATTCAGTCTTCTCTTCATCTTCTTCTACCATGAAGATCTGATGGTATCCTGAGTATGCGTCAAGAAATGAAAGCAGGTCACATCCGGCCGTGGAGTCAACAATCTGGTCAATACGCGGCAAGGGAAATGGATCTTTGGGACAAGATTTATTCACATCAGTGAAGTCGATACAAAGCCTCCATTTCCCATTTGCCTTACGCACGACTACAGGATTTGCCAGCCACGTCGGATGGAGCACTCCTCTGACAAGGCCTGCTGCTTCCAGTTTCTTGATTTCTTATGCTATAAACTCTTGGCGCTCCACTGCTTGCTTTCTAACCTTCTGCTTGACGGGCTGCGCATGAGGACAAACGGCAAGCTCGTGCTCAATTACTTTCCTGGGAACACCGGGGATGTCAGATGGTTGCCATGCAAACACATCGACGTTCGCCCGCAGGAAAGCAATGAGCGCGCTTTCCTATTTAGGGTCAAGCGCGGCACTGATGGTAAAAGTACTACCGATGCCGTCCTCCTTGGCGGACACCTTCTTGGTCTCTGGCGGAGCTACCATCGTCTTCTTACACTTGCCGGTGGAGCTCGATGGTGCGTCCTCGATGGCAGCGCAGCACTCCGAAGACGTGCGCTTGCCGGAGTGGGCCCCAGAGCTCTTGCTGGACTTGGTCTTGTTCTTCCCTCCGGGAGCTTCAGCGGCAAGTGTCTCGATATCTGTTGCGGCTGCTGCATCTCGGTAAATCTTGTCGGCATAGATAAGGGCATCCTTCTTGTCGCCAGGGACAGAGATGACGCTTATCGGTCCTGGCATCTTGAGCATGTTGTAGGCGTAGTGAGAGGCTGCCATGAACTTGGCGAGCGCTGGACGGCCAAGTATCCCATTGTAAGGCAATGGGAAATCGGCAACGTCGAACGTGACCCTCTCAGTCCTGAGGTTCAGCTCGCCGCGAAATGTTACTGGCAACGTGATCTTCCCCTTCGGCTTGCTCCTTCCCGGGTTGATTCCATGGAAAGTGCCGGTCTCTTCGAGCTCGCTGTCCGGGATCTGGAGTTTCTGGATCACAGTGGAGGAGATCAGGTTCAAGCCGGCCCCGCCGTCAACTAACATCTTCGTGACTTTGAGGCTGTGGATGGTTGGTGAGACCAACATCGGCAAACACCCGACCGCAGTTGTGCGATCAGGGTGGTCCTCAATGTCAAAAACGATAGGCGTGCTGGACAATTTCAGAAGTTTGCGCGATTCGAGAGGTGTTTCTGCCGCATTGACTTCACGCACCCACTTCTTGAGTTGTCGGTGCGATGTATGCAGAGAAGCACCGCCGTCAACGCACAAAACCTCTGTGGCTTTTTGAAACTCCTGCTCACTGGTTTCTCCATCATCCATGTCTTCATCTTCGTCGTCGTCTTCATCCTTGTCGCGGCCGCGGGGAGGTCTGTCTCCTTGTCGCTGCTTGGCCTTGCCGCGGCATCCTCCCCGGCCATTGAAAGGCTGCTTCTTGCCGGACCCCCCATCACCTCCTTGGGCCTTCTCCTTGTCGCGCCGCTCGTACTCAGCCTTCTGCTGTTCGACAAGCTGCTCGACTCTCTTGCAGTTCTGAAGATCGTGGCCGTTGGTGCGGTGGATCTTGCAGTACTGCTTGTCGGTGCCGTCCTGCTTGTCGGCGGCTGCCACAGCCTGGCAGTTGGTGCATGCGGCAGTTTCCTTGCCGGAGCTACCAACTTGGGCTTTCTTGGCGCCAGCCTCCTTGCCGGACTGCTCAACGACTAGCACTTCCTTGTTCTTCTTTTTCCTGTTGTTCCGCCACTGGTTTTTCTTTGCCGGGGCGGCATCCTCACTGTCAGATCCCCCTGCTCCTGTATCCTCTCCGGGGAGTTTCCTCCCCTCTTCAGCGCGTGCACACTTGTCGGCCAGGGCGTACAGCTCGCTGACGTCCCTGATCTTGCACATCGCCATCTCCTCCCTCATCCTGCGGTTAGGCACGTTCTGGTGGAACGCGCTAATAACCGCGGCAGGGTGGACGTCTGGGATGTTGTGTTGCACGCGGCTAAACCTCTGGATGTATTTGCGCAGGGGCTCTCCTTCCTTCTGGGCGAGCAGGTGAAGGTCGCTCTCCTGGCCATGAGGTTTGTGGCCGCCTGTGAAGGCGCCGACAAACTGATGGCACAGGTCAGCCCAAGAAGAAATGGAGTTTTCCGGCAAGTGCATGAGCCAGACCTGACGTTGGGTTTGATAACTAGAGGGAAGTAGTTGGCAAGGATCTTGTCGTCCCGCCCCCCAGCAGCTTGCACCGCGATGCTGTAGATGCTGAGGAACTCCGACGGGTGCGTCTTGCCGTCGTACTTCTCCGGCACGTCTGGTTTGAAGTTTTTCATGCTGGGCCACTTGTCGGGGATATACCCCGCGGTATGAACTGGCCGGAATTATAACCCGGCTGGACTTGGCATTTTACTTAAGACGGTTTACATTTGGCAAGTTACTGGTAACCCGGTAGGCGGATCATGGATGACAAGGCTCAAGGCCCAGAAGGCCGGTTCATATTAATAGTGGGCCGGTTTATGAAGAAAGCATAAGGAATATTCTCTTACAAAGGAAGCGAGACTAGGACTCCTTGTAATAGATCAATCCTAGTCCTACTAGGACTAGTCATGTAACCAGCCCCTTCAACATATATAAGGAGGGGCAGGGCTCCCCAAAAGGGAGGAGTGGGAGATGACAAGTTAGAGGAGAAGTTTAGACAAGTTTCTAGGGTTAGACACAAAGAGCCGGTTTATCGGCGACACCACGAGGATCAGAATGAGACCTAGCCTCAAACAGCACGTAGGGTTATTACCGGATGATGTTTCCCGGGGCCCGAAGCTGTCTAAATCCGTGTCTTGCATCCCGTCTCTCGATCCCGCTCAACCCCTCTCAAGCTACTACATAGACGCGCGGCCTCACGACTAAGTCCGTAAACCGGACATCTGACGTGTTCATTCCACAACAGTTGGCGCCCACCGTGGGGCTCGCGCACGGTGGTGTTGAGTTCTTGGAGGGATTTCTTTCAAGGATTGGGAAGTTTGCAATTTACCGGATGAAGATGAGCTGATTGGAAAGGATCTACATCAGAAATTAGGATTTCGTTGCAAGCGTCGCCGCACACGTCTGTGGCGATCCATCCAAGGACAAATCGATATCTGTTACGGCCGAGACCGTCATTTTCTCTGGAAACCTATTTCGCCAGCGCTGGTGTAGGGAGGCATGAACCGCAAGTTGTTTCTTCGATGAGATGAAGACCAAATTATTTCGGGCCATGTAAGTTTGCCTGGAAATCCGCTTGCAGTCAATTCCGAGGTTGGAGGACCGACGAGTATCCGCTGCGGCATAAAAAAGAAAAACAGGGGAAGACCACGACCCGGAAAAGGACGTGCGTACGGTTTCGATCCAATCCGGAATCGCCCACGCCTCTCCCTCCAACGACAGCTCGGCCACAAGCCGGCCTCGCTGACCGCGCCCGCCTCAGCAGTAGCGGGGCTGAGCCGCTGCCCGCTGGCCTCTGCTGCTACCCCGCGTATGCGTATATATACACAGACACCCGGCTCACCCGCAACTGAGTGCCTCGTTACAGCCGCGCGCTTTTTCCACATCATCAAATCACCGGGCTGCCGTCGCTCCGCCGTTTCTACCCCCGTGATACGGGCAGGCGGGTACGGTTGTTACCCGCGACCCGCAACCCGTCTCGTTCCGCCTCGCAGGCCCTCCACCGCGTGGCCGCGCTGGGCGTTCACCTGAGCCGGATCGCTGCCACGAATTCCCATCGCCTGCAGGCCTGTCGCCGCTGTTGCGCTCTCCTCGTTCAACTCGCCACCCGGCCAAAAAACAATACCGCCTTGGACTGCCTCCAGCCGCTGAGCACTATCAAATCCCAAGGCATCTCAGCTATGCATTGCTGACTAGTACGTGGTGGAGAAACCAAAAGGGAGTAGTCTAGTACGTGATGTGACGCAACACATCAGAATTGTTTAGTCTTCAATTACCACTTCTGACATACAGCTAGGAGCATCAATGCAAGCCAAGTCCAACAAAAATTCAACCTACTGGATACTACGAGCTAATATACAACACCCCAACGTGGGGAAGGCCGCATCAGCTGATGCACGGGGCTGCGGGAGTATGCAGTGTAATGCGGGTGGCTGACACTCCACTATTCATGTTCATCCGACGAAAAATATCAGGTGTTATTTTTCCTATGTATTTTGTCAATACATGTTAATTGATCCGACAGCAATTACTCTTGCATGTAATATTTTTATGTAGGGACGACTATTAAAAGCAGCAGCCGGATCATCATCAGGGGATGCCACGGATGCACGTTCAACTGTGTTACGCGGATTCACGAGCATGCGTATTGCGGTCCGGTTTACATCAACGTGCCGGCCGGCTCGTCTGTCCGCGCACGCGCGCGCTGGTCTCCGACACCGTGGCCGATTCCCTCGCCGATGAACGCACGCACAGGCCGCCGTCGCCCGCAATCCAGTCTACATCAACATACGGCCGATTCGTCAGTACCGCTCCCGTTCTGATAAAATGGCCCAGCGGATACGTGTGCGGTCGCTTCACTATCCGCGCTGGCGATTAATTCGCCCGCACGCGCCGGTTTACATCAATACGCGGCCGGCTCATCTGCTCCCCAGGCGAATCAGGTGATGTCTATCATATTTATTTTTAATACATATTAATTCATCCGAGCAAAAATTCCTCGCCCTACTGCATTTTACATGCAGAAAAATTATTCATTATAAAATGGTATTATACCACAGAGGTGGAGGCACGCCAAACATTGTTCGACACCAGTGATCGTCGTTATTCCACGGATTCAAGCGCCGGTTTACAATGCCATGGCCGTCTCTCGCGACCACACCAGTTTGTAATGCCGTGGCCGTCTCTCAAGACTACACCGGTTCACAACGGGGAAGGCAACTAGCCCGTCGGCGCCGGCCGACCCATCTATTCGAGCAAAGCATGGGTTATCCCTCCTATATATTTTATCATTTTATTTCCCCTGAACACCATTACACTACCCTATTGGTGTTTTCTATATACAGGTAAAATCATTGTTATACTGCGGATATCAAAACACGCACCGGCAACGTTCTACAATGGTGTTTTCATCTGTGTCACATTACTTGATGAAACGGACAGCCGGTTCACGCATCCGCACCGGTTTACAACACGGAAGACAACATGCTCGTCTCCACACCGGTTTACAACCCCACAGCCGGTTTAATTGTTTGAGCCGCCTTTGATACTGCGGTCGTTTTATTGTCCATCATGTGATCCGGTCTATTCAACATACCGGTTCAAATTCACTCAGGTGATATCCATCCACAGTATTATTTTTCTTATTATATATTATTTTTTAAGAAAATAAGATGCTTTGATCAGTCTATCTGGTTGTGCAGGGCATATGCACTCAGAAGCAATAAAACTCCCTGAAGAGCGTAAGGTCACAACCGGCTCAAAGAGGACGCTTCATGAAAATCCTCTAGATGGTAATGCATCCAGTGATTGGTTCAAGATTTACCCATGGCTTCATGGAGCCATGGAAGACCCTATGGAAAGACGGGATTCCCGCATCCATCGACCGGCCCTCTGGAAAGACGGGATTACCCGCATCCAGTGATTGGCTAATTTTTTTTCTTATGGTTCCTATGGAAAGACGGGATTCCCGCATCCATCGACCGGCCCTCTGGAAAGACGGGATTACCCGCATCCAGTGATTGGCTAATTTTTTTTCTTATGGTTCCTATGGAAAGACGGGATTACCCGCATCCGGCCCTCTGCAAAGACGGGATTACCCGCATCTAGTGATTGGCTGAACCTTGTTTTGAGCCTGGCAGCTCGTAAAAAGCCTCGACTACATGGTTTTATTTGCAAATTCGCATTTTTGGTGTTTATGTTTTATGACTCTTTAAACCGGAGTGGAACAGCTACAGAAGTTGACCACATATCCATAAAGTTAAAAGTCTGGATCGTGAATACCAGCATGAGATAAACCGGTGCTCATTATAAACCGGATCATCCATCAGGCAAAAGCCAAATCTAAGCTACAAATTTCTTGACAAAGTTTCAGCATGATATAAGCCGGTGTCTTTTATCAAGCCCGGGATTATTATTGGGTCTATCAAAGGCTCCTCAAGAAATTGCAAATTTCGCCGGATTAAGAATATCAAGCATACTTGATCGCAGGTATGAAGTATCTTGTTTTTTAAATACATATTGGTAGTACATGATCAGTTATAATGACCGGTGTTTATTAAACCAGCCTGGTTTTGACTATAAGTCGCCAGTATGAGACAAAATAATGACCGGTGTTTATTAACCTGGCCCGATCGTGATTAAACATCACTGGAACTGGTATTCAAACCGGATTATATTATTCAAATCTTTAATAGCCAACATGGCTGGATTTTTATTATGATTGAGGTTATCAAAGTCGCTTTAAGCGCAATATATATTATTTCAACGATGGAAGTGATTTATTCTACAAAGGAATAGTCCCGAGATGCTGCAGGCTTACAACCCGGCACTTGGGGGCTACATTATTCAAATTGAGATTACATCAAATACACAAGTCTCATGTCGCTGCAAGCATGCACCATGACACTTGGGGGCTAATGCAAAGTCATATTTTGCTCACTTTATTGAAGACCCGACTCATCACATTATAATGAGCCGGCCCTTGGGGGCTACCAATCGCTCCTGTCAACAATTCAAGGTACACAAGTATTAATCCATTATATTGAAGGGTCCCCTGCTCAGTTGGTAAAGCACAAAGCTCTTAACCTTGTGGACGTGGATTCAAACCCCATGATGGAAGTTACATTATATAATGTTATTTTCAATGATTATATCTACAAAGTCCCTGCTCATTATTGCATAATGACCCGGCACTTGGGGGCTACATGTTGCTATTCAAGTTTACATGATCATATTTTCAAAGTCCCTGCTCATTATTGCATAATGACCCAGCACTTGGGGGCTACATGATATGGAATATTCAGTTTTTACTAGTAACTGGGAGGAACAATCCGGATTTCTTCAAGATTATACAATGCTATTTTCAATGATTATATCAACAAAGTCCCTGCTCATTATTGCATAATGACCCGGCACTTGGGGGCTACAGGTAATATGCATATAAAGGAGGAACATCTTCAAATTATCAGTTTTGGGTAAAATCCGGAAGATCAATCATAACCCGGCGTTGGCAACAATTATAACCCGGCATTTATAAACAGTCAAGACCTGGAATTGTCAGTTTTCTATAAACCGACAATGGTGGTAATCATAAACCGATATCTTCAAACCGGCTGAGTATCAGTTTTGATTATTTTGAAGATCAATATTTTTGTCAAGTCAGAGCATTGAAGGCCGAATCAAATGGATTCTTTATTTGCAATATCTTTTCTACAAACAAGTTGATTATGAAGCTGGTCTATTGACCCGGATTTTCTAGAAGAGGAAAGACAAGGACTTAAGGATGGTCAGATGCCGGATTACAAGAAATTCTTAACCCGGAGCACAACCTATCAGATTCGCTATTGTGTTTATTTTGCAGCATAAGTTTACCATGGATAAATCCAAGCTAAACTTGGGGGCTAATGTCGGGGATATAGCCCGCGGTATGAACAGGCCGGAATTATAACCCGGCCGGACTTGGCATTTTACTTAAGACGGTTTACATTTGGCAAGTTACTGGTAACCCGGCAGGCGGATCATGGATGACAAGGCTCAAGGCCCAGAAGGCCGGTTCATATTAATAGTGGGCCGGTTTATGAAGAAAGCATAAGGAATATTCTCTTACAAAGGAAGCGAGAGTAGGACTCCTTGTAATAGATCAATCCTAGTCCTACTAGGACTAGTCATGTAACCCGCCCCTTCAACATATATAAGGAGGGGCAGGGCTCCCCAAAAGGGAGGAGTGGGAGATGACAAGTTAGAGGAGAAGTTTAGACAAGTTTCTAGGGTTAGACACAAAGATCCGGTTTACCGGCGACACCACGAGGATCATAATGAGACCTAGCCTCAAACAGCACGTAGGGTTATTACCGGATGATGTTTCCCGGGGCCCGAAGCTGTCTAAATCCGTGTCTTGCATCGCGTCTCTCGATCCCGCTCAACCCCTCTCAAGCTACTACATAGATGCGCGGCCTCACGACTAAGTCCGTAAACCGGACATCTGACGTGTTAATTCCATGACACCACTGGACTTGCCGCAGCTTACGGGTGAACGCAGGGCAACCTTCCGCGTACGGCAAGTCGCCTGGTCCCCCTGGCGCTTGCATGTCAACAATGGGTGCAGCGCGCTGGTCTGATTGAAGCCGCGCTTCTCTTCGGCACTCGATGCGGGTCCTAGCGTCCTCTTGTTGTCGATCGTCGAGAACTTGGCGTTGATCGCGGCGAGCTCGCGGATCTGATGACGCAGTGGAGTCGCCGTCGATGTTGATCCGGCGAGTCGGCGATCTTGGCCTGCGAGGCGGGGAGTGCACAGTGGTCGCACCCCCAGCGGTTTTGTCGCCATCGGCCCGCGCCTGGCTGACTTGCCGCGGCCGCGACGTGCTCGGTTGCTGCGGAGTGTCGCCGTTGGCGAAGGCGATGAGGCTTTGGATGGTGGCCCTCCAGTCGTCGGCCTTCTCTGCCGCTGGAGGGAAGTCGAGGAGTAGTTGAGCTCGTGCTAGAGCTTCTGCTGGAGTGGCAGGTAGCGGTGGCGAGCGGTGCGAGGAGCGGGATATGCTCGGACTTCTAACTATGTTAGAAGGAGCAGCATCCCGTCCCGGCGACCGTGCCTTGCTCGTGCCAGCGTGTTGGTGCGCACGCTAGCCTTGAGCGTCCCGAGATCCGCCAGCTTGACCTTGGCCCAGCAAGCATATGGTACCTTGAGTACCACGACGCTGTCATTCCCGCGCCTCCTGAGAGGGGCGCGGTGCATGTACGGACGCCGAGGCTTTGGAGTGCGCATGGTCGTCCGCCTTGTCGTTGGACCTGGCGGCGCCGTGAGTTCCCTCGTCGGCGTCCGTTCTTCCGCCGGCGTCCACCCCACCAGCCGTTGGCTCCGGCGGTGGTGGGATTGACGCGGACTGACCTGCTGCCTCCGAAGCCTTCGTCTTCGGCGGCATGCTGATGGAGTCGATGAAGTTGATGAAGTTGGTGAAGATCTAGCTCGTGTGGACGCCGGATTGGGTTCACGCAACCTCGATGCTCCCCCTACCTGGCGCGCCAAAGATGTCGGGGAAACTGATCGCCCTCGAACACCTATGGGACCGGAGCCCCTTCTCGGTACGGCAGGGGGCGGAGGATGCTCAAAGAGCAGATCGAGGCGAGCACACGAGCAGTTTACCCAGGTTCGGGCCGCACGGATGCGTAAAACCCTACTCCTGCTTTGGTTGTTGTATTGAGTCCTTGACTCGGGAGCGAGGAGAGCTACAGTACACTCTAACCGCTAGCCAGACCGAGCGTGAGAATGATCGATGTTCGGAACCTCCTCTACGTTGCGCATGGGCCTCCTTTTATCGGTCAAAGGGGTCACCGACAGGTGGCAATACAGATGAGGGTAAAAATGTAAAAAGGGTGGTAGTTGGAACAGTGTTGGTACAGTGCTCCATACCTAACCCTGATGGCAGGGGACAAGGGCATTAAATGCCCGTCGCCGTCGCCCAAACAGTGCAAAAAGTGGCCGTCAGGGGCGCCACCGTCCGCCACGACGGTGGCCTTGTCACCGCTGCTTGCCATAGTGTACCCCAGGCTGCACAGCCTTCCGCCACGTGCGTCCGGGATGGTCCCAGAGTGACACGTGGGTGGATGCGCTGGAGCGCGGGTACTGAGTGCAAGCTTGCCGCGGCAAGCGTCTTGCCGCGGTTGCTATCTTGTCGCTTCTGGGAGCTTGTCGCTCACCGGGCCTTGCCGCGACGCGTGGCGCGCTGCGGCAAGTTCCTTGAGATGCCTTTGATTGGCCTTCCCGGCAAGCTCCTCTTGCCAGGGTCTTGTGTCTTGAGTGGTTTTGTGCCTTGAGTGGCCATCCCGGCAAGCTCTCTTGCCGGGGTCTTGTCTCTTTGACTTGAATACTTTGTTCTTGAATGGCTACAAAAGAACCACAGAGGACCTTGGCGGTCGCGCGGCAAGCCCTTGCCGCGGGACGCTGCAACTGCCCGTGCACAAGTTCGGGATCCTAAGGTATCCCTACTTTAGTACACCGACACGCCCTGGATGTAACAATTCCCAATATGGCAATATATTCATCGTTGACATAATAAATTACATTCTAGGCTCTTCCTTCATTTTGGGTTTCTTCGTTTTTGCCTTGTGCGTGTGTTGCATGTCACCATGTCATTTTCATTATGTGCATTGCATTGGCGTAGTCTCACTTGCATCTGTGTCTAGTTGCATCGTCTCCGTTCTCTTCGTTGTCCGTTTCGAGCTCCGACACTCACACACGTGCCCGTCGCACCTCTCAAGCCTTTGTTACGTGAGTGGGTTTAATACATCCTCGGAATGGGCCGAGAGTTTTCAAGTGGTCTTGGTATATCACCGGTAGACCGACTGTCAAGTTTCGTCTCGTTTGGAGGTCGTTTGATACTCCAACGGTTAACCACGTTCCCCGAAAACCCCTATCTCTTTTAGCCCAGCACCCCTCCAAAACAGCCCACTAGCCTAGAACAACCACCTCCATCCTCTCGGTCGTTGGATCGTGATCGCGTGGGCGAAAACTGCACCCCATTGGGACTCTCCTAGCTCCCAGAATCTATAAATAGGCCCTCTCCCCCGAAATTTTGGGCAAACCCAAGCTCGAGCTCCTCCTCTGCGCCGCCGGACACGTCCGACCCGGCCGGACGTGTCCGCCCTCCTCCTCCCGCCACCACGTGTCAGCGCCCTAGTGGCCGGTGCGCCCCCGCGCCCACATCCTCGTCGGCCGGCCGGCCCGAGCCCGGGTCGGGCCCCCTCGGCCCGCGTCGCCTGAGTCGTTCTCCGCGGCCGCCGCGTCCAGCCACGGCTCGCCCGCTGGCCGGCGCGCCTGCCGGCCGCCGCCGGCACCGACCACCGCCGCCGCCTCGGGTTCGCACCCCGCCGCCGGGACCCCGCATTCCCGCCGCCGCCACTTAATCTTCCCGCCGACCGCCGCCACCTCGGACGCCGCCGCCGGCCCTGTTCTTCGCCGTCCACTCGCACTCCGGCCGCCGGAGCCGCTGTCGGGCCGTCGTCCGATGTTGGCCGGTGCCGCCTCGCCGTTCTTCTTCGTCTCCGGCCAGATCCACCGGGGGTGGATCAGATCCACCACCCCGCGAACCAAACGGACTCGCCCCATCCCGGATCTCCTCATCCCGGATCCCTGCGTCCAGCTGACTTTTCGCGGGGGGTAATTTTCTCCAAGTACCGGATCTGAGTAATTTTCATGCCTCCTTCATCATGTGGTAACTTTGTGCTCAGTGCTCCATTTCGCGCATATGATATATCAAAATGTTCGTCTCGAAGTGCTCTACATGTTGGAATCAGTTTCATGCATGCTAGGGTTCATCTAGATGTCTTAATATTTGTTGCAAGACTGCTTCATGATGTTACTATTTCAGCACTAGTTGTCTGTTAACAATTTGTTGTCATGTTCGTGAGGCCACAACTTGGTGCATGTTGGTCCAAATGGAGTGTATGATATGTCAAAATGTTCGTCTTCTGATGATCTTCAAGATGGATGCATTTGCATGCATGTTAGGTTGCCTTATGCCATGTTTAACCCTGTTGCGTAAGTGCATGTGGCTGATAAGTTTCTGAAATTGTGGTGAGATGATGATTTGTCTTTTTCGTGTGAATTAATCCATGTGTCATATGAGCTAGGTGTCAAAATGAGTTTTGCTCATTGGAATGTGCTCTACATGTTAGATTTATTTTGATTCCATGATATATCTTGTGATGAGTGCAACAAGGCTGAATCTGTTAATTTGTATCCCATGTTTCCATGAGGCTACCGTCATTGTTGTGCATGGTTGGAGTTATCCAGTTGGTGTTCTTTGATGTATATGTTATGCTCTAGCTATCCATGCTCTTGTTTGTCATGATGACTTGTTGTAGCTTGTTGTTTTCATGCTCTCAAGTTGCTATAAAATGTTTCTGTCGGCTTGTTATCAGCAAGTTCGGTTTTGCCATGTGAATAGCTAGTGTTCTATGCATCCTATGACCATGTTCTTGCCATGAGTAGCTTCACAAACATGTCATCTTGCTGTTGGTTATATTCACATGCCATGCTATCCTTTGAGATGAGTTACACAAGCTTGCAAACATGCCTACTTGTTGTTGTTGCTGCCATGCCTTGTAAATTTCACTTAGTCTGAGAAAACTTTTAACTTATTGAATCTTGTGATGCTTGTTTAATTGTGTTCCAGCAAGTTTTTAGGTGTGCTCTAAGTTCATGCTTGTTAAGAATCATGTTTATTTCACATCCATGCCTTTTGTCTTCATGTTTGGGTGTTGTAGCATATTTAAATCTTGCTCCAAAGATGCCATGTTGTTGTTAACTGCAGTTGTGCATTGCATCTTGTTTTGCTTGTCATTTGCAAACCATGCACCCGTTTCCCATGATCCTTATATCAATTTCGACAGAAATCTTCCCCTCTATCCAGTGCCTTGCTTGGTTGCCCAAGATGAAGCCATTTCCATCATCTTCTCCTTAGGCTCAAGAGCATCCTCATGCATACGCACATCATGACTTGCATTCCTTGACATGTCTTGCATCATGTTGTTTGTGCATTGCACCGTGATTGATCTTGTACCGTTGTTGTGCTCTTGTGTTGGATAGAGCCGGGAGCTGATACCGAGTTCGAGGATCTTGTCAAGACTGAGTTGGAGGAGCCGTCTTACCATCCCACCGACGACTTACCAGGAATGATGACCGTTCCTCGATATCACCTCTATCTTGGCCTTGCTAGTTGTCTCGCTCTATAGTTATGCCTCGACGCCTATTCTTGTATTGTCAGCCTCCTATGTTGCCATGAAACACTCTAACCGCCCTCCTAGCAAACCGTTGATTGGCTAAGTATGCTTTTGCTCAGCCCCTCTTATAGCGTTGTTAGTTGCAGGTGAAGTTTGAAGATTGTTCCATGGTTGGACTTGCTTATTGGGATAATACAATATATATATATATATATATATATATATATATATATATATATATATATATATATATATATATATATATATATATATATATATATATCTTAATTAAATGAATGCACATATATATTGGTAATCGGTGGAAGGCTTGGCCTTCTGCTTGGTGTTTTGTTCCACTCATGCCACCTTAGGACCCGATAAACCGGTGTTATGTTCCTTGATTTTGCGTTCCTAACACAGTTGGTGTTTATGGGCCCCCCTTGATAATTCGCACTGCTTAAAGCTTTTCCAGCGAGACCCAACTTTGGTACTACATTTGCCTAACAACTAAAAACTTGCATAGGGAGTTATAAACCCGAGTTCTTAATCAACCCCCGGGCGAGTGCTCCTCATGAGTGTTCGTCCAACATAGAGCACCTTGCGTCGCTCCCTTGGCAACTTGGACTTCAGATATACGTAAGCTTAGCTCATCCGGTCGTGGCCTGAGACGAGATACGCGTGGCTACTATCAGGGTGTCGGCACGCCGCGAGGTCTTGTGTCACAGCCCTAGATCAGCCCTTGTTGTCTTTGCTTGTAATTAGTTGCACTTGAGTGCATCATGCATCATGACTACTTTCTTTTGAGGGTTGAAATGGGGATTGTTCAAACCCTAGCACCAAATGAACTCAACTAGGTTCAAACTAAAATCTTTTCCAATGACCGAAAATGCTTTCATCAATGTTTGATAATTCTGGCAAGGCACCCCTGCATTTGGAAATAATCCAAACAGTGGACACATTTATGAAGAATATTTTGGGCACTGAATTAAATCATACCATATTTGCATTTGGGCATTTAAATTTTATATATTATTTTAAATGTCCAAATACTCATGAACTGAAATGTTTGCTGTTGGAAATAATCCAAACAGTGGCCACAATCAGTCTCATGATTTTTGAAAATGCTCTGGCATTTTTAATAAAGCCAAACAATTACAGAAAATAGAAAACAAAAAGAATTAGAAAAGAGAGAGAGAGAGAAGGACTTACCTGGCCCACGTGCCATAGCCTGGCCCAGCATAGGATGCCCAGCCCACAAGGGCATCCTCATCTTCTACCCCTGCCAGAAGGCAGAGGCGAACGAGAGCACGACGCCGGCCGTGCCTGCTCCTGCTTGGCGCTGGCGAGCTCCCCTTCATCACAACCACGCTGGAGACGCCTTGAAGCCCTCTCTCCTCTCCCTCACTCGCTGCACTCTCTCCCCTCCTCTGTATCTCTCGCACGCATCCACCCGAACGGGCCGTCGCCACCGTCCAAAGCCACCGCGGCCACAGCCTCCCCCTCACCTCTCCAACGCGCCCCCGAGATCTGCCGTGCCTCCCTCATCCTCTCCGTCGGCCCACACGACCGCGGGAGCCCTACAGCATCGTCCCCCACCTCTTCTTCAACCTCCAGCCGCCGGCAACCTCACCGTACATTCGCGACGTCTAGTGCCTCCCCGAGCCTTTTGAGGCCTCCGTCGACCCCGCCGTGAGCTACTCACCCTAACCCCCCTCTCCTCCGTCTCGTTTGCGTGCCGTAGCCACCGCCCCGCGAGCACCCGATACCGTCGTCCGCCATGGCCGGCAAGCCCGCGCTCCTGAGCCTCTCCTGCTCGCTCCAGGGGCACTAACACGCTCCTGGCGCCTCTACAAGGCTGCCTATCCACTCTATTTTCTCGCTCGAGCACTACAGCCGCGTCTTCGCACTGACCCGCACGTCGGCCGCCGCCGCGAGCTTGATTCCGGCGAGCCCGGTCGACGTCAGCGCCTCCCGACGCATAGACGATCTTCGCCGCTGCTTTGGTTGCCGGAGGGCATTTTCCGAGCCCCTCCGGCACGTCTGTCGCCGGCGGCGACGAGCCGCCGGCGCCTTTTGACTTGTTTGACTGGGGGTTGACCACCCCGGGTCACTAACATATGGGCCCCACGCCCTTAGTTAACCATTGACTCGCTGACAAGTGGGGCCTGGCCTGTTAATTAACCTAGGTTATTACTAATTAAATGGTAGCTTGTTAGTCACTGACATGTGGGGCCCATCCCCTGTTAACTGTTAGTTTAGCATTAAACTTAATTAGCTAGTACTCAGAGACTGACCAGTGGGGCCTACTAGTCAGGTTTGACCTGGACCAGCCCCTGTTGACCTGCTGACGTTAGCATGATGTCATGCTAAAGCTGTAAATAATTTCTAGCATTTAAAATAAATCAGAAATGATTTATTTATTTCAGAAAATATCCAAAACATCTAAAAATCATATAAAATCAATCGTAGCTCAGATGAAAAAGTTTTATATATGAAAAATGATTAGAAAAATATGAAGAATCTGTTCATGGCATTATCATGCATGTTTGAGCAACTTATGCCTACTGATCAGGTCAAATTAGTTAAATGACATTTGAATAACCACATATGGAGTTTGAATTTGAACTTTTGGTCCAAACCAACTTCATTTAATATGGTTGCTAGTTGCATTATCTCAATCAACAACATATTGCCATGTCATGATCATGCATCATATTGTCGCATTGCATTGATTGTGTTCTCTCTTGTTTGCCGGTGTTTGCCCCCTCTCAGTAGACGTGGTTCCGACGATGAGATCGATGACACTGATGAAGACACAGTGATATCTTCAGAAGTGCCAGGCAAGCAGACCCCCCTTGTTCATTCCGATACAATCCCACTATCTCGCTCATGCTCTCTTTTACTGCATTAGGACAACAACGTTTCAACTATTACCTGCTGCAGTAGATGAACCCCTTTTCCTCTGCATGACCTGTCATTGCCACAGTAAATAGTTGAAACCCACTAGCATGAGTCGGAGTTGTTTGAGCCCTGATGTGCCTACTCATTCATGTGTGTTTGTCATGCCTGCTATTGCATAGAGTTGTGTCAGGTCTGATTGATCGGGGATGACCGGATGAATTGGAAAGTTATGAACATGTCCTACTATTGAGAGCTAAGTGTGTGAACACGATTTGCTAAAGGAAGCGGTGAGAGGCCATGTAGGAGTACATGGTGGGTTGTCTCACTAGAATCGTCTTTTAGAACTGAGTTCTGTGTAAGTTGTCCAATGACTAGCTAATACCACGCATTGGAATGCTTAAGTGCCCCTCTTGACTTATTAATCAACTCGATCTCTGTCTAGGAGTTGCAACTAGTTTCTGGTGTTTGTAGGTAGTGTTAGTAGTCTACCAAGTGGCAGCCGGTATAGGTGGGCTTGGGACAGACTAGGCACCGTGGCCGGGTGTACCAAGCGTCGCCCGTTTGGTGGGCTTGGGAACCCTGTACACATCGTTTGGGGCCGTGAGCGATACCCCGGCCGGATCTCCTTACGGATGGAACCCGAATAGGCGATAAACCTGTACTAGAGTCTTGTGTGGTTAGTCAGGTCATGGCCGACACCCTCGCCAGGCTTCCGCTTGAAGGTTGCCGAGATACACGACGTGTACATGGCGGTAAGTGGCGAGAGCGTGTGTGAAGAAGTACACCCCTGCAGGGTTAACATGATCTATTCGAATAGCCGGGTCCGCGGTTCTGGACTTCTTGGATGCTTACGTGGTACATAGACAACTTGAAGTGGATACTCTAAAATGCATCAAGACAAGTGTGAGTGCTATGGATGGCCTTCTCGTAGGGAGATGGGAGCGGATCCATAATGTTGTATTGATTGGTGAATATGTGGACTCGTGTGCGCCACCTCAAAAGAGTTACTTGAAGTCGTAGTTCAGGAAAGCGACCAAGTTAAAGCTGGCTTGCTGCAGTCAAACTCCACCACCCCTTTGTTGATACTGATGCATATGTAGCTAGTTATGATGTAAGTCCTGCTGAGTACCTTTGAACTCACGTTTGCTTAATTTATGTTTTTGCAGAGAGACTTCAGTCTCACTAGTGGTTCCATGTGGACTTCGACGTTTAGCTTGTTACCTCAGCTATGATCTTGTCCCCTTGGGAGGGTCTTGTAGATAGTCAGGCTTCTCAGCCTTTTTCATTTGTAGTTGTCTGTAGTCAGACATGTTATGCTTTCGTTGCCTGTATGCTTTGTATGTTGGGTCATGAGACCCACTGCTTGTAATAAATGCTATATGATGGCTCTTCTGGGCCTTATCTATATGAGTCGTTGAGTTATGTTGTGATGCCATGCTGTACATCACATACTTGCATGTTATGCGTACGTGTAATGTGTATTGCTATGTGTGGGATCCGACACCTAGTTGTTTACCCTTGGTAGCGTATCTTACAAGGAAATGTCTCGTAGTGCTTCCACTGAGCCTTGGTAGCTTGCTACTGCTCCGGAACACTTAGGCTGGCCGACATGTGTCCTTCTTCGTTCGTGTGCATGTCCCTTAGGGGAAATGTCACGCGTTGTTCCTTGAAGTCCTTGTAGCTTTCTACGACTTGGGTTCTTACGTTGATGACCGACACGTTCGTTGCTGGGTCATGTATGTCTGTCTCTATAATTTAGCACCACTTTTGGTTTATAATTAGTCATGTCGGCCCGGGTTCTCTGTCATATGGATGCTAGTGACACTATCATATACGTGTGACAAAATGCGCAAACGGTCTCGGGCCAGGTAAGGTGGCACCCGTGGGGATACCGTGCATGAGGCCGCAAAGTGATATGATGTGTTACATGCTAGACCTGTGTGACTTAGGATCGGGGTCCAGACAAAATCGTCCACAAGGAATACTACATGCAAGAGGAGGACGATTGGATGGTGGCCTTCTTGGACCGCAGTTGTCGGTGTATTGGATCGACACCTATGGGATCACAAGAATCCCTACTACGGTTGCGGGGCACGGGGTTGAGAGAAGAGCGGAACAAACAGATAGCACACGGTTCGTTTATCCAGGTTTGGGCCGCTAGGATGCGTAAAACCCTACTCCTGCTTTGGTGGCTTGTATATATGTATTCTTCAGCTAGCTATGAGGCGTTAGGAGCTCCAAAAAGCTGAATCCTCCTCCTGGTCGCCTCAGGCCTCCTTTTATAGGGAAAAGGGGTCGCCACAATGGCACACAGGCGGTGGCAAGGGTATAGTGATACGAGGTTATCCCTCGTATTACATGACAAGGCGCATTTAATGCGTCTTGCTTAGGTGTCCTTGCTTTATCGGGGACGGGGGAGAGACCTGTCTCGTCCGTCGTCGCTCCTTCTTGTGTCGACATGCGCCCTGGCCAGCGATGCCTGAGATACCATGTAGGTAGGCAGGCAGCTGAGGTGGCGCAATGGTGAGTCTTCACGAAGATCTGCATGTCGCCACGCAGGTGCCTGCCCAGCTGGTTGGGTCGGCAGCTGCATATGGCGGTGGAAGTTTAGTCGGCGTGGGCCTAATGGTGGCCCTGTGGATGTCCTCGGCAAGGGCCTTGCCAGGGCCTCGGCAAGGGTCTTGCCGCGGTGCCTGCTGCCATCCCCGGCAAGGTGCTTGCCGAAGGTCTTGTGGTCTTCCTTGGCTAGGATCCCGCCAAGGGTCGCCGTCTTCTTAGTGTGTATCTGATCTCGAATGTCTTCACAAAGATCTGCATGCCACTACGGGGATGTCTCCCGAATCCTTGCCCCATGGGGGCAGTGGACTCAAGGGTGATTCGCTCTGTAGGCGTGGGGCGAGTTGCCGCGGCAAGGTTCTTGCCGGGGCTTCTAAAGCCGGCCCCGGCAAGGCTCTTGCCGGGGCTGCTAAAACTGGCTCCCGGCAAGGATCTTGCCGGGGGAATCCGCTTCGTCCCTTTGCTCTTTGTGGTCTTGTTCTTGGTGTCGCTCTAGTTCCATCGAGCTTCGGTCTCACCCTAGCTCACCTCCCTTGCCTTGCTTGGTGTGGCAGTGCCCGTGGCTCAGACTGCCCGTGCATAGTCATAGGGGTACAAAAAGTGTACCCCCCTTTTTGTATACCGACAGGAGCCCCCGGGCCTGGGCCACACATAAGCGCGACGCGTTGTTGGGCTAGGCCTAGAACGGAGCGCGGGCAGGTGGGACGGTTTTTACCGCGGTAAGATTTTCCGCGTCCTGCGCCTCCCACGATCCGCGTGCATGGTGCGGTGCGGAGGGGCGTGCGTGACGTGGGTGGCATGCGTGCGGCGGTTCCCGCAGGCATGCGTCACATCGTAGTAAAGAGGCGGCTTCGCGCCTTCCCCATAAACGGGGGGAGGTGTGGAGGCGCGGCCCATTTACTGAATGGGGCCGAGGCGCGGTCCTCGAGGCGTCCACTCCCCACGATCATGGGGTGGGGAGAGGTCGCCTCACCCGTCCCCTTAGTTCTGCACGTGTGCGATGTGTCTCCCATGCGCTTGGGGTGGCAAACGGTGAGGCGGGAAACCGGGCCGTCGCTGGTTGGGGCGGCGGGTCGGTCCTGGCTCCCTACACCTTCCGTATCTTTATTGGCCGAGCGGGGCGGTCGAGACCCAACCCCGTTCCTTTATAAAGAGCGGGGGGAGGGATGGCGTCTCGCACTCTTCCATCTTCTTCCTCCTTCTGCTTCTGCTCCTCTCTTCCATTTGTCATGGAGAGAGGAAATCCCGGCCCTTCAACGGTGGCAGCAAGGGTCGCCGCTCGACAACGCGTCCCTCCTTCTCCTGCACCTGCGGTGGCAGAGCCGGCCGCGAGGGGAAGGGGGAGGGGGCGAGGCCATCGGCGAGGCCGGGGCGCTCGGGGAAGAGGAGGACGGGGCGGCCCGCCAGCCTCGCCCCTGCCAGCAGCTCCTCCTCCAGTGGAGGGCCATGTTGGGGATGACCCTTGTGAGTTCTTCGTCAGGTTGCGCCGGCCGCCGCGTCGTCGCCTTCGTCTCCCGACTCCATTTGCGCGGGATATGGAGCTGGATCCGCCGGAGTCATTGCGGCTGCACATGAGGGGCTGCGGGATCAGTGGCACGTGGGTTCGCGTCGACTTCCCTGCTCCTCATGTGATGTATCTTCGTCAGGGATGGAAGACGTTTGCTCGTATCCACAGCTTGATGGATGGGCTCACTCTCCATTTTTAGCTGATGGAGGGTGGCCCTCTTTCCATCAAGGTCTTCGGGCACTTTGGGACTCGCGCAAGGTGCTGCGTGGAGAGCTCTTAGGATGACGAAGACTCCTCCTCGAGCGAGAATGATGAGGAGGACAGCGGCAGTGACGACGAGGGCGGTAGGCGGCAGGATGATGGGTCCGACTAGGTGTCGGGTGCCGCTCCTGGTGGCACCGGCGACCCCATCATCCATGTTGCCGGCTCCTTGAACTTCTCGGGGCCGTCCCCTTGGCGGCTGGCGTTGGGAGGCTACGGAAGAAGAAGAGGGCGGGCGGCAAGGTCGTCATGTCGGAGTACGCGGGCACCGACGCCTTCGATGCGTACTGACGTCCTGCCGCCTCGTCTTCGAGCTCTGCTTCCGGCGCCACCATCACCATCCAGCCTTTGGGCGGCCACCAAGATGTTCTCTTGGTGTCTTCTGCCACCCGTAGCTCGCCTAGGCGCTCCTTTTGCCCTTCTCGTCTCCTTGACCTGCCTCCTGAGGAGAGGGACAAGAAAGGCATTACGGGCATCTTATCTCCTTTTAGTTTGTAAGCCTTCGGGCATCTGTTAAATTTAAAACATGTAATCCCCTTGTTCATGTTTTTCATTCCCTATGGACTGTACCTGAGTGGAATGTTTTTAATGAAAAAGGGATGCTTGCCGGGTCATTTGTTCGTAGGTAGAACCCACAACAGGGATCAAATCCCTGATATCTCTAAGATAAACATTTTCTCGCCCGGCAACAGGACTCGCCATCCCCCCACTTTGCTCGACCTTTCTCATGCCTTTGGCGGAGGCAGGGATGAAGTTAGTTTAGGCTCCTTGTTTCATCCTTTCGCTGCCGCGACTACGACCAAACTTGGTCCCAGGAACGAGCCCTAGTTATGGGAGCATGATAGTTTTAAGGAAGGAAACGAGGTTTCACATACCTCAGTCCATAATGGAATGCATGATAAGGGATGAAGAACTTATCTGAAGCTGCAGCCCCCGGCAACCCTGGTTTGCCGTGGGTGAATCTTTGCTCTTGGAGCCCCCGGCAACACTGGCTTGCCGGGGCCTTGACGCTGGTATGTTCCTTTTTTTTTCTCCCCAAGTGGTTTCGGCAAGGATATCTGTGCGTCCTGTGAACCAAAGGAGATAAAAGAAAGACAAAGAGGTGCAAACTCGACCTCTATGCTAGGGGTTAGCCGCAGCTAAGCACTATCATCCCTAACCAAGGACGAGACTCGACCTAGCATGCATGCTATAACTTAGGGCACCAGCGCTTCATTTATTTATGCTCAGGGTCTGCGCCTGGCTTTGTACAAAGGGTTACATGCCTTGCTGGCAAGGCTTGTACAAAAGGTGGCTTGTTGGGGGGCCCGGCAAGCCGCGCCTTATGGGTAAAACTTGCGAAGATGCTCAATGTTCCAGGAATTGCTCACCGGAACGGCATTTTCGGTCTCCAGGCGGAATGCGCCAGGCCTGGTGACTCGTATTACCCGATAAGGGCCTTCCCACTTCGGCGTCAACTTGTTGGTATTCTTGGCTGATTGAACGTGCCGAAGAACAAGGTCGCCTTCCTCAAAGCTTCGGGCACGGACCTTGTGGCTATGGTAGCGGCGCAAGGCTTGCTGGTAGCGTGTTGCTCTCACAGCCGCCCGAAGATGATCTTCCTCAAGGAGTGTTGTGTCATCTTGCCGCAGTTGCTCTTGCTCAAGCTCATCATAAGATAGCACTCGAGGTGACCCGTATATGAGTTCAGTGGGGAGAACTGCTTCTGCACCGTATACTAGGGCAAAGGGTGTCTGGCCCATGGCTCAATTTGGTGTCGTTCTGATCGACCAAAGAACCGTGGGCAACCCATCAATCAAGCGCCTTCCACTCTTGTGCAGCATGTTAAAGGTCTTTGTCCTTAAGCCTCGCAGTACTTCAGCGTTTGCCCTCTCAGCTTGACCATTTCTTCGTGGGTGAGCAATGGAAGCGAAACAGAATTTGCTGCCGAGGTCTTGGGTATATTGCATGAAGGTGCGGCTTGTGAACTGTGTGCCATTGTCGGTGATGACCCTGTTGGGTACACCAAAACGGCACACTAGTCCCTTGAAGAATTTGACGGCTGACTGAGCTGTGACCTTCCTCACAACCTCCACCCCTGGCCACTTTGTGAACTTATCGACTGCGATGTACAAGTACTCAAAGCCCCCGACAGCGCGGGGGGGAAGGGCCCAGTATGTCGAGCCCCTAGACCGAGAAGGGCCAGGAGAGAGGAATGGTTTGAAGGGCTTGAGCTGGTTGATGAAGTTTCTTTGAATGGAACTGACACGCTTCACACCTGGTGACCAGTGTCGTCGCATCCTGGAGGGCAGTGGGCCAGAAGAAGCCTTGCCGAAATGCCTTGCCGGCAAGGGATCTTGACCCTATGTGGGATCCACATATGCCTCCATGTATCTCTACCAACAGCCCCAGTCCTTCCTCTTTCTGTATAGGATGTCATCGACGAACTGGTACATAGCACACCGACGGGCTACTTTTTCTGCTTCTTCCTGCTCCTAAGGAAGTTCCCCAGTTTGGAGGAATCAGACGGTATGCTGTGCCCACACTGGAGCCTGGGGCTCGACGGCGAGGACTAAAGGCATTTCCACCGCCATAGGAGCGGCTGTCTCGACGGCAAGAGCTTGACGCTTCGCCGGAGCTAGCTGTCCCGTGGCGGGATTAGTGTCCCCGGAAACATCTTTGCCGGCGGCTTTGGGGATCTCGTCGGGAAAGTACTTCCCGGGCCCTGATTTCCTCCTCTTGTTTTGCTCTGTTGATGGATCAACGGATGGCTGAGAAAGCTGAAGCACAAAGGTACCTGGTTCCACAGGTAACTTGAGGGCAGCGCGCTTTGATAGGTAATTGGTGATGTCGTTCTCTGCTCGGGGAATGTGTTCCACCTGTATACCATCCAAGCGCTCTTCCAGCTTTCTCACTTCATCGACGTAGGCCTTCATCAACGGGCTCTGGTAATCTTTGTTGACTTGTTTGACGACAAGCTGCGAATCGCCCCTGAAAATGAGATTCTTGATTCCGAGGTCTGCCGCGATCCTAAGACCAGCAAGCAGCCCCTCATATTCGGCAGTGTTCTTCGTCGACACCTCCCTAGGGAAGTGCATCTAGACCACGTACTTGAGGTCCTCTCCGGTGGGCGCGACAAGCAGTACGCCATCCCCGGCGCCCTGTAAGGAGAAAGCTCCATCAAAGTACATGATCCAATCGCAACTCGCCTCTTTGCCGGGGAGAGAAGTTTCCTGGGCTTCTTCATCAGGCGTCGCGGTCCATTCTGCAACGAACTCCGCCAGGACTCGGCTTTGAATCGTCGAGGTACTTTCAAACATGAGGCCAAAGCTGGACAGCTCCAGTGCCCACTCTACAATTCTTCCCGTTGCATCTGGATTGTGCAATATCCGTTGTAGAGGGAGGCGAGTGACGACAGTGATCTCGTGCGCCTGGAAGTAGTGACGCAGCTTCCTCGAGGCCATAAGAAGGCCGAAGAGCAATTTCTGCACACCGGAGTACCCTGATCTAGCCCCCTGCAAGAGGGAGCTAACAAAGTAGACCGGGTGCTACATCATTTTCTTCCTTGGTGGCACTCCAACCGGCCGTGTCGTCTCTGCACTAACGGCATCAGGCTCTATCACTACTATCACCTCGTCATCAATTTCGCTATGTGCCACTAGTGCGGCACTGACCACCTGGTTCGTTGCCGGTAGGTATAGCAGCAACGCTTCTTGTGGCCTAGGCGCAACTAGTACTGACGTGGAGGAAAGATACCTATTCAAATCTTGCAATGCTGCTTCAGCTTCTGGCGTCCACTCCATCGGGCCCGCCTTTTTCAAAATCTTGAAAAAGGGAAAGGCGCGCTCGGCAGACTTGGAAATGAATCTGCTCATGGCGGCAATGCAGCCAGCAAGCCCACGCACATCCTTGACCCGTTTGGGTTCTTCAATCTATTCTATAGCTTTGATCTTGTTCGGATTGGCCTCTATCCCATGCTTTGACACAAAGAACCCAAGAGGCTTGCCGGACGGGACACCGAAGACGCACTTCTCAGGGTTCAGCTTGAGGTTGACCTTGCGTAGGTTTACAAATGTTTCTTGTAAATCCGGTATAAGGGTTGCCCTGTCCTTGGTTTTGACCACTATATCATCCATGTAAGCCTCCATATTTCTATGGAGCTGGGGTTCAAAACCAATCTGGACTGCCCTTGCAAACATTGAGCCAGCACTCTTCAACCCGAAAGGCATTCGTACGAAACAATATGTACCACATGGGGTGACGAATGCTGTCTTCTCTTCGTATTCTCTTGTCATAAAGATCTGATGGTAGCCGGAGTAGGCATCGAGGAATGACAACAGCTCACACCCAGCCGTGGAGTCAACAATCTGGTCGATGCGTGGCAAAGGGAAGGGGTCCTTTGGACAAGCCTTATTGATATCTGTGTAATCAATACACAGCCTCCACTTCCAATTTGCCTTGCGCACTACCACTGGATTGGCCAACCACGTTGTACGGACCACTCATCTTACCAAACCCGCTGCTTCCAGTTTCCGGATCTCCTCTGTGATGAACTCTTGTCGTTCCAAAGCTTGCTTCCTGACCTTCTGCTTGACGGGCCGCACATGAGGACCGACCGCAAGGTGGTGCTCAATCACCTCCCTGGGAACGCCGGGGATGTCGGATGCTTGCCATGCAAACACATCGACATTTGCCCACAGGAAGGTGACGAGCGCGTCTTCCTATTTGTCGTCAAGGGTCGAGCTTATGGTGAAAGCCCGTCCTGTGCCGTCCTCCTTGACAGAAACCTTCTTGGTTCCCGGCGGTGTGGCCCTGGACCTCTTGTTTCGGCCGGTGGAGCTCTCTGGCATGTCCTCGACGGGAGCACTACATTCTGAAGAGGTGTGCTTGCCGGAGTGGGTGTCCGAGGTCTCACCGGTCTCCTTCTTCTTCTTCCCGGCGAAGCTCTTCGGCACGTCCTCGACGGGAGCACTACACTCCGAAGAGGTGCGCTTGCCGGAGTGTGTGTCCGAGGTCATGTCGGTCTTCTTCTTCTTCTTCCCTCCCTGGGCTCCAGTGGCAGGAGCAAGTGCCCTTGTGGCGGCAGCTGCTGCAACTGCTTGCTGGTACAGTTGGTCAGCGCAAATCAGCGCGTCTTTCTTATCTGAGGGGATGGTGATGATCGTCACAGGTCCTGGCATCTTCAGGGTGTTGTAGGCGTAGTGTGACGTCACCATGAACTTGGCCAACGCTGGGCGGCCAAGGATCCCGTTGTAAGGCAAGGGGATCTTGGCAACATCGAACACGATCCTTTCTGTCCTGTAGTTTAGATCACTTCCAACAGTCACGGGCAGCGTGACCTTCCTCTTTAGTTGATTTCTCCCCGGGCTGACTTCCTGAAACGTGCCCGTCTCTTCGAGGTCTCCGTCAGGAATCTGCAGTTTCTCGATCATGGTGGGCGAGAGTAAGTTCAGACCGGCCCCGCCATCTAGTAGCATCTTTGTCACCTTGAGGTTGCGTATTGTCGGTGAAACCAACAATGGCAAGCACCTGACTGCAGTAGTGCGATCAGGGTGATCCTCAAATGACAGGCGTGCTGGACCATTTCAGCTGCTTTTGGGCACCAGACGATGGCTCCGCCGCTGTAATCTCACGCGCCCACTGTTTAAGTTGGCGGTGAGAATTATGCAGCGAGGCGCCGCCATCGACGCACATGGCCTCCGTGGCTTTCTGAAATTTTTGGTCGCCGGACTCGTCGTCCTCTTCGTGATCGTCGTCTTCTGGCTTTCTGTCACGGCCCCGGGCAGGCCTCTCCCGCTGTTTATCCTAGCCGTGACGGCCCGCTTGGCCGTCACGCTTCTTGCCGGACCCTTCAGCATCGTCTTGGCCCTTCTCCTTGTCCCACTTCTCATATTCAGCCTTCTGCTTCTCAGCAAGGAGCTCAACCTGTCGGCAGTCCTGGAGATCATGGCCTTTCGTGCGATGCATCTTGCAGTATCGCTTGCCGGAGTTCCCTGGCTTCTCGGCAGCCGCCAAGGCCCGGCAGGCGACACACCCGGCAATTTCCTTGCCAGGGTGTGGGGACCCCAACTTAGAAGCCGAGATCACCGAGTGCACGTGTACAGTGATCCCAGAGATCAATGCTCACTGAACACACAGAAGCTGAATAACAAGAGTCTTACATCCATACATATCGTCTTACAAATTAAGGCCATTATGGCCAAGTCTTACATAGATAAAGCCTCACGGCTGATTAGCAAATAACTCAAATAGCGGAAGTCTTCTGTCAGGACCCCGATCCTAAGTCACACCGATCTAGCTGTAACACGTCATATCACTTTGCGGCCTCACGCACGGTAACCCCACGGGTGCCACCTTACCTGGCCCGGGACCGTTTGCGCATTTTGGCACACGTATATGACAGTGTCGCTAGCATCCATATGACAGAGAACCCGGGCCGACATGGCTAGTTATAAACCAAAAGTGGCACTAAATTACAGAGACAGGCATCCATGACCCAGCAACGAACGTGTCGGTCATCAACGTATGAACCCAAGTCATAGCAAACTACATGGACTTAAAGGAACAACGCGTGACATTTCCCCTAAGGGACAAACACAGGAACGAAGAAGGACACATGCCGGCCAGCCTACGTGTTCCGAGCAGTAGCAAGCTACCAAGGCTCGTTGGAGACACTAGGAGGCATTTCCCTGTAAGATAGGCTACCAAAGGAAAACAACTAGGTGTTGGATCCCACACATACCAAGCATTTCAATCATACACACAATATGCTCAATATGTGCAAATACAACATTGCATCACAACAGAACTCTATGACTCAAAGTACTTTATTTAACCGGCTCCAAGAGCCATACATAACATATCCATACAGGTAGGGGTCACATGACCCAACACTCAAGTCATATAGTCATACAAGCACAAGCGGAAGCTACATGTCTGAGTACAGACAACTTAGAAAATAAAACAGGCTTGGTGTAGCTTGACTATCTACAAGGCCCTTCACAAGCTCCAGATCTCCGTCTGGGTGTCAAGCTACTCGTCGACGTCAACGTCTATGTAGAACCCATCAGCAGGGGCAGGGTTCTCCTCTGCAACAGTTATTAAGCAAACATGAGTACAAAGGTACTCAGCAAGTCTTACCACAGAACCTATCATACATGCAACATTATCAAAGGGGGTAGTGGAGTTCATAGCAGAATGCCAGCTTTGACCTTGGCTAACCTATACTACAACTCTTAACAGATTGCAAGATGTTATTACGAACATGAGTCCTCTACTCACCACATCAATACACTACCGAGGATCCTCTTCCGTCATCCTACGGAAGGGCCATCCATGGCACTCACACTTATCTTGAGGCTTTTAGTAGTATCCATCACCTTGTCTATGAACTGTAAGAGTAACCAAGTAGTCCGTACCGCGAACAACGGCTATTCGAATAGATTGATAACCCTGCAGGTGTGTACTTCTTCACACATGTTTTCACCACTTAGCGTCTGCACACGACATGTGCTCGGCAGACTTCAAGCGAAAGCCGACGTGGGTGTAGACCACGACCTAACCAACCACTCAAGTCTCTCGTCCAGGTTTATCACCTATTTGGGTTCCATCCGTGGGGAGATCCGGCCGGGGTGTCGCTCACGGCCCCAAACGATGTGTACAGGGTTCCCGAGTCACCAAACGGGCAACCGGTACACCGTGCCACGTACTTGTCGCATCACAGCCCACCCCGAGGGTCAGCGCTGTGCACGACCTCCAGTAAGCTATAAACACCAGAAACTAGTTGCAACTCCTGGACAGAGTACAAGGGCAGTCAATAAGTCGAGCGGGGTCATATTTCAGGGCCCAATGTGTGGTATTAACTGTAACTTGAATCACACACATAGATCTCGGGTCCTATGGACGATTCCAATGAAACAACCCACCATGTACTCCTACATGGCCTTTCATCGATACCTTTACCAAGCGTGTTCCACACTTCCCTCTCTTTATCGGTATGATCATTTCACTCTGATCCATCACCCAGATGAACCAGACCAGACACAACTCTAAGCATAGCAGGCAACATAAGCAAATAGCATGGTGGATCACACATCACATGGCTCAATCAACTCCTATACATGCTAGTGGGTTTCAACTATTTACTGTGGCAATGACGGGTCATGCAAGGGAATAGGGTTCATCTACCGCAACAAGTAGCAGTTCACACGCTGTTGCCTTAATGCAGTAAAAGAGAGCAGGAGCGAGAAGATTGGGTTTGTATCGGAATGATCAATGATTGCTTGCCTGACAAAGTAGTTGTCGGGTACTGCTCTTCAACTGGATACGCAGCAGTATCCTCGGGAGCAGGACCTAACACAGAGAATACCGGCGATATAATCATTAACAAACAAATGCAACAATATGATGCATGCTCATGACATGGCAAGATGCATGTGTGTTGGCTATTGCAACTAAAACCAGAAGGGTTTGAACCTATTTGAATCAAAGATTCAAATTGGAGTTCAAACTATTATTTAAATAAGTGCATTATCATGTTTTTGATGTATACAGCAAGTTAACTTGTTCAAACATGCATGAAACCAGTTCCATTGGAAAGATTGGATTTTTCTGATCATTTTTCATATATAAATCTTTTCCATCTGAGCTATGGTTGATTTTATATGATTTTTAGAAGTTTTGGGTATTTTCTGGAATTTCCTGAATTATTTTTAATCTAAAAATCCCAGAAAAACCTTTACTGCGTCAGCATGACATCATCCTGACGTCAGTCAGTCAACAGGAGCTAGTCCAAGTCAAAAATGACATGTGGGCCCTGCATGTCAGTGTCACAGCTAATTAACTAAGTTAATTAGAGTTAAACTAAAACTAATTAGCTGTCAGTGGGGCCTGGGCCCACGGGTCAGTGACTAAACTAATTAACTAATTAAATTAATAGAAACTTAATTAAACTAACTAATTAGCAAAAGGTGGCCCACACGTCAGTGACCCAGGGGTGGTCAACCCCCTGGTCAAACAGGTCAAACCCGCCGGTGACGTGACGCCGGCGAGGCCAAGTACGGCGGCGTGCTTCGGAAATCGTCTACGGGGCACGGCTCGAGCTGCGGCTAGGCGCGTTGGAAAGCTCTTGCCCTTGCGCGTCGGATGGTGGTGGTCGCCTGACCTGGGGTGGCCGGAGACGATGGCAACAAGCTCGACGGCGGCGACCGGCGTCGGGCGTGTGTGGAGAAGCAGCTACAGAGGCCTAGGCGATGCGTGCATAGCACCTATCGCATCTACGCGCTGCGGTGAGTGTGATGGACGTGTGCCAGTGACCAAATGGTCACCGGAGCATCGCCGGCGACGAGCACGGTGGCGGTGCGTTTCGGTGATCAACGGTGCGACGGCTACAAGGTGCAAAACGAGGCGGAGGAAGGAGGGGTTCGACGTAGAAGCTCACTGCGGAGCTAACGAGCTCGACGGAGGGGTCGGGGACACGCTGTAGCTTAGTAACGGCGGCGAGGTGCTCGGGCGATCCGAGGAAGGGGACGGCGGCGTGTGGACGTTGCAGGGCTTCCGACGGCTCGTGGCTCAGCAAGGAGGAAGAGGGCGACGCGGCGGATCTTCTGGACACACTCACGGGGCGAGGGGGTGGCTCTAGGTGCGGCTACGGCGAGCGGCGGCGACGGTGGCTAGGTGATGGAGGAGGAGAGAGCCAGGGGAGGGCGATGGAGACGAGGGGGAGAAGTGAGAGCGGACGGGGCAGCTGCGTGTCGATTCGTGGAGTCATCCAGGCCATCGGGGAGGCAGGCAAGCAGCCTAGAGGTGGTCGGGCGCGTGCCGGCGCGCGGCGGCCACGTGCGCGTCCTTCTGGCGCGAGGAGGAAGACGACAGAGGAGGGCTGGTGGGCTGGGCCGGCCTGCTACAGGGCTGGGCCCGAGGTAAGTGCTTCTTCCTATTTTCCTTTTCCTATTTTCTTTTCTACTTCATTTGTTTTGCAACTTTGTTTAATTAAATAAAATGCCAGAGCATTTTTATAACTCATAACACTTGTCATACCTACTGTATATAATATGAACAGTAGGAAACATTATAGTTTATGATTATTTGAGCATTTAATATATTTTATAGCATTTAAATGCCCAAATTCAAATACCATATGATTTAATCCAGTGACCCTGGATGTCCTAGAAAATTGTGCACCATTTTTAGCAAAGGTTTGAGACCAAGGCAGAAATGATGAACATTTTTGAAGGGCAGTTTGGGTACATTGGAAAATATTTTATCAAACCCTAGTTGTTAGAAGAGGGGTGCTGGGGTTTCTGTCATTCCCATTTCAAATTTCTTTGAAAAGTAAACATGATGCACACACCAACTAACCCTAATGCAAGTGCTAACTAGGGATATGACATCTTCGGTGATAGGTAGAACCCATGCCATCTGCCTTAACCCTACAGGCATTCTGACTGGGATAGCGTCCTAGTTCGCATGTTCGTCTTCAAAGAACTCTTCATCATATTCCTGTTCCTCCATGCCTCGCCAATTAAATAACCAGTGGCAAGCCAATGAGTACTTTGAATGTACTCGCAAGCAACCCATGATGTGGTTAAAAATAACAATGCAAACTGAACAATAATGAGCAATCTAGCAAAGGGCTAGAATAAATATTCGACCATCAAGTGTATGCATCAATGAGTTCATGTAACCTTGAAAACAGGTTACCGATATCAACATCAATATGAGTCAAGTCACCACCTTGACTCTCATACACACACATGGTTTCGCAAACATTGGACGTAGCCCAAGAGCGGTTACCCAACAGCCCTTGACCGTGGACACGGCTATTCGAATAGTTTTACACTCTACAAAGGTTGTACACTTTACCCACAAGATCCGGGGAGCTTTCATGTCACCCACAATCCCGCAGTACCTCAAGTACTCGGGGGAAGCACCCGGTCATTATCTTTCCTTAGACGATACTAACATAGAGTCCACTCGTTGGTACACGGCCCTCGAGTACTACAATAGATCACGGGACTTGCCCCAATTTCAATGTCACGCGTACCCAAAGGGACCAACGGTGTGTCCGGTGCCCTGTGAAAACAGTCATGGTCGTCTATCCAAGCACGACCCCGTCCCGGGAAAGACCTCAAGTCTTCCCGTCACTAGTAATGCGGGCAGCATGCTAGTATCAGCCTAAGTAATCAATAACGCCCCGTCCCATAAGGGGTAGAGTGGTTGCACATGTATGGTTGGAATAACGGTCGCAACTTAAACCAATCCATTTGAAAAACACACGCTTGTCTCGGTACACCACTTCGTCATCAAGTGGTTACCCAAATCATCATCTCCCTCGGGCATGAATGGCACCCGACGGGGTTTTATGCAAAGATTTCAACCACGAAGGTTCATGTCACACATGCATCACTAAGCATCACTACTAACTATTTGCATGTCATCTAGCACATAGCAAGATCAAGATCAAGGCATGCATCATGTGGTGGTTCAACTAGGTCACCATTGTAATGCTATCATCATGCATCGGAAACAAACGGGTTCCGAGAACAAGTGTATCATGGTCAAGGGGCTGCTTGCCTGGATTGGCTTGGTCTTCAAAGTCTTCAAATCCTTCTCCTTCTCCTTCTTCAGCAACTTCGTCAAATACGGTATCTATACGCCGCATAATAACAACGGAAAAATAAGACCACAAATAAAACAGAAAAATCAAAGTGCTCAGAAAAATGTCAACTTATTTTTGTTAAATACTAGAGGGAATTCTAAGATGGAGAAAATTCTTAGTTGGAGTTTTGGAGTTACAGAAAGGAATCTAGGGATTTTTGAACAGAAGTTTTATTGCTCAAATTTGAATTTAAATTTGAACAGAACAGAAAAGTTTCATAGATATGTGTGAAAGTGACACCATTAAATAGGTTGGAATATTACAAGATTTTAGGAGTTGGAATTATCTCATTTGGACTAATATTCATTTCTGTAAAATTATTTGAAATAATTACAGAAAGAATAAAAAGAAATGGCCCTGTGCTACTGGGCCAGAGTGGCCACGGTGCACGGCCCAAGGCATCCAGCCCAGCCGCTCGGGCGCCAGCGCGCGCACGTCAGGTTTTCAAACCTGACGAGCGGGGCCCGGCGGTCAGCGGCTGTGAGGGGAGGGAGAGAGGGATGAGGATGACAGGCGGGGCCCGCCTGTCATCTTCAACCTCACGGCCACGGCGACGGCGAGCTCACCGGAGACGATTCCGGCCATGACAACGGCAACGAAGGGCAGGGACGGGTTCAGCGACGAGTTGTGGAGGTAGTGGTGGTGGTGCGGCACGCCGGGGAGGTCGGGTTCGTCGGCGGCGAGGTGGGACGGCGGAGGGTCGTCGGGGAGCTGCTGGCTAGCCTGTTTCCGGTAGCTGTAGAAGGGGAAAAAGGAGGGGAACACATCAGTGATGCATGGTGGTTCTAAATCGAGCGAAAGGAGGGGCGGAGGTGGCCCGTACTGCGAGATCGCCGGCTGCCCGACGCGGCGGAGCTCCAGTCGATCCCGAGCACTGGGGCTCTTCGGGGAGGAACAAGTGGTGCTGGAGTGCTACTGGGGATGAGGAGAGGCCGTTGGTGCTGAGTGGAGGGCTCGGGGGGTCCTATATATAGGGGAACGGCGAGGTCCCGTGGACCTATGCGCCGGCGAGCTCCTGCTCGACGCTACAGCGCACGGGAGGCGACGGGAGTGAGTCTGCGGTGTTGCTGGATGAGCCCTACGTCCATTAGAGGAGAGAGGAGGAGCGGGGAGGCTTCTAGATGAAGCGCGCGTGTGAAGCCGAGGAGTGGACGTCGCGGGCGGCCGGTGCGCGTGTGGCGACGGCCACTGGAGGGCGCAGGAGGAGGGGGACAGCACCGGTGGAGGCTGCGGACGTCGAGGCGCGTTGGGAGGCGCGAGGGGAGAACTCGAGGCTGTCGGGGGCAGGCGATTGGGCGAAGCTACAGCGCGTGGGCGCACTGTAGCGCGCTCTGGAGCGCCCTTATCGCATGCCATGGCATGCCATTGGCCCTCTGGACGCGTCCACCGTGTCTGGGGGTCCAGGGTGATGCAAGCACTACGGGTGAGGCTTTGGATGCTCTGGAGATGCTGTGAGAGAGAAGAGGAGCTGGTGACTTGGTTGAAATGGCTGTCCAGCAGGGTGAACTAGGGTTTTTACCCCTCAATCATGGAGCTGGGGTCCTAGGGGAAGTTACTGGAGGTAGCTAGTAACCAGATGAACGTGTGGTAGAAAGTTGAGGCCAAGGTAATTGGTAAAAGTGATCAAGAAGAGGGTTTTAGTAATTTTGCAGAAGGTGTTTGATCAGTGTTTGGTCAAGCAAATGATCTCCACTTGCCATGACACTTAACAAGATTGAATGGCATGTGAAAATAGGGTGATTCACCAAATTTGGGCTTATTTGAAGAAACTAGCCAATGTAACTTTGGTGAACCCTAGAAATCAACAGAAATAGCTTCATCTTGTTTGAGTCAAGCTAATCATCTCCCCTTGATGCACCACTTGGTGTTGTTTCATCATTTGGGGTATTGATCATGCCCACAAAGTTTGAAGCTCCAGGTAAAAAGTTTGTAATGTAAAGTTGTTCAAATTTGCATTTGAACAGAAAGGGTTGTGGGGTGTTCTGATCAAGTTGCTCTACTCCAAATCTTGTGCCATTTGGTCTAGATGCCTTATTTGGCATTTCTAGCATGTGCACCAAGTTTGAGAGCATTTGGACAATTTTGGCAATGTAGAGTTGCTCAAACCTCAAATATGAACAGAATGGTTATGAAGGGTTTTGATGATGTTTTCTTGCTTCCCAAGGCATGGGACTTGGCAAGATCATCATATATGTCATATATGACATGATATAATTTCCCTGGAATTTTTGGAGAATAATTCCTTTGTAAATATTTCAAAAGCTTGAAACATCCAGAAAGGGTTTTAGAGGGATTAGCCCATTATTTGGAACATGACCAAGTGTTGAAATTCTTATATATGGACAATATATGTCCTATGAGTCTCCCTGAATTTCGGCAAATATTTTTGAAATACTTAAATAAATTTTCCCTATTAAAGACCATTTCTGGCCTTAAGAAAAAGCTTTTAAGTAAAATAGGAGAATAACTTTTAAAATTGTACTCTTGTGGTTTCTGGGAGTCCTATGACTACTAGGTCTCAAATATACCCTTTGAAATAATTTTCTCACCCTAAATCAAGCACTTGCAGTGCAAACCTTAATTCAGGGGTTTTTGGAAAACTAAATTTATAAAATACATTTTGGCCAAATTAATTTCGTAAGAAAATACTATACTGTTATATAACACTGGCATGATCATTGGGCAGAAGTTTTGGGTATGGAGATGAATTCTACAAGAGGTAATAGTAGACTTTAATGAGCACATGAAAAAGCACTTGGAGAAAAACTCAATTCAAATAAAAGACAAATGATGCTAAAAAAAATTGCTGGTCCAAATTTTCATGCTTCATTGATGCAAATAACATGTTACAAAATGCAGGGTGTGACAGACCTACCCCCCTTACAAGAATCTCGTCCCCGAGATTCCTAAACTAGGTCTTAAAAGAGATCGGGAAACTCAGATCTAAGATAGTCTTCACGTTCCCAGGTTGCTTCTGCTTCGGTGTGGTTGCTCCACTGGACCTTGAAGTACTTGATGGTGCGGCTTCGTGTCCGTCGTTCTGCTTCATCCAGAATGCGAATAGGCTTCTCGCGGTAGGTCAAATCAGGCTGCAGATCAATGGCTTGGTGATCAACATCCTTGTAGAGATTAGGCTTGTCCGGAACTTGGAGGCATTTCCGAAGTTGTGACACGTTGAATACGTTGTGCACATCGGATAGCTCGGGTGGTAGTTCCAACTGGTAAGCCACTTCTCCTCGTCGGTCGGTGATCTTGAAAGGGCCAATGAATCTCGGCGCAAGTTTCCCCTTAACGTGGAAACGCTTGGTTCCCTTTAGACGGGTTACCCGCAGGTATACATGGTCTCCGACACGGAAACTCATGTCTCGGCGTCGAGTGTCAGCATAGCTCTTTTGTCTTGACTTGGCTGCCTTCAAACGTTCTCTGACTAGTTGGACTTGCTCTTCTGCTGCACGGAGAATATCCGGTCCAAAGACTAGTCCTTCTTCAGTCTCTGACCAGTTGAGGGGTGTGCGGCATCTGCGTCCGTACAACACCTCAAATGGTGCCATCTGAAGGCTCGACTGGTAACTGTTGTTATAGGAGAACTCGGCAAAAGGGAGACAATCTTCCCACTTGGCTCCATATGCCAAGACACAGGCTCGGAGCATGTTTTCGAGAATCTGATTGACTCGTTCTGTCTGACTTCCGGTCTGAGGGTGGAAAGCTGTGCTGAAAGATAACTTGGTTCCCAAGGCTTCTTGGAATCTTCTCCAGAACCTTGAAGTAAACTGGGTGCCTCGACCTGACACAATCTCCTTGGGAACGCCGTGGAGGCTCACGATTCGGTTGATATAGAGAGTTGCGAGCTGGTTGCCTGAGTAGGTAGTCTTGACAGGAATGAAATGGGCTACCTTGGTCAAATGGTCGACTATGACCTAGATGGAGTCATGTCCCCTATTCGACCTTGGTAAACCAGTGATGAAGTCCATTCCGACTTTATCCCACTTCCACTCAGGAACCTTGAGTGGCTGAAGCAATCCAGCAGGTCGCTGATATTCAGCCTTGACCCTTTGGCACACATCACACTTTGCAATATAGGTTGCAATCTCTCTTTTCATCCCGTGCCACCAGAATCGTGCCTTCAAGTCTTGATACATCTTGGTTCCTCCGGGGTGGATGGAATACAGAGTGTCGTGGGCTTCTTGCAGGATCAGGTTCTTCAGCTTTGTGTTGTTTGGTACGCAGATGCGGCCTTTGTACCAAACAATCCTGTGCTCGTCTTCAGAGAATCCTGGAGCCTTGCCTAGCTTCATCTTCTTCTTGATGCCTTCAATGCTCGCGTGTCCATCTTGTGCCTTCTTGACTTCGTCCATCAGGGTCGGTCTGACTTCCAAATAATCCAGAAATGCAGGGGTGACCAATTCCAAACTGAATTGTTCGAACTCCTTAAACAAGGCTGGCTGCCTTTCTTGAATAATAACATTCAAGGAGCAAGCCTTCCTGCTTAAGGCATCGGCCACCATGTTAGCCTTCCCGGGGTGATATTGAACACTGAGGTCATAGTCTTTGATGAGTTCCAACCATCTCCGCTGCCTCATGTTTAATTCCTTTTGGGTGAAAATGTACTTCAGACTTTTGTGGTCCGTGTATATCTCACACCGCTTCCCTAGGAGGTAATGCCGCCATGTCTTCAAGGCATGAACTACTGCCGCTAGCTCAAGATCGTGAGTAGCGTAGTTATCCTCATGAGGTCGTAGCTGCCTAGAGAGGTAGGCTATGACTCGGCCTTCTTGCATCAGAACGCTTCCCAATCCGGTTCGAGAGGCTTCACAATATATCACGAACTCCTTGTGAATATCAGGTGTCGCCAGAACTGGGGCGGTGGTCAATCTCTTCTTGAGCTCTTGGAAGCTTTCTTCGCATTTTGGCGTCCACTCGAACTTCTTGTCCTTCTTGAGGAGTAGAGTCATTGGCCGTGCAATGCTAGAGAATCCTTCCACGAATTTGCGGTAATACCCCGCAAGTCCGAGGAAGCTTCTGACTTCCTTGACGGTTGTTGGAGATTGCCATTGGGTCACAGCTTCGATCTTTGCAGGATCTACTGATAATCCTTCCTCGGTCAAGACATGACCTAAGAATCCAACTTTATGCAGCCAGAACTCACACTTGCTAAATTTGGCATACATTTGGTGCTCCCGAAGCTAGTCTAGGACCATCCTCAGATGTTGCTCGTGCTCTTCCTCCGACTTCGAGAAGACAAGAATGTCATCGATGAAGACAACAACGAACTTGTCCAAATATTCCATGAAGACTTTATTCATGAGATACATGAAGTAGGCTGGGGCATTGGTTAACCCAAAGGACATGACCGTGCACTCGTACAGGCCATATCTGGTTACGAATGCCGTCTTCGGAATATCTTGGGGTCTGATCTTCAGCTGGTAGTACCCAGATCTGAGGTCGATCTTGGAGAATACCTTGGCTCCGCTGAGCTGATCAAACAGATCTTCGATCTTGGGAAGTGGATATTTGTTCTTGATTGTAACTTCATTGAGGGAACGATAGTCAATGCATAAGCGGATGGTACCATCCCTCTTTGCCACAAATAGAACAGGAGATCCCCAAGGGGAGGCACTCGGGCGAATACATCCCTTCCTCAGCTGCTCTTCCAGCTGCTTCTTCAACTCAGCAAATTCTTCCGTCCCCATTCTATAAGGCTTTTTATAGATGGGTCCTACTCCGGGCACGAGCTCGATGATGAACTCATTGTTACGGTCAGGGGGCATTCCCGGTAGTTCATCCAGAAAGACATCAGGATACTCACATACCACCGGTACTTGCTCTAGCCCAACTTCAGACAGAAAATTGACTTGAGCGGCTTGAGCGGAAGAGGAGTTGGAAGTAAACTTGACTTCGACTCCTTGGTCATTGGTCACAGTGACTGTCCGATTGGCACAGTCTAACAAGCCTTGGTTCTTACTGAGCCAATCCATCCCTAAGATCACATCCAAGCCTTGCGATCTTAGGACGATGAGGTCTGCTAGGAAATCTACACCGTTAATGGTAATACTGACTCCTTTACAGCCTATCTTGGCTCTCATCTCTGCTCCGGGGGTTTGTACCACCATAGGGTTATCCAGGGGTGTAGGGGTCATGCCACTTTTTAATGCAAATCTTTGAGTGACAAATGAATGCGTTGCTCCAGAATCAAACAAGACAGTTGCAGGTGCTGAGTTGACAAGGAACATACCCAGCACGATGTCCGGGTCTTCCTGGGCTTCTTCAGCAGTGACGTGATTCACACGCCCCTTCCCATGGTTAGGCGGGTTGCGAGGAGCTGGGTTCCTTGGTGGCATCCCGCGGCCTTGTCCTTGGTTCTGCGCATTGGGGCGCGGGGCATCTGGCTTCTTGTTGGGGCACACCCTTGAGATGTGTCCGGACTGACCACATACAAAGCAAGTGACTTGGTTTGGATTGTTGATCTTGTTGCCACCACTGGTATTGGGGTTGAAAGCTGGCCTTAGGTTGGCATACTGCAGAGGCTGATAGTTGGTACGAGGTGCAGGAGCTCTTGGTTGCTGATAGGTTGGCTTGGCCGGGGCTGACTGCCACGGACGAGGTTTCTGGTTGCTGGAACTTCCCTTGCTGACCATCTTGCGCTTGCGAGTGTCTTCCAAAGCATGCCGCTTGTCTTCAAGCATAAGTGCTTTGTTCACTAGGTCAGGGAAGGTTGGACAGTCGCACACGACAAGCGAGTATTGCAGAGTCTGATTGAGGCCTTCCATGAAGCGCTCCCTTTTTGCAGCATCAGTGCTGACATCTTCAGGGGCATACCTTGACAGAACACTGAACTTCTGCATGTACTCCTTGACAGTGCCACTTCCTTGCTTCAGGGCTCGGAACTCACGCTTTTTGATAGCCATGATTCCGGAAGGAATGTGGGCCTTGCGGAATTCTGCCTTGAAGTCGACCCAAGTGATGTCTTGTTCAGCATGCATGACCTCGAATCCATCCCACCAAGCTCTAGCAGTCCCCCCGAGGCAGTGGGCTGCATAGGCCACCTTCTCGCGATCTTCGGTGCATCCGACTAGTTCCAGTATGTCCTCAATGGAGCGGACCCAGTCGTCTGCATCCAGGGGTTCAGCAGTCTCGATAAAGGTTGGCGGTGCATGCTTCTTGAACTCTGCAAACGTGGAACGTCCATTGCCATTCACCGTCGGCTGGCGGTTGTTGGTGACAGCTTGAGCAATCAACTGAAGGGCTGCGGTGTTGGCTTGGTGTTCCTCTCAGAAGGCTTGGAGAAGCTGAGCCATGTCCATGTTCGGAGGAGGTGGTGGTGGTGGAGCTTGGTCGTTGGTTTGGTCGTGGCCTGCCTCTGACTGAGCGGATGCTCCGGCTTCAGGCTGCTGGGTAGAGGTACCAGTACGAGTTACAACAGGCATCCTGTTGGAGCGGTAAAAGGTCTCATGACTTGGAAGAGGGAATGCAAGATAGATGGGTGCCTAGTAATGGGGTGGGTGTGACACTAATCAAATCATGCAAAGGCCGAAAGGCCAAAACACATTCATTAAAAATCCAAACGGGTGATGCAGTCGTTTACACCTTCCTGAAGGAAGAATACGACATACATCCAAACACGACAAAAGCAAACACTAGGTGGTTTCATATGAACCATACAAGGACTCAACTGCGCATAGGGGTTACACGACCTATCCTACCATAGAGGTCACAACTGGCATATCCGAGTAGCGAATAATGCCTAAGCGGCGGAATGCTCGGTCGCATATTCCGGCTCTTCTGGGTCTTCCTCCTTGTCTTCATCCGTCAGGGCCCCCTTGTCACTTGAGGGTGTGGGGGAGTGGAGGACTTGGATACGACGGTGCTTCGTCGGTGGTGCAGGGAAAAGCTTGCGATATTCCCTTGCCGTCATCCGGCGTCGCCGAGGTGGTTCTTCATTCTTGGAAGATACATCCTCGGAGGGCCTTCCGCCTCGGTATGCGATAGCGGACTGTCCGAAAGGTGCTCCTTCCTTCTTGATCCTATTTGTCTTCTCTTGAGCTCGGCGAAGAAGTGCCTTGGTCTTGTGAAGTTCTTCTCGAAGCTTCATCGATTCTGAGGCCAAGTCTTGTGCCAAGCTGTCGGCACATAGACTGAAGTAGGTCTGGAACCGAAGTGAGAGTCCTTCCTTCAGTGGAGGGGCTAGTGCGCTGCTTTCTTCTTCACCTTCTTTCCGGTAAGGTAAGAAGCGAGTTGTCATCTTGGCTGCCATTTCCAGAAGAAGCTCGCGGAGACGGGTTAGTGCCTTGAGTGCAACAGCCTCGACAGCGAGAGGTAGTGTTGCCATCTGGGGTCCCTCGAAGAACCAACTTGTGGGAGGATCGTTTGCCTTCACGATCACTTCCACATGGTATTCCACCTCAGTGTCGCTATCCCAATGCTCAAGGTAGGTGAGGATGGGCGCTCGGTGGAACTGACACTCCTGGAGGCTATCCTCGAGAAGCAAGGGAGACCCAGTGGTCAGGCGCTCCTCGGGTACAACGGGCATCTAAAAGGTGGAATAGGAGGGGTTAATAGGCTGATGAAATCTCGAGTTTAGAAAAGAAGAGAGGTTCAGAAGTTTTTTGAAAAAGGGGTCTCATCTAACTAACGCCCAAGCTAACTAAGGCTTCCTACAGTCAGGATGGCTCTGATACCAGCTCTGTGGGGACCCCGACTTAGAAGCCGAGATCACCTGGTGCACGTGTACAGTGATCCCAGAGATCAATGCTCACTGAACACACAGAAGCTGAATAACAAGAGTCTTACATCCATACATATCGTCTTACAAATTAAGGCCATTATGGCCAAGTCTTACATAGATAAAGCCTCACGGCTGAATAGCAAATAACTCATATAGCGGAAGTCTTCGGTGATAGGTAGAACCCATGCCATCTGCCTTAACCCTACAGGCATTCTGACTGGGATAGCGTCCTAGTTCGCATGTTCGTCTCCAAAGAACTCTTCATCATATTCCTGTTCCTCCATGCCTGGCCAATTAAATAACCAGTGGCAAGTCAATGAGTACTTTGAATGTACTCACAAGCAACCCATGATGTGGTTAAAAATAACAATGCAAACTGAACAATAATGAGCAATCTAGCAAAGGGCTAGAATAAATATTCTACCATCAACTGTATGCATCAATGAGTCAAGTCACTACCTTGACTCTCATACACACACATGGTTTCGCAAACATTGGATGTAGACCAAGAGCGGTTACCCAACTGTCCTTGACCGTGGACACGGCTATTCGAATAGTTTTACACTCCCCAGAGGTTGTACACTTTACCCACAAGATCCGGGGAGCTTTCGTGTCACCCACGATCCCGCAGTACCTCATGTACTCGGGGGAAGCACCCGGTCATTATCTTTCCTTAGACTATACTAACATAGAGTCCACTCGTTGGTACACAGCCCTCGAGTACTACAATAGATCATGGGACTTGCCCCAATTTCAATGTCACGCGTACCCGAAGGGACCAACGGTGTGTCCGGTGCCCTCTGGAAACAGTCATGGTCGTCTATCCAAACACGACCCCGTCCCGGGAAAGACCTCAAGTCTTCCCGTCACTAGTAATGCGGGCACCATGCTAGTATCGGCCTAAGTAATCAATAACGCCCCGTCCCATAAGGGGTAGAGTGGTTGCACATGTATGGTTGGAATAACGGTCGCAACTTAAACCAATCCGTTTGAAAAACACACGCTTGTCTCGGTACACCACTTCGTCATCAAGTGGTTACCCAACTCATCATCTCCCTCGGGCATGAATGGCACCCGACGGGGTTTTATGCAAAGATTTCAACCACAAAGGTTCATGTCACACATGCATCACTAAGCATCACTACTAACTATTTGCATGTCATCTAGCACATAGTAAGATCAAGATCAAGGCATGCATCATGTGGTGGTTCAACTAGGTCACCATTGTAATGCTATCATCATGCATCGGAAACAAACGGGTTCCGAGAACAAGTGTATCATGGTCAAGGGGCTGCTTGCCTGGATTGGCTTGGTCCTCAAAGTCTTCAAATCCTTCTCCTTCTCCTTCTTCAGCAACTTCGTCAAATACGGTATCTATACGCCGCATAATAACAACGGAAAAATAAGACCATAAATAAAACAGAAAAGTCAAATTGCTCAGAAAAATGTCAACTTATTTTTGTTAAATACTAGAGGGAATTCTAAGATGGAGAAAATTCTTAGTTGGAGTTTTGGAGTTACAGAAAGGAATCTAGGGATTTTTGAACAGAAGTTTTATTGCTCAAATTTGAATTTAAATTTGAACAGAACAGAAAAGTTGCATAGATATGTGTGAAAGTGACACCATTAAATAGGTTGGAATATTACAAGATTTTAGGAGTTGGAATTATCTCATTTGGACTAATATTCATTTCTGTAAAATTATTTGAAATAATTACAGAAAGAATAAAAAGAAATGGCCCTGTGCTACTGGGCCAGAGTGGCCACAGTGCACGGCCCAGGGAATCCAGCCCAGCCGCTCGGGCGCCAGCGCGCGCACGTCAGGTTTTCAAACCTGACGGGCGGGGCCCGGCGGTCAGCGGCTGTGAGGGGAGGGAGAGAGGGGTGAGGATGACAGGCAGGGCCCGCCTGTCATCTTCAACCTCACGGCCACGGCGACGGCGAGCTCACCAGCGACGATTCCGGCCACGGCAACGGCAACGGAGGGCAGGGATGGGTTCAGCGACGAGTTGCGGAGGTAGTGGTGGTGGTGCAGCACACCGGGTAGGTCGGGTTCATCGGCGGCGAGGTGGGACGGCGGAGGGTCGTCGGGGAGCTGTTGGCTAGCCTGTTTCCGGCAGCTGCAGAAGTGTAAAAAGGAGGGGAACGCATCAGTGATGCATGGCGGTTCTAAATCGAGCGAAAGGAGGGGCGGAGGAGGCCCGTACTGCGAGATCGCCGGCTGCCCGACGCGGCGGAGCTCTGGTCGATCCCACGCACTTGGGCTCTTCGGGGAGGAACAAGTGGTGCTGGAGTGCTGCTGGGGATGAGGAGAGGCCGTTGGTGCTGAGTGGAGGGCTCAGGGGGGTCCTATATATAGGGGAACGGCGAGATCCCGTGGACCTATGCGCCGGCGAGCTCCTGCTCGACGCTACAGGGCACGGGAGGCGACGGGAGTGAGTCTGCGGTGTTTCTGGACGAGCCGTACGTCCATTAGATGAGAGAGGAGGAGCGGGGAGGCTTCCAGACGAAGCGCGCGTGTGAAGCCGAGGAGTGGACGTCGCGGGCGGACGGTGCGTGTGTGGCGACGGCCACTGGAGGGCGCAGGAGGAGGGGGACAGCACCGGTGGAGGCTGCGGACGTCGAGGCGCGTTGGGAGGCGCGAGGGGAGAGCTCGAGGCTGTCGGGGGCAGCGATTGGGCGATGCTACAGTGCATGGGCGCACTGTAGCGCGCTCTGGAGCGCCCTTATCGCATGCCATGGCATGCCATTGGCCCTCTGGACGCGTCCACCGTGTCTGGGGGGTCCAGGGTGATGCAAGCACTACGGGTGAGGCTTTGGATGCTCTGGAGATGCTGTGAGAGAGAAGAGGAGCTGGTGACTTGGTAGAAATGGTTGTCCAGCAGTGTGAACTAGGGTGTTTACCCCTCAATCATGGAGCTGGGGTCCTGGGGGAAGTTACTGGAGGTAGCTAGTAACCAGATGAACGTGTGGTAGAAAGTTGAGGCCAAGGTAATTGGTAAAAGTGATCAAGAAGAGGGTTTTAGTAATTTTGCAGAAGGTGTTTGATCAGTGTTTGGTCAAGCAAATGATCTCCACTTGCCATGACACTTAACAGGATTGAATGGCATGTGAAAATAGGGTGCTTCACCAAATTTTGGCTTATTTGAAGAAACTAGCCAATGTAACTTTGGTGAACCCTAGAAATCAACAGAAATGGCTTCATCTTGTTTGAGTCAAGCTAATCATCTCCCCTTGATGCACCACTTGGTGTTGTTTCATCATTTGGGGTATTGATCATGCCCACAAAGTTTGAAGCTCCAGGTAAAAAGTTGGTAATGTAAAGTTGTTCAAATTTGCATTTGAACAGAAAGGGTTGTGGGGTGTTCTGATCAAGTTCCTCTACTCCAAATCTTGTGCCATTTGGTCTAGATGCCTTATTAGGCATTTCTAGCATGTGCACCAAGTTTGAGAGCATTTGGACAAGTTTGGCAATGTAGAGTTGCTCAAACCTCAAATATGAACAGAATGGTTATTAAGGGTTTTGATGATGTTTTCTTGCTTCCCAAGGCATGGGACTTGACAAGATCATCATATATATCATATATGACATGATAGAATTTCCCTGGAATTTTTGGAGAATAATTCCTTTGTAAATATTTCAAAAGCTTGAAATATCCAGAAAGGGTTTTAGAGGGATTAGCCCATTATTTTGAACATGACCAAGTGTTGAAATTCTTATATATGGACAATATATGTCATATGAGTCTCCCTGAATTTTGGCAAATATTTTTGATATACTTAAATAATTTTTCCCTATTAAAGACCATTTCTGGCCTTAAGAAAAAGCTTTTAAATAAAATAGGAGAATAACTTTTAAAATTATACTCTTGTGGTTTCTGGGAGTCCTATGACTACTAGGTCTCAAATATACCCTTTGAAATAATTTTCTCACCCTAAATCAAGCACTTGCAGTGCAAACCTTAATTCAGGGGTTTTTGGAAAACTAAATTGATAAAATACATTTTGGCCAAATTAATTTTGTAAGAAAATACTATACTGTTATATAACACTGGCATGATCATTGGACAGATGTTTTGGGTATGGAGATGAATTCTACAAGAGGTAATAGTTGACTTTAATGAGCACATGAAAAAGCACTTGGAGAAAAACACAATTCAAATAAAAGCCAAATGATGCTAAAAAAATTGCTGGTCCAAATTTTCATGCTTCATTGATGCAAATAACATGTTACAAAATGCAGGGTGTGACACAGGGTCACCCGCCCTGGTTTTCTTGGCGGAGCCGGCGTCATCAGATCCCTCGACGGCAAGCACGGCTTTACCTTTGCGCTTCCTATTACGGTGCCGGCCTTTCTTCGCCGGGGTGGTAGTATCCTCATCTGCAGAGTCGGTTTCCGCGCCGGCGTCTTCGCCGGGGTACTTCCTTCCCTCTTCAGCCCGGGCACATCTGTCAGCAAGAACATAGAGTTCCGCCACATCTTTCACCTTGGTCATCGCCAGTTCTTCACGCATCTTGCGGTTACGCACGTTCAGATGGAATGCGCTGATGATGGCGGCAGGGTGAACATCAGGGATATTGTACTATACCTGGCTGAACCTCTGTATATACTTGCGCAAACTCTCGCCTTCCTTCTGGGGAATGACGTGCAGGTCACTTGCTTGGCCATGGGCTTGGTGACCTCCAGTGAAGGTGCCAACAAACTCATGGCAAAAATCCGACCAGGAGGAAATAGATTCCACCGGCAAGTGCATCAACCATGTCATGGCGTTGGGTTCAAGAGCCAATGGAAAGTAATTCGCAAGCACCTTATCATCGCGGGCTCCGGCAGCTTGCATCGCGATGGTTTAGATGCTGAGGAACTCCGACGGGTGGGTCTTGCCATTGTACTTCTCGCCAACGTAAGGCTTGAAGGTGCGGTGAGTGGGCCACTAGAACTGCCGCAGCTCACGGGTAAAATCCGTACAGCCTACCTCGTAAGGTAGACCTCCAGGGCTCTCCGGTGCTGGGTGGTTCGCAGTAGGCCCTGCTCGCCTGTCTCACTGGTGGCGCGCTCCGCGCCGGCGCTCGATGGTGGTTCGAGCGTCTTCATGAGCTCGCTCCTGAAGAACTTGACGCTGATCGCCGTGGGTCCGTGGGTCGGATGACGCTATAGAGATATCGTCACCCGCGACGTCTCGACGAGTCGACACACGCGGTACCGGGCGAGGATGAGGCGAATGCACCGTGGCCACGGTGCTGCCGGTCTTCCCGCCACCAGTGCGTGGGACCCCATCGGAGCGTCGCCCCGGGGGCCTCGCTGGATATGGTTCATCCTTGTTAGCGACCGCGACAAGGCTTCGGATGGTGTCTCTCCATTCTTCGAGTTTCCCCGTAACGGGAGGAAAGTCGAGGAGCAACTGCGCGCGTGCCTGGGCTTCTGCTGGGGTTAGCGGTAGCGAAACCTGCACGGACCGCGACGCGCTTCGACCCCTGACCATGTCAGGAGGAGCTCCATCACGATCCTGCGGTCGCATGCCGTTTTCACCAGCGTTTCGGCGGGCGGGCACGTCTTCTACGTCTCAGGAGTGGCGCTCGGGGCTCTTCCCACGGCGACGCCCGGGATCTTCGGCGTGATGAAGCCGTTCGTCACGCGCCGCTTGGGAGGAGCACGCTGTTGGCGCCGGCGTGGGAGTCCTGGAGGCCCTTGCGTCGCCTTCGGGTGATGTGGCAGCGATCCTGGAGGGCCCCGTGCCACCCGCGGAGGGCCTGGCCCCGTCTTTGGATTTGGCGGTGTGTGGCCTGTTACCAGGCGCACAAACATCGCCACCTCCCAAACTCCGGCTGCTGGGACGGTGTTGGTGTTCGCGAGCAGAGCCCCGGGTCCTTTCCGCGACCGGTCTGCTGCTCGCCCGCGTCGGGACGAGCTGTCCGGCTTCCGACTGGCCAACCGCCACCGTCGGCTTCTTCTTGGGTGCCATGATGATGAAGGAGCGTCGAACTAACCGCTAAAGTCGATACTCACAACTGCGCGCCCCCTACCTGGCGCGCCAAAGATGTCGGTGTATTGGATCGACAACTATGGGATCACAAGAATCCCTACTACGGTTGCGGGCACGGGGTTGAGAGAAGAGCGAATCAAACAGATAGCACACGGTTCGTTTATCCAGGTTCGGGCCGTTAGGATGCGTAAAACTCTACTCTTGCTTTGGTGGATTGTATATCTGTGTTCTTCAGCTAGCTATGGGGCGTGAGGAGCTCTAAAAAGCCGAATCCTCCTCCTGGTCGCCTCGGGCCTCCTTTTATAGGGAAAAGGGGTCGCCACAGTGGCAAACAGGAGGTGGAAAGGGTACAGTGATACGAGGTTATCCCTCGTATTACATGACAAGGCACATTTAATGCGTCTTGCTTAGGTGTCCTTGCTTTATCTGGGACGGGGGAGAGACCTATCTCGTCCGTCGCCGCTCCTTCTTGTGTCGACACGCGCCCTAGCCAGCGATGCCTGAGATGCCATGTAGGTAGGCAGGGAGCTGAGGTGGCGCAATGGTGGGCCTTCACGAAGATCTGCATGACGCCACGCAGGTGCATGCCTGCCCAGCTGGTTGGGTCGGCAGCTGCATATGGCGGTGGAAGTTTAGCCGGCGTGGGCCTGATGGTGGCCCTGCGGATGTCCTAGGCACGGGCCTTGCCGGGGCCCCGGCAAGGGTCTTGCCGCGGCGCATGCTGCCATCCCCGGCAAGGTGCTTGCCGGAGGTCTTGTGGTCTTCCTTGTCTAGGATCCCGCTAAGGGTCGCCGTCTTCTTAGTGTGTATCTGATCTCAAATGTCTTCACAAAGATCTGCATGCCACTACGGGGATGTCTCCTGAATCCTTGCCCCATGGGGGCACTGGACTCAAGGGTGATTCGCTCCGTAGGCGTGGGGCGAGTTGACGCGGAAAGGGTCTTGCCGGGGCTGCTAAAGCCGGCCCCGACAAGGATCTTGCCGGGGCTGCTAAAACTGGCTCCCGGCAAGGATCTTCACTACAAGAAATATGTCAACTTATGACCTTTTGTTAGTGACCCTGGAAGAATTGGTCATAGATCTATGACCATTTTAGACCAATTGGTCAAAAGCTGTTCGGGGGGCTCCAAACCCTAAACTATAACGACCATTTTGGTCAGAAAGGTCATAATTTCCTTACATGAAATGGTCATAAAGCAGATAGCACTGGTTCGCTGCCTTATTTCTAGCTGATCATGACCAATATAGATGGTCATAACCTTGTAAATTGTGGTGGGTTGCTATGACTAGGCGCCACCTCATCAGTTTTGCCTATGTGTCATGTCCATGTGGTAGTTTTTGCCCTAGGTTGTGAAGCAACCTATATTTCTGTCATTCCCAAAATTCCCCAAAAAATCTCATAAATTCTTTGGGTCATATCTTCGTCAAATATGTAAAAAAAAACTTCCTTGCCTAGTTCAAAAATAATTCAAAAATATTCATTTTCCTATTCTGTTAAAAAAAACACTTTGTGAAGGAAGTACCACTTTGGCATGTCCAAATGGTATCCATTTTCTACAGTGCTTTCCTATGCCCAAATAACTATCCTCCACCAAATGCCAGCTCAATCCATTCATTATTTTGAGCCCAGCTTCAACATTCGTATTTATGTCCAGTGTGGTACTTTGCAAAGCAAGTACCACCTAGACTCCTCCTTTTGAGTGGAAAATTTGTGAAGACGGTCTTCTTAGTAACTGATCATCCTCAACCAAAACTCACGCCCATTAGCCATGTGCATTTCCCGTAACGCTAATCAAACACTTGGCTGCTAATTCATGTTTGAGCATCGATCGGTCTCCTCGTGAGAATCTTATGTTGTAATTTTCTTCCTAGCACCTACCTGGGGAGTGGCCAACCCACTAGACATGCCTAGGCCGCCCAGAACACATGGCAACGCCACAGTCACGCGGTGACCACGCGGCGGGCATGTGAGTTTACGCGCTCTAGAGTTGGGGCCCTCGACCACCGCCCAAACCTCGACGTATCGCCACCTAACCATGTATTTATGATTAAATAGATACTTATGTACCTAGAAATGATTTTTGTAAAAAATAAAGAGCAAACTACAAGGCAACTACAGTTCAAATTTGACCCGCTTCCAGCTGAATCGACTGAAATTTGTCTTTTTCACGAGAGGTGGATCAAAACTTTTTACACCCAACCATTTGGTCAATTGTGCATTAAATATGTCTTAGTATTTTATAAAATTGATTTGGTCCAATTTTGCAACAATTATTTGGGAGGTCCTTCACAAAAAAACCTCCTTTTGGGCACTCAAAAAATGGAAAATGATTTATTCGTCCAAAGAAAATGAAAACTTCCTTAGGCAATATTGTTTGCCATTCCAAGATGCACCCTTGTGCACAATATGAGATCATTTGAACAAACTATGCCATGAATGTGACCATAGGATTGATCATTTGGCTTGAAAGCCATGAATCTTCACGCATGATAACTCATTTCTGAGAACACTTTTTGAAAAGAATTACCGTATTACAAGTTTATATTTTTTTTCTGGTAACTTGGTCGTATATAATGACCCAACGCAAAGGTTTTCCAATTTTCCAATTTTTTTTTATTTTTTTATGCCCGTTTCAAAATGCGGTCAAAACGGCGGGAATGATCGTTCCTAGCTAGTGGTTGAATCTTGGTATTTTTTTGGTGTTTCTCTGATCAAATAGATACTTATGTACCTAGAAATTATTTTTGTAAAAAATAAAGAGCAAACTACAAAGCAATTACAGTTCAAATTTGACCCGCTTCCAGCTGAATCGGTGGAAATTTGTCTTTTTCACGAGAGGTGGATCAAAACTTTTTACACCCAACCATTTGGTCAATTGTGCATTAAATATGGCCTAGTATTTTAGAAAAATGATTTGTTCCAATTTTGCAACAATTATTTGGTAGGTCCTTCATAAAAAAACCTCATTTCGGGCACTCGAAAAATGGAAAATGAATTTTTCGTGCAATGAAAATGAAAACTTCATTAGGCAACATTGTATGCCATTCCAAGATTCACCCTTGTGCACAATGTGAGATCATTTGAACAAACTTTGCCATGAATGTGGCCATAGGATTGATCATTTGGCTTGAAAGCCATGAATCTTCACGCATGATACCTAATTTCCGAGAACACTTTTTTTAAAGAATTGCCGTATTACAAGTTTATAATTTTTTCTTATAACTTGGTCATATATAATGACACAATGCGAAGGTTTTCCAATTTTTTGATTTTTTTTTTGAAATTTTTATGCCCGTTTCAAAATGCGGTCAAAACAGCGGGAATGACCGTTCCTAGCTAGTGGTTGAATCTTGGTATTTTTTGGTGTTTCTCTGATTAAATAGATACTTATGTACCTAGAAATTATTTTTGGAAAAAATATAGAGAAAACGACAAGGCAGCTGAAGTTCAAATTTGACCTGCTTCTTGCTGAATCGGCGGGAATTTGTCTTTTTCATCAGAGGTGGATCAAAACTTTTGAAACCCAACCATTTTGTCGATTGTGCATTAAATCTGGCCTAGAATTTTAGAAAATTGATTTGGTACAATTTTGCAACAAATATATGGTAGGTCCTTCACAAAAAAAACTCATTTTGGGCACTCGGAAAATGGAAAATTGATTACGATAATTTTAGATGGTCATAACGTCATCAAAGCCGGCACTTCGTTCTGATTGGTCTATGGACATGTCACGCGGATCAAGCATCAGAGACCGTCGGATATTCCCACATCCAACGGTCCACAGCCCCTCACCCTCTCACCCCTCGTCCCACCCGCAGGCCAACCACCCAAACCCTAACTCAGCTCCCCTTCCACTCCGGCCGCCGCTGCCCCCTTCTCCCTCCTAGATCCAATCCAAGTCCGAACCCCTCGCACCTCCCGTCCCCGGCCTCCTTCCTCCTGCGGAGCTCGACCCCCACCTCCCAAGCACGTCCCCCAAGGGTTGCTGCTTCGCCCTCTCCCGCGCCCTCAATCCGAGATCCCCGTCTCCAAGTCACCCTCTCCCTCCCTCAGATCTCGATCTTCCGCCGCCCACCATCTGGCTCCTCCCTCGCTCCCGTTCTCCCCCAGCCTTATCCGCTCTGAGCTAATCAACCACCACGTCCTTGGGATTTTGCCGCACGGCGTCTCGTCTCACCGGCCCGCCGACCACAGACAGGCAGTCCATGGCCAGGATGGCGGCGTGCCCCGCCGCGACCATGTACGCGCACGGCACTCGTCGCCGTCGGCATCCTCGGAGTTGACCCAGGAGGGACTGGCCGGCGTCCCACGTCGACATCCTGTTCCCTCTTCTCCTGCGTGACATGGAGGGGGATGGAGCGGGCGGCCATCATCTGAGGCCAGGCCACGTAGGACCGGGAGGAGACCATGGCGTCGCCCCATCGCGGTCGTCCTCGTTCACCTCTGCTCCAGCAGAGTTGCCTTAGGAGAGGGGGGCCATCAACCTCGGGAACCAGCTCCTCAACCGCACCGTCGACGGCTTCCTCAAGATCGGCGCCGTACGGACCCTCTTGCCCCACCCTCCCTCCTCTTTGATCCAATGTATGTCTGTATATTGCAATGTGTCTGATCCGGCGATTGGATAATGTGCGCAGGTCGGCGCCTGCAGGGTGGTCGCCGAGGACGCCTTCGACTGCATCCATAGGGGTAACAACCACGCATCGCATCCCGTCTCTCTTACTCTAGTAGTATATGTTCTTACACACAAGATCTGGATTTGTTTATTTTTGTGGATTTTGGTCAAGTTTTTTTTAAATTGAATTGGTTTGTTAAGTTAGTTCATCAACTAATTCTCTCTCTCTCAAAAAAAATTCATAAACTGATGAACCATTCCCGGAAATAGATAAAAAGGGGATTTCCTTTTCTGGATGAAGGTCCACATGTTCGCAAAGAGGCAGAGTTAGCTTAGGTTTAGAGCGCGCCTTATTTCAGTTAACACCTAGCCATATTCAGTTGTTTATATCAAGCACCAGCAGCTAGCTGTGTCTCATAAAAAGCAATCTCTCCAGAGACATGGAGTGGCTAGATTCAGAACCGCCCGGATCTCGGTTAGATACCGGCCAGATGCCGTCTGTTGTTATCTAGCGTTATAGAGCAGTATTTTTCACTCGTGTACAGTAGTGCATACATCAGTTTGTGTTGGTGCTGTGCAGACAAATGTGACAACAAATTATCTTGGTTTCTTTGCAGGCCGGAATGGGGCGTTGGAGAAGCTATCGGCCGGCAGATCTGGTAAGACAACAAGTACTACACTGGAACCTACTAGTATGGCAGTATTGATATAACGAAACATGTGATGCAATATAGTTGCCTTGCATACATGTGATTATATTTCTGCTTAATTTCTAGTATAATTTTATTCAGAGTGTAGATATATGTGTACTAATTAGACATTGAACGATTACTTGCAGTGTGAAAGCCACGATTGAGAGGTACAAAAAGGCCAACAATGAGACATCCAACTCTGGCACGGTTGCAGAAGTCAATGCCCAGGTAACATCATGTCATTCTTTCACTCTATAGCAATTGCTTGAATTGACACCCAAGATGTGATCTGTAAAGTCAACACTTTCTACTGGTCATCTTCTTCTCAGTTACTACCTATGGAGTACTAGTAATACTTACAGTAGATTGCCAGACTTTGCTCCTGAACCTGAACCTCAAATCCCTTTGCTATTGGCTGGGGCGCCCTTCCCTGTTTTTGGCGGATGTATTACTATTTTTTGTTTGCCAGAAAAACCAAGGAGCTACTACCTAGTACAAGAATCTCTGAATCTGTCATAGAAACATCATACCAGACAACCATATTTCAGGCGGATGCATGTCATCAATCATTCCTGGCAATCTTATTTCCTTATATTAAATAAGTACTCGTATGTTTTGAGTGATTCGTTGCTTGAAGCCAGGCAGTAAGTATATGGAAAGCCCTTCAATTATATACGATGATTTAATTGTAGCTTCAAGTGCTTTTTTTATAACCTGCAAGCCATCCAACAACATGTTCGAATTCATTTGTACAAGTTAGCAAAATGGACAAGAAACATCATAACCAGAAGTTGAACTATCATCCACTGTTATGATTCCCTTTTGAGCGCTGTGGTGATTCAGAAGCAACAAATCATAACAATTAGATCGGCCGCTCCAGCCAAGCTCCTTACATATTCTTTTTTTTAAGAACCATCCTTACAGCACAGTTACGGGCTATGTATTTCTAGTTACTTTATATGAAGAAACCCTTACCTTACAGCCATCTAATACGCAATTGTAATAATATGTGATGCCTATTTTTTTAGTTGTACATGCCATTCGTGCATGAATTCCTTTTCTTATGTACCAACTCCCTAATCATGTTTTGTGTTTTCAGTTTGCTATCTTTGGAGAACCTGGTGTGCTATATGGGGAAGCAAAGCAGCAGCCCACAACTCGACCTATGACTCCAGATGAAGGCACCACGACGCACCATGATCATCCCTTGGAAGGTCAGCTCCTGGCAGTAACTTTCTTTCAATTTGTGCTCTGCTTGATATCAGTTCCTTGTATGGCTGCTGCATTGATGCAAGTTGTAATGTGCAGGGCTTCCGTGTTTGCACCCTGCCGTCCTGATGGAACAAGGAGGGGGCATCATCCACACCGTGGAGTTGGTTGAGCCTTGAGTGCGACCTGGAGAAGTAGGGCATCATCTGGGGTCATCTCTTGCTTGTGCCATGGTAAGAAATGAGCACCACTCTTTGTCGTGGATGTATCAAAATGGCAGAAATGTCGAATACATGTTTGATCTCAGCTGGGTTACTTGGTTGTACTTAGTTATGTGATTTATTCATGTTTGTGCTGCTTGTTAAGCGATTATCTGTATGTCATTGCTACCCCGTTGCGTATCTCTCTTTTCTTGTGTGCTGCATTGTAGATATGCTTGATGGAGTGAATGCTTTCAGTTTTGGTTGTGTCAAATCTTTACTATGTACCATGCTTAGTGTTTACTGTACTGAGGCATTGGCCATCGGAATTTCGGCGTGTATGTATAATTTTTGTTCTGGATGTTTCCAATGCAAACATTACTATCAACTGTTAAATTGATTCTAAAATTTCTCATTAACAAAATTTCAGACGTTGATTTCAGGATTTGGTACCAATTTATTGTTGGCCTGCATTTGCTATGTACCTTGCTTTGATTTTATGTAGCAACTGCCTTAGTACCTTTTCTGTCATGTGGTGGCCATGGATTGAAATGTTGGCTGTTATATATTGATTGTAGTATCGAAAATGCCTCAAACCTGAAATACTTAAAATAGATTGTCGTTCCTTTCTTGTTAGTTTTGATACCCATATACCTGCCCTGTATTAGCTCTTTCCTTTTGTGCATGTTAATTCAGTGTTTGTGTTGATTTGATGCCAATGTTCAGAAACAAGATTTTGATGGATGGGTTTATGTGTTCTGCTGGTATATATGCACACAAAATGGCCTTCATTATTTTTGTATCTACTATTATATTTGCTTTTATTTTGTTTCTAACCGTTTTGTTCTATAACGTGTAGATGCTGGCCTTTCATGTTTTGTTGCGAGCATCAAGACAAAGAAGTTGGAAGAAGCATAGTTGTAGCTCATTGGAGCTAGTTCAAGGAGTAATGAAGTCCTTGATGCTGATCCTGTTGGAAAAAACTGAAGCACGATCTTGGCTCATGTGACAGATTGTACACTTGTAGAGCTTATTATACCGTGATCGCATTTGTATGTGTGTGATCACATTTGTATGTGTGTTAGATGATGTAACAGATTGCTTCTTGTTATTTGAAGTATTACATCTGTTTTCTGTCTATTTTGATTTAAATACTGGTTTAATTACTGGCATATTGAAATCTAAGAAACCTGACCATGACAACAAGGACCCACAAACCAGAATGGAACATTTGGGACTCATTTAGAACCCGACAATTGGGACCCATTTGCAAAAAAAGAAAAAAGGCCGCAACCTGTCAGGACCGGTTTTCCAGGATATAATTTTTCCCAGTCAATGGTCCTTGTGCTCACCAGCCCCAGGATTACTGTTAGCTGATGAGACACAATCTTGATACAGAAATTCCAAGCAAAATATAAAATATGTAGTACAAGACCATTCTGGTCCATGAGTACAACAAAAGTTTTCTAATGGTTGACGGCGGAAGCGGTTTGCGGATCATCAGCGTCTATGGGACTCCATTTCCCACAGGAACAGCTGACCTGGATAACTCCTATCTTCGCGCGTCTGCAATCTCCATTGCCTAGGTTCCGGGGCTGTCTTCGTTGTGCTCCAATCCAAGCAAGAGATCTGGCCAAGACAATAGCCAGGGACAAGCCAGTGAGTACTTTGAATGTACTCGCAAACATCATGAAAACAGGTATAACATAATAGGTGATAATCATGCACTGAAATAATCCACGATCACTTAGTCAGTCCCAAAATAAAATTCATGATGCACATGAACAGGTCATTTGTATCAAACAGGAATGAGCAATCAGAGAATGAAGATAAAGTAAACCGATCGGGTGTCTGAAGCGACGCCTCGAAAGGATAATAATATAAAGCATGCCTCAGTCGGGCGTCTGAGCGACGCCACATAAAGGGCTTATAAAGAAAATAATAACAAACATGCCACAGTCGGGCGTCTGAGCGACACCACATAAAGGGCTTATAGGGGAAGTAACTAATAAGCATGCCACAGTCGGGCGTCTCAGCGACACCGCATAAAGGGCTTATAGGGGAAGTAACTAATAAGCATGCCACAGTCGGGCGTCTCAGCGACACCACATAAAGGGCTTATAGATAAATAACAAGTATGCCACAGTCGGGCATCTCAGCGACACCACATAAAGGGCTTATAGATAAATAACAAGTATGCCACAGTCGGGCGTCTCAGCGACACCACATAAAGGGCTTATATAATAATAATCACAATGAGTATTCTGGAGGTAGAACCTTCCTAGGGATACTCAACAATTCAACAACAATATAAATGGTTAGTCCACAATAATAATAATCACAATCATCATTCGTCACACGTCATGATCAATATTCTGGTTAGAAGTTTTCCTCCGAAGACCGACACTAAGACCGACACTTGACCCATCCCAGACTGTAGTCCTTAACCGCGGATACGGCTATTCGAATAGATATAAACTCTGCAGAGGGTGTACTCTTTACCCACGAGTAACGGATTCCTTTAGTCCACCGGGACTAATTCCGCTTACGGCCTTTGAATTGAAAACACACCCAACCAGCACATACCAGCTTACTTACCGGTGCCTGGAATCACCCACGACACTAGTAAAGCAAAACTCTAAGCGGGGAGGCTACAACCTCGATTAGCATGGGATCAAATTTATATCGCGCGCTACTAAGGGGTGCCCCCCTCTCGGCCCCAACCGGAAACACCCATGCCCCCGGACCATGTGGCATGCCTACCGGATGCACCCGGTATCTTCCACCATGGCCTCTCTGTACGGTGTGTGCCAGGAAAGGGGTTGACAACTTACTGAACCATACCCTGCCCGCGGCAGGGACAAGTGGTAGTACGAAACAAGCATGGGGGTTACTGGAACAAGACTCGATCTATGGTCGACTCAGGAGGCTTATGTGTTCCCTGCATGGTTAGCACAACAGATACTTTCCACAATTTCCTGACAGGGTCACCCCTCATGCTCCAACATGCCTCACTGCACATCCTCGCCACAACGAGATGTCAGTCACGTGGTTGTGTTTACCGGAACACAATCTTCCTTCGGACTCCATCCGAACTATCACCAGGCATATGTGGCATGAGAAGTGGCTACTGTCACCAATGTCACACATATAACAGAAAAGATTTTCACCATATGTTGATATGCATGAGTAAGACTCCCACATGAAATAACGCTACTCCATTTTAGCATATTGATGGAGTTCCTATGATCTAGCAAACAACTCACAGCTTATGTCATAATGAAGTTCAAGATGCTTGCCTTCAAGGTGCAGAGAGGTGAGGTGCACTCCAAAACTTTTGAAAGTTTTGATCTTCCCTCCAAATCCTATTTTTGAAAATATTCAAATTAACACCTACTTTAAAAACAGTACAAAAAGTTGTCCTACTTATTTTTGAAATAAATCTTAAAATAAACTAGGTGATATTTGAGAGAGGTAGGAAAAAGAATCAAATCAATCGGACTTATATTTAAAAAGTTATAGCCAGTCAAAGTCTGGTCAAAATTCTGTTTTAAATAAATCAGACAAAGGAAAACGGTTCGCCTGGAATACGTCTTCTTAGATTGTTCGCGTTCTTACATGAAATACGCTTCTCCAGGGGAAAAACGCATCAGCCAGGTTGCGCCACTGGTGGCTTGGGTTGGCTCACCGACAGGTGGTCCCCACCTGTCGGGTTCGTCTTCTTCCCCCCCCCCCCCCCCCCCCCCCCCCGCGCGTGCCTCGACAGAGACAGGGGCCGTTTCCAACGGCGATCCCCGGCGACACAAGCCACCATTCGACGTGCTCTTGATAAGGGGATGATCGGGAGGAGGCACCGCATCCGTCTGCGGTGGTTAGGAGCGCGGGGGAGCTCGAGGGTGAGAGCACCTTCCTCCATGGCGGAGGGGAAGCTTCGGTGAAAGGGGGTTTTCTTCCCTGGTACGCTCTAGGGTGAAACGGAGGGGGGAAATCGTTTAGCTGGGTCCTGGGAGAGCTACTGAGGTCGAGAGGAAAGCGTTGGCGGCCTATTTATAGCACGGCGGCGACTGCTCCGTAGCGGCCGTGGATAAGTCCGGCGGACTGTTTGCTAGGGGCGACGTGGCGATGGCCGGCGAGGTCTGCAGGGCAAGCGGATGAGGCCGGCCTGTTCGCGAGGGCAGCTGGCGTGCTGGGGTGGTCGGGGCGGCGCCGGCCATGGTACGACGAGCTGTAGCCGAAGGCTAGCCGCCAAGGGGGCTCGCTGCGGCGGCGCTGCCGGGCGCCAGAGGGTGGCAGCGCGTCACGGGCGAGCGGATGAGAACGGGGCGCGGCCCTGCGGGCGAGCAAAAGCCAGGGGCGCGGGGTTAAGTGCGACGCGGCGGTTCGGTTGCGTTGGCAGCCATATGCGCGCTCTGGCCGCGCCCAGAGCATGCCCGCCAACCATTCGACGAAATGCCAAGGCATGCCAGAAGGCTCTGCTCAACATGAGGTTTAACGGGGTGGGGCTATAGACCAAGATAGAGCCATGAGACATGCTGGTTTAGCCAGAGGGGCAAGCTCACAATGAAAACTAAAAACTATGCCAAATCTGGCCATGCACATAACCTGCTTGATGAAATGCCAAGGGTATCTAGGCATTTCTTCTGGTGGCCAAAACCTCCAGGTTGGGGTCTCTTTAGGTGTAGGTGATGGTGGCAAGGTTAGTTTGGCAAAACCAGAAACTTGTTAGTGCAAGTTTTTGAGAAAACCAGATCTGGACAGAAAATGTAGGCCATTATTGCATGGACCAAAATTATTCAAATGGGTCCAATATCCTGGACTTAAGGGTTTGTTAGCAAGTACTAATAGCAGGAAAGATCCCAAGGTCACTAGAGGAATTTAAAATAGGGTTGCAGTGTAAAATACCAAACTGGACCAGAATGAAGAAGAGGATGTTTTGCTCAAAATTTATAAAACACACAGCTGGATTTTTGCATAAAAAAGAGTTATATGCATCTACTGTCATCTCCAAATTTTGGTGGAATTTTTAAAGAAATATTTAAATAGGTTGCAGTGCAATGGGAGCCCTTGAAGAATGGAAAAACCATTTTAAAATAATTGATGCTTGGCAATAGTATTATAAAAATGCTTCCACTTGCATACCCAACAAAAATCAAATGTTTTAAGAAAGCATTCAATCCCTTCAATATTATCCAAAAGTTTCAGATAAGGGAAAAAAAATTTAAAATCCAGAGAAAAGAAGTAGCTCTGAAATTAATAGAAAAGCCAGAAAATAGAACTTAAATCTTTCTGACAAAATTCTAATTAATAGAACAAGATTAAATTTTTGGGGTGTTACACAACCCAAAAATAAAAAGGCTGAATTGTTGGTCCACGTTGTACCTAAGAAAGCAAAAAAGCCCGAATCAATGGCCCAAAGCCCATGTAGCTAGCAAAAATTAATAGGAAAAATAAATATTAAAAAGGCTGAATTGTTGGGCTAGGCCCATGTAGAAAACCGAATTGGACCGGGCTGATTCTTGTGCCACATCAGCTTGCCACGTCGGATGCCTACGTGGCCTGGGGAGGCTGCTAGTGACCAAAACACGACAGTAGGCATATTTTGGTCGTAAACGTCTATGACCTTGTCACAGAGAAGGTCGCTATAGTCAGTTTATGACGGCCAGCTTTTGACCTTATGTTTTTGGTCACAAAAAGGTCACAAATGGAAATTTGTGACCATTCAGTGACCAATAGTGGTGGTCACAAGTTGACATATTTCTTGTAGTGCTTGCTGGGGGAAGCCGCTTCGTCCCTTTGCTCTTTGTGGTCTTGTTCTTGGTGTCGCTCCAGTTCCATCGAGCTTCGGTCTCACCCTGGCTCACCTCCCTTGCCTTGCTTGGTGCGGCGCTGCCCGTGGCTCAGACTGCCCGTGCACAGTCATAGGGGTACAAAAAGTGTACCCCCCTTTTTGTACACCGACCTAAGTGCTACCTTGAACGGCATTGTTCAGAAGCACGTTGAGCTTGCCGCCAACGCTGCTGCTCCTCGCACGTCGGTTGGTGACCCGGTGCACTAGGGCGTGAGGATGTCGTTGATGGATCCGTATGTATCTTCATCTTTCCGTCAAATCCATGTAGTAGTATAAGGTACTACTAGTAATTATCTTACCTTTCGCATCAACTTCATAATTTTCCTACGTACTCCATGAATGAACCGCGCCAGAACCAAACTTCTCATTACTCTAGGGAAAATCGTTATTTCTATCTATCGGTCGCACCATTGAGCAGAACCAAATTTTACAAGTTACAAGTTTAAAAGGAAAAGCCTGGCGTGTTCGCGTTGCACCCTCACACGGTTGGTCCGGCACGCCGCTCAAGGGGGAATGCGTGTTGTGTTGCATTTTCACTTACAAGTGGGACCGCAGTTGAGAAAACCGACTGTAACACCCCAAAAATTTAACCACATTTTTATTAAATAAAATTTGGCTAGAAATAAAATTTTGAATTATATTAGGTTCTTTAATAATTTTTAAGCCTTTTCTATACCTGTCCTTCAAAAATCTTCTCTTCATATAGTAAATTTTTGGAAATAATTTTGTGGGCTCTGGTAGTATCTTTAATCATTTCATTATTTGTTTAATAACAGTAGAAATTATTTTCATAATAAAATTTGTCTCTAAATAACTCTTTTAATAGCACTTTCTATGCTTTAATGGCTTCTGTTGCACTACAACTAATTTAAATAATTCTCTAAAAATTCCACCAAAATTATGGGAGGTCATGTGATGCCTATATATCACATTTGTGCAAAAACCTAACCTGGTCCCTTGGAGTTTTTGAGTGAACCATCCTCATTTCTATTTCTGTCCATTCTCTAGGTTTCAACTACAACCCTATTTTTACTTGCTCCACAAATTCTGAGCCTTGGCCATCTTCTAGTTCTCCTTACCAAACCCTTAAGTCCAGGTAATAAGCTCCATTTGAATTTTTCAAGTCTACTAAAAACCCCTCTGAATATTCAGTCCAGAACTGAATTTCTGCAAAACTTGCACTAGCAAGTTTTCTCCTTCCACAAACTAACTCCACCATCATCTATTATCTATAGGGAGACATCATCCTGCCAAGTTTCACATCCAGAAGGATCACCTAGGTCACCCTAACATTCTGTCGAGCACCTTGAGCTCATGACAGAATTTGGGGTATCTTTTTAGATTGCACTAGACACTAGCCCCTCTCCCCAAAATAGCATGTCCATCATCATAACCGCAAACCCTAGCACCATTCTGTTAATTTGCAACTAGTTTGGGGAACTGTGGATGCCATTGGCATTTTGCCGAGCACCCTGGGCGCGTGCTCTGGGCGTGGCCAGAGCGCCCGCATTGCACCACCCACGGCACCGAGCGTGCCGCTACCCTGCCGCCTCCCCTGCTCGCCCGAGCCTTCCTCTGGATTAGCACGACCACCTGGCACCTCGACGACACCTCCGCCTGTCTCCTAGCGCCGCCCACCGCCGGCCACCGCCATCCCGAGTCGCCGCCGCCGTTTTTCGCTCGGGCACGGCACCGCCCTAGCCGTTCCAGCCCGCCCACGCGTCCCCCACCTTAAATGCCAACTGCCGAGATCATCCGCAGTGCACTGACCCCGCCGACCTTGACCGCCGACCTCACCGGCCTCATCCGCAGCAGTAATGGCCGCCGCCTCTTTCTGCCCGTGGACGGTGCCGCCCGAGCCGCCTGGCACCACCCGAGGCCAGCCAGCTCGCCCCCTGGACGGTGGACTCACCCAGAGGCTTGCCACGTCATGCCGCCCCCCCCCCCTCAACCACCTCGCCGGCGCAGTAATGGCGCCCGCCATCGTGGCTTTCTCTGGAAGCCGCGGCACCGCGTCGCCCCGCCTATATAAGCCACCCTCGAGCTCTCCCAGCTCCACACCATTCCCCCTCCTCCCTCTGAGAACCACTCCAACCCATGGAACGACCGGAAACGGTCGACTTCCCCATCTCCGGCAGCTACTGCCGCCGCCCTCGCCTCGCAGCTACCCACCTCTTCAGAGCCTCCCCCTCCCCAATTCCTTCTCCAATAGACTCCTCAAGATCCCGCAAACCCATCTTAGTCATCAATTTCACCGGAGCGAGCCCGTAGGCAAAAGCCCTCTTCGGGACTCGCCGGAGTTCCGCGGTGGGACTCGTCGCCGGCGACTCCATCCACCCCGGCGACCAAGACGAATACCCACGGGTTTGTCTCGACCCCCTGAGCACACCCATATGCTCAGATCCCCGAAGGGTGCCGCCGTTCACCGGCGAACGTCGCCGGAGCGCCGCCTCCGTTCGGCTGGAGGAGACGACGCGCGCGGCGACAGGTCAAACCTGACCAGTGGGCCAGGCGGGGCCCACTGTCAGCGACCCTAGCTACGGCAGCGCGGCATAAGCGGAAGCGTACTTTCGGAGTACGTCTTCGACGTGGACGCCTCCCGCACAGCTGAATGGATGGGCTCGGCCCAGTACCACCAGATGCCTACTTCGCGCTCAGGGCGCCTCTCTGCCTTCCCTTTTTTTTTCTTTTGTCAGTAGTTCTCCAATATTTGCACAGCAGCCAAATTATATCCAAATTTGATGATTCCAATTTCTGTCGACTCCTAAAATCATGTTCTAATGTTCTAGATATACTGAACATTTTTACTATGCCTAGTTCCTATTTAATAAATTAAATATTGCTTTAACCTTTTATTTTCAACTTAGTAAGACCATAACTAATTCATATTAGCTCTAAATAAATTAATTCTTTTTCTGCTATTCTTAAATATCCTCTAGTTTATTGTAGTATTTATTTCAAAAATATTTGAAATACTTTTTAGCACTGTCTTTGAATTGTGTGGTGATTTAAGTATTTTGAAATAGGAAATGGAGGGGAGATAATATTTTCAAACTTGTGGAGTGCTCTCAATATTTCTGCATGTTCAAGGCAAGCATCTTGAACACTTGATATGATGATTGCATAATGAATTATTTGCTAGGATAGTTTAAGCTTGACTATGTTGAATTCAAATTTAACTTGCATAATGCTAGTAGTGCATACATGGTCATGTGCATATTTTCTCTTGCATGCATTCCTCTTGCAACATGCATAAGTTATGAGAACCCAGGAGTGTGCTCCTGCTTTGGACATGCCGGTGGGCACGGGCCATATTTGACACGGTGGTGTCATGAGATATATGAGGAGGCAGGCAAGGGTTGTGGCCCTGTCCTGGTGATACTGTTGAAGGAAGTTTTGTTGTGCTAACCACTGCAGGGAACATAAGCCTCCTGAGTCGACCGTAGATCGAGTCTTGTTCCGGTAACCCCCATACTTGTTCCGTGCTGCCACGGGTCCTTCCGAAAGGAGGGTACGGCTTAGTAAGTTGATAACCCCTGTTCGGGTGCACACCACCCAGAGAACTACGATGAAGGTTGTAGCCGTCATCGGGTCAGGGGCATGGGTGTTTCCGGTTGTAGCCGAGAGGGGGGCACCCCTTGTAATCCGCGCGTTTAATAGTGATCCCATGCTTTTCGGAGGTTGTAGCCTCCCTGACTTAAAGTTTTTCTGGAGCGATGCTTTGGGTGATTCCTGGCATCTGGACGGTGTGTGCGGGTCAGGCGTGTTTTCAACCCAAAGACCGTAATGGGAATTAGCCAGTGCCACGGTACTGACTAAGGAAATCCCATAAACGTGGGTAAAGAGTACACCCTCTGCAGAGTTTGAAACCTATTCGAATAGCCGTGTCCGCGGTTAAGGACTACAGTCTGGGTTGGTCAAGTGTCGGTCTTAGAGTCGGTCTCCGGAGGAAATAATTTAAAATTGAGCATGGTGTATTTTGCAGGTTAATTTTTACTGCTACTGGTGTTGTTATGAATATTATGGATGATATGATTATTATTGTGGACTAACCCGTTTCTCTTATTTTATTTCCAGAGTGTCTCAGGGGCTGGCTAGACTACCCCGGACACTCGTATTTTTTTTAAGACCTTTTGTGGCGTCCCTCGAGTTTCAGGCGGTTCTATCACGCCACTACTCTTGTGGACACCCGACTGGCATTTCTTTTCAAGTCCTACCGTGGTGTCACTTGACATCCGACCGGCATTTCTTTTATATTTTATTGATACTAATATTTATTTTCTGCACTAACTATTATTCACCATGCCATGTTTTAATTCCTGTCAGCATACATTTAATATAAGTCCATCATGAGCATATGCATATAGTTTAATTCATCATGACCATATAATTGTCTGCTGCATTTGTTATATCATTTGTTCATGATGTTTGCGAGTACATTCAAACGTACTCACAGGCTTGTCCCTAGCTATTTACTTGGCCAGGTTAGGAGTTCTACGGGGAAAACCACAGCGACGTCCGTGCGAAGCCTAGGAGTACAGCCACGCGGGATAGGAGTTATCCGGGTCAGCTGTTCCTGTGGGAATGGAGCCCCATCGATGTTGGAGATCCACAAGCCAATTCCTTCATCCACCACCGGAGTCATTGTTGTATCAGTAGACCTTTATGGTCTTGTATCAAATTCTTGTAAATGCTTGGTAATCTGTAACAAGGATGTGTCCACCAGTAACAGTAATCCTGGGCTGGTGATGACACTAGGGGTTAATTTCTGGAATATTATGTTCCCGAAATCCGGCCCCGACACCGACAATCGGCAAACCCCCACCCCGCCCACCGCGTGATGGCTGAGAAAACAGGAGGGAGAAGAGATGGCTGTAGCACGGACTCCAAGAAAATTGGTGTCGGATGGGACTCGTGTGGGTGGTGTGTGCTGTACTACTAGACATGAATGCTAGTTACGGCCCATGCCATCCCACTATATCGAGGTGCTGGTTACGTAGAACAAATATCCTGGAGTCCATGCTCAGCCCTGCTCTATCTCTCTTCTCAGCCAGCCAGTAGACGCGCGGAGCCCATCGTCTGTTTGCTCATATGCGGTCCAACATGTCAGTGAAAATGCAAGAGGACCAACTGAACCTGCACATCTTTCACCTCGACGTGCTGGTGATGAAAAGCAAATCCAATAAAGATCTTCGGTGGCCGCTTTTGGAGTTACTCAAAAGTAGTAAGATTCTATTTACAGTTTAACTCAAGATGCACATCACGTGGTTTCAACTACCACTCTATTTTCTTGCATGACACGACCTGGATGCTGGATGTCCCACGTGTTGGCAAAAGGAGGAAGAACTCGACCAAATCTTTGGTTGTGCTCTCGGATTAGACAAATTGTGCTAACTTAAAATTTTATTGTGTAGATGGATGCAAGTTTTGGTATTGGGAAGAAGAGTACAATGATATATTGATAGAGCGCAATTTAGTAGATGTTCTATCACTTTTAGCTAGCATAGAGGCTAGAGATGATACTAGTGCACTTGTTGATAGAATAGAGGCTAGACACGTCTACTTCTTTACAGTCGAAGAAGAAAGAAGCACGTAGGATCGAGCCTCCACAGATCAACAATGAATGTATCAAGAAGGCACTAATCCAACTTACAGGAGCAGTTATGGAAGTTGGATATCTTAAAAAATGTATTCTTGTGGTTCTTGTTTTTCTAGTCAAAATTTTGGTGATGTATTTGCATGTACCAAAAAATCAATGATGAAAAAAAGATATGTGTTTGCAAAGAAAAATTTACGCGGCCGAGATGCGTCCGCACGTTCGGCGCACGGCAAAACGGAGGTCTATTTGGGGTTGTGCGTTGGAGGTGGCCTTACAAGTGGGACTGCAGTTGAGGAAACCGACTATCGGCAAACCCCCACCTCGCCCGCCGCGCAATGGCTGAGTTAGAGAAACGACGAGGTTGAAAAGATTGACGTAGCACGGACTCCAACAAATATGGTGTCAGATGGAAGTCGTGCTGGTGGCGTGTGTCATACTCCTAGACGTGAATGCTTGTTCTGGCCCATGCCACCATACTACTCCTACTACTTATATTAGTAGTATCGAGGATTCGAGGTGCTGGTTACGTACAACGAACACATTAACATATGGCCCACCTCACACTATGGCCAAATTTCCCAGAGTTGGTGCTAGGTTAAAAAGTGTTCTTTGTGAGGATGGGTGGCTGGTCTCAAGTTTAAAACTTGTTGTATTACGTACATAGACGTAGAGATAGTGCAGCATGTGAAGCTAGTACAAATAGTGTACTATTATTGATTGGCCTCATCCGATAACCTATTGCAATGCACGTACAGTTATGTATTGGGAAAATATATATTTTCCTCGTCGCAGCACCCACCCAGAGAAGCGACTCGAAAGCCATTCATAAATTTAGTAAGTTTATCACAGGCATATCATTTTATTACCTACAACAGGTCATCAACCCACAACAACAACGGTGATACTTTATAAATACTAAAGTTTTCATCACACAACAAATAACAAGCAATGAAATGAACTTCAACTCAACCAATCCTCGGCATTGGAAATGCTTGCTTTGAACCAAAAGTGATTCTCTGGGAAGGGCCAGCTAGTGTCAATGTCGAGACCATAGCAGGATTGATCATCCAGGCTGAAGCGGCCTACTATATCACGACCAGCATAGGGAGCCACCGCAATGTCCAACATATAGATACAGTTGCTTCTCATAAATGGTAGTAACTTTGTGTCAACAACAGTTGGATTGCCTTTCACCATCATTGGATAGTTTTGTCCAAGGAAGAGCAAGTTCGCTCCAAGACTATCAATACTGTACCAGGGAGAAGGTGTTGCCGCTAGCACACTAGTATCCATTCCAAATACCATGCAACGGGTGTTGGAATAGGTCCGGAGAGTGCGACCATGGGAGACAACACCTGCTCCCTCAGTAGTAACATCAGCAGTGGGCTGTATATAGACAAGAAGTGGTGATCCATCGGAATTAGTTGCCAGCCGCCAGTGAGCATATGGGCCCTGCTCGTCCTCATGCTCGTGATCATCACCATCGTCATCTCCCCCTTAGTTATAAAAAATTTCAAGTATAGGTGGTGGAATGTTCACAGGACCTTGGAAACACATGAAGAAGGTTAATTAGTAGAGAAGGGAAACTTGCTAACTCGCATGCATGTGGATGAAACAATTATAATTACGGTGGAAGACAAACGTACCTAAACAATAAGGATCCCATGCAAAAACAGTGCCACGAGTGGTGGCAGCAAACATAAGCCTCTCGTGTTCATTTGCATCACAGTACACATCCGGGTATAGAAACACATTTTTAAGCAATATCCATCCAATCGAACCACCAAGGACGGCAACAAACTTGTCGAAGATAGCAACAACTTTATAGTTCTTATAATTCCAAGAGCGGCTGGGAACTCGAGTAATTGCTATCTTCTGTAGACGACAGTCACCATGATCATACTTGAACGTACGTCGATCATCTGTGTGCTCAACCTCAGGGCACTCGGAGATTTCTGGAAGTGGAATCCGCTGACGAGTGTACACATTCACAAGTTCCCACTTGCAATTGTACCCAATATAAAAAACCCAATCTCCATTTGCGCCTACCCAACGCTTTCCCTCAAGCGATGGCATCTTAACATCATATGTATCATTATCAAGCGGCATCAACTTGCTCAAGGTCAGGCTTCCCTCGTCCCCGCGCCGGTCAGCAGGGTCACGGCGAATAAGATAGGGGAGATCGAATCGCTCCTGGACCCTTGGGTTCCTTGTAATGATGTTATTAGTTGAGTCGAGAATGTTCTTGAACGAACCTGCCATGCTAGCCGAGGTGATGATGTCGCACCGATCAATGAGTTCCCCAACCGCGTCATCATTCAGATCGGGGCAAGAATAACGGGGTCGTTTCCGGCTTGTTCCCGCCATGGAGAAGATGACGGGACAATGGCAGAAGGAAGGGTGAAGGCAAATGGAGGAGGGAGGAAGAGCGTGCGACAGCAGTTACAAATCGAGAGGGAAATGCGAAGAGTCGATGGACGGTTGCCTGTTTGCCACGGTACACGAAGAGGCGCCCCGGCCTACACGTCCTTTCGGAAATTGTACAAAAGGACTTGCCGGCGTCTCACTGACATGTTGGAACGGGACCACATGTCAACGAAACATGGTGTGTAATTTCTCGTGCAAAATGCGATCTGGCCGCGTTGGCCCGAGGTGCTGCATTAGTTATCGCTGAATAATAGAAAATATTATGAGTGCAGACGCTCCACCCCGAGGTTTGTAGCTCCTTCTCGATCGTCGGGAATCTTTGTTCTTCCACTCTTTCATTTAAGACATGAGCTTTGTTCTTCCTATTTCCGGCACGCGGGACATCTATATGCCTCCATTTTACAAAATCATACTATATGCCTCCATGACACGCGGGACATCTAGCATCAAGGTGGCGTGTCATGCAAGAAAATGGATATATGCAGTGCGTAAGTGAGTCGTGCACTTTGATGGCACCTAGTACTACGCAATATTTTAACTCCTCGATGGCACGTGAATAGTGCACGTACCCAATGACAGAGAACAGGATGGTAGCCACGGACATGGTCGGCTCTTTTCGAAGAGAGTACTAATAAATACGTAACTTTGATGTGTCTCGTCAACTCACAGAACGATGAGAAGATTGCTTACTACGCCTTCTCCCTCGCCAACGCGTGCGCGGTGGCTCGCAGCACGAGGAGAAACTTTTGCTTACAAGCGGTGGACGTGCAGCAATTCATTTGGTGCTAGATTGCCAGAAGTAGTACCATCATTATTGTTCGACTTTTGTAAGAGGAGATGAGCCAAGCGCAAGGTCACCTACTAACCAACAGTACTACTACGCCCGCAAAAAACCTACAGTACTACTATAGCCAAAGCTGGTCCACCTTTTTAGAGCATGGTTACTTAATATAGGCGGCTCTTGTAGCAGCTCATCATTTAGAGCAAGTACTCTCTTCGTAGGATCAAAGGAAGTGAAAGAAAAGTTGGAGTGGATGCTAGACTCTCAATTAATACATGATTACATATGAAAACAAAATCATATAGCATTATATCCTACGAATCAAAAGACCAATGTAGGAAAATTATGAGGGGGGTCTCTCCAATAGTGTTCCTCGGCTCGCACCTAGCATCACGGTGGTCAAACTTGGAGTCATTCATCTGGTACACGGGACCACATGTCAACGGAACATGGTGTGTAATTTCTCGTGCAAAATGCGATCTAGCCGCGTTGGCCCAAGGTGCCGCATTAGTTATCGACCTTTATTTTTTTTATGGCGTGTCGTTCAGTTTTGAAGCATGACTAACTGGTACTATTTGCAGAGAAAATATATAAAGTACTCTACCTTTACTCCACCTCAAGTACTAGTATTATAAAAAATATATATAGGCTGGAGCTTCAGAGTTTTCTTGCTAAGGGCTGCCCACTTGCTTCTCACACTATCACCCTCTCCAGATCTAAAAAAGACGGCCTCTCTCTCCTTCCTCGCCGGTGGTCCTAGATCCTTCGGGGGAAAAAAGGACGTGCATCATTCACGCACTCGTCGTCGGCGAGCGAGGTCACGCACTGACGACAAGGCAGTCTACTCAGACCTAGCGCCCGCGCGGGATGGCCTCCGTCCCCAAGCTCGCTGCGGTAGTGCGTGCGAAGGACGACGTCCACAAGCGAAGCCACTTCCTGCCGACCCGCAGATATGCTACCTCTTTTCGAGCCATACCCTTGTTCTATTGCCCCATCAGCCACGTCGCTGCATGAGGATCTTTTTCCACTCCACCATCTTTCCAATTTGCTATCCTCTGCTCTGCTGGTCACGCAGACGAAAACCTTAATTTGCCCTATTAAAGGAAACCCTACTTCATGCAGACTAATCCATGTAAGGGTGGAATAAGGAAAGGAAGGGAGACTATATTGTCCAAGAGAGTAGGCATCGAACCCGCATCTAGGTTGAAAAGGGGAAAATCAGTAGCTAAGGAACGAGTATCGTGTCTCTTGGTTGAAGAAGGGTAGAAAGGCATGACAATGCAATAGAGAATGACCAGGTCGATCGGTTTGTTGTCCTCACATAGGAAAAAGGTGGTTGAACATAACAAAAATGGGACGTAATCCACATATGCTGCCTGGATATTTGTTGCTCTGGGCAACCATACCTCCCTCACCACTCTATGCGTTCGTGGAGGTACATCGTACTGGTGCGCCACTGTCGGAATGGGTCTCCCATGCTCTTATTGCCACTTTTTTGCTGTTAGTATAACGCCAGTGGTAAAGTCAACCAATGCTACTGCTAAAGTGATGCCACATTTAACTAATGTCGCACTCAGTCTAATGCCACCGATAAATATAAGCAATGCCATTTAATGTCTCAGGATTATTTCAGGGTTAGCTGTTGATTGTGGATGTATTAAAGATTTTTCAGCTAAGGCATTCTAATGTTGTTGCACAGCTAGTATACAAACGATGAAACTTGTTACTACCTTCAGATTTTTGCACTGTTCATGCTTATAGATTACATACCTCACTTTCATGAGATAAGTCAATTTTCTTGTACAGTGTCACCAAAATGCCAAGGCGCTGATGTCATTTTATTTTGGTTAAACTACACACAAAAAGTTATGAAGACAAGAGGAAAGGTCAAGAGTGGGCACCTCCTTATCCGGCTGTTTTCATTGATTCGGTTGGTCAAGTTGTATGTTTAATCGACTATCAAGATTGGGATAGCAATTTTCAGGTCCTCTGGAATTCGAAATGATATATACCTTCAAGGTACATGGTTTGCAAAAAAAATATACTATTATTAGTTCATAATGCTAGTTACCTTCAGACTTTTTGTATTTGGTTTAATGTTGTTGCCAGCTGTATACCAATGCTGAAACTTGTTACCTTTATATTTTGTATTGTTAATGCTTATAGAAATCTTCAAGTGCTAACTTATGGAGATCAGTTCAGTAAAACCATTATACTCTACCCCGTAATAAAACAATACTCCACTGTTACACTAGCCAGTGAATTAGTGTATATATGTACTATTTGAATGGTGTTGCATTAGCGTGTCGACATATATAAGGTGTGGCAAGCTTTCCCAGAGCAACAAGTTTCAGCATTGGTATACTAGCTGTGCAACAAGTTTTAGCATTGGTACAGAGGGTGTAGAGTTCACTCAAATACTGCCAGTAAAGCTAGCCACACCTTTGTTAAGATTGGGATAGCAATTTTTCATGTTCACCTGAGTTCGAAATGATATTTACCTTGAAGGTACATGGTTTGCAATTTTTTAATACTGTCATTAGTTAATAATGCTAGTTACCTTCAAAATTTTGTATTTGGTTTAATGCTCTTGCACAGCTAGTATACCAATGCTGAAACTTGTTACCTTTACATTTTTTATTGTTAATTCTTATAGAAATCTTCCAGTGCTAGAGCTTATGGAAATCTTCTAGTGCTAGAGCTTATAGAAACATTTTCCCATTAATAAATTGGAATGCTTATATTTGTGAGTCTATGCTTCAACTAGTGCCACTTTTATAGTAATCACACTTTCAATATCTATGCAAACAGGGATGCTCGATTTTAGTGGGACTATCCAACTGGTTCAACATTAGGAGCATGTTTTCTTCCAAACCTTTATATCCAATTGGTGGCACTATGAGCTGTTCATTAAGAATGTACATGGTTTGCTACTATCTTGCTACTCTTTTTGTACTGTCATTAGATAGTAATACTAGTGGTTTGCAAGTGAATTTATTGGCAGGGTGGACCGACATTGAAGGTGTAGGACAGGATTCAATGATTGGATGCTCAATTTCGGTTGTATCGATTTCACCTCTTCCATCATTGCGTACATGGATATCCTTGGTCTGATGAAGAATAGGTGCTATATTTCTGCTCTGAACAAGCAAATCAATTCAGTATGAAATTGTCCAGGGCAAAACATGACTGTATCAAATTGTCTAATGCAAAACATGACAGATGCTAAGCGGAAGAGAAATGTTTAAACCAAAAATACAAGGTGGAGTATATGTTTACTAGCTGCTTGATATTTGTGCAGACAGAGATGTCTGCCCGTTGCTATTTGGCAAACACACAGAGTGACCGCAATTTTGGTTGAACTTCACAAGAGAATAGGATAGTCACTTCATGCAATGCCATTTGAAAATAGACACAGAAATATTGGATAGTCACTTCATGGACTGCAGAGAAGTAGTACTGTACTATTTCTTGGCCAACACTAGATGCTTCATTGCTTTGGTCTGATTATACAATGGGCATAATTTTGCCTAAGTTAAAGTTTGTATTCCGAAAATAGTCTCGCCGTGTGATCGAGAGAAGACCAAATTATATTGCAGTGGATGTTCCTCCATCATGTGTGGTTCATTCTGATGGTTCCAGCTGTTGGTGAAACCACTTACGTTTGCAAGAGGAATTGTAGACTTCACAAACAAATTTTTCTTTCAGTCTGTACTAAATGTTGGCCAAGGGAAGCATCCACGATAGTAGGAAGAACAATAATTTTTTCTAGATCTTTGCTTTTGGAGCTACATATTGTATATGACCTGTAAATCATTGAGATGCATTAACATGTTGATCTTATGTATGGGAATCGTACTAGTTGGTTTTAGTTGTGGCTGATCTTTGCTTTTGGAGCTACATATTTGTATATGATATGTGAGTCATTGAGATGCATTAACAGTTCCTTATATTTGTTCGCTCAGTGTTTACAAGTTACTAATCGATCAGTAGCTAGCCTACTAATGCGCTCCTGGCAGTTTTAGTTGCGACGCAAGAACCAAAGTGGCAGTTTTTTGAATAAAATTGCCTACCTGTGAAGAAACTGACAAGTTGCTCTGAATAAAATGCCATGCGAATCTGAAGTAACTACCAGCAAAAATGTTCGCAAATGCCTTATCTCCCAGTGAATGTTCATCAGTTAATGCGATCGTACACGTACACCATCCGACCTACTTGATCCTACACGGATAAATAGCGGATCACGCACGTACTACCTCCTTTCCGGTTTGCAGGGCTCAATTCAAAACATGACCTACTCGATCCTACACAAATAAATAGCGGATCACACACATACTACGTCCTTTTCGGTTTGCAGGGCTTAATTCAAAAATCTCACCAACCAAGGTAGATGATGAGTCGTGGAATGATTTTTGACAAGGAGGGAGTACCTCATCTGGATGATTCGAGTGTGCAAATGCCTTATCTCACAGCTAAAGTTCATCCACTAATGCCATCGGCTGCGACTCATTGCATGCTGCTCCGCGTACTGGCTGCGAGCGATTTTGAGTGCCTTCATGCAGGCGGCCGTAATTAAGGCAGCTAACTGATGCAAAAAAGATGAGCTTTAATTGTTGCGGGTCGTTTAAATCCATGGAATCATTATTGACAAGGAGGGAGATGATTCGAGTGCACTCGTTTGACCGTCATGCCGGCGTGCGACCCAGCACGGACGGGACGCGACGACACAGACAGAATTTCAGTTTCTCTAGTTTTCCACTCCAAGCTGGCGCGCTAAGCCATGCCTGCTTAATTATGCATTGAATTCCGATGACCGTCGTGCTACCTTCCTCCTATAAGTATTGTTTCCCGGCCATCTATGGTGGAACCGTGACCCAACTCGCCCTATCCTCATAAGCCCCCACCGGCCCGACGTTGCTCACCACTTATCCTCGCTCTCGCCATGTCCGCCATGCCCCCGCCCGTCCGTGATAGGTGAGGCCGGAGGCGGTAACCGGCGGAACTAGTGTTCGGTTTTTCATCGGAAGATAGACGAAGCGAGGAGGCATTCTATCAGTCTTTAGATGGCAATGCAGAGATCGAGGACTTGTTGGAGCATGACTGCCTGGCGGAGGAGAAGGAGTGGTTGGAGCACGACCACTTGGCGGAGGAGCAGCGTATCACCGATTTGCGCCACCAGCAGGACATGGAGCAGCAGTGCACCGACGCTCTGAATAGTGAGCAGAGCGCCCGCAACTGGGCCGACTACGTGGAGGCCGATGCCTGGCAAATAGCCCTGGAGGCTGTCGGGCACGCACTCGTTCGCGAAGCCAATTTTTACTACCAGCTCGTCAAGTGGGTTTCCTGTTTAGAAGCCGAAGCTTCGGTGGACCACGTCGGCATGGAAAGGGCCAACGCGCACAAGCAATACGCCCTATCGCACCTCCGGCAAGTCCGAGGCGAGGCAGGGGACGCCGGTGCTGGCATTTAGCGTGTACCGCAGATGGCGGCCGGCATCGTCTAGTTAGCTAAGAGTAAGTTAGTACTTGTACGCTACTAGAGTATTAGTGGGAGTAGAGAGTTAACTTGGCTATGATGGTTGTTAACGTGGAAGTTCAGTGTTCTATATGTGGATCAGTCTTGTTACTTTGCTCATAATGTTGAACTTTCTGTTTGCACGTATGGAATGGGCTGTTATGTTTTTAAATGGGTTATATTTGTCCTCCACGGGTTTAGAGGCTGACTTTTGGGCCTACCAAGTTGACGCGTACACAATCAGGAGATGATTGTACGTGGAGAGGATGACAGCAGGGACCCGCCTAGGTCATGGCAGTACGCAAGCAACTGCCTCCTTATTTCAAGCCAATAAAAATGGCTCCTCCTAATGGATTTCTTACATCTGGGTCCCATGCCATTGTCAACACTACTAGGAAAAGGGCTATAGATGAAATTGATACTAATGGCGCACCAGACAGCAAGTGCGCCATTAGTATATAGTAATGGCGCACCAGCAACAGATACACCATTAGAGTTCGAAGTACTAATGGCGCACCTTCCCCGGAGTGCGCCATTAGTATCAAGATTTTTTTTTAACAAGCGCGCCTGTCCAAACATACAAATGGCGCATCCATTAATAGTGCGCCATTACTAGTTGTAAATAGTAATGGCGCACCTGCAGTAAAGTGCGCCATTCATGCTCTTTTTTTTATGATATTTTTTATTCTGTTTTTTACAAAACTACTAATGGCGCACTTTACCAAAGTGCGCCATTACTAGTTTGAACTAGTAATGGCGCACTGTTCGGAAGTGCGCCATTAGTATGTTTTTTTTTTGCAAAACTTTTAATGCCGCAGCAACTTTAAATGCGCCATTAGTAACCTTGATTACTAATGGCGCATTAGTAGCTGGTGCGCCATTAGTATGCGTGCAGCAACTAGATATTTTGGACAGCCTCTCTACCACACTCACTTTCCCCCCCACTTCTTCATTCTCTCTACTTCCTCTCCTCTCGGGTCCCTCCTCTTTTCCACCTCATTTCCACCATATATTCATTCAAATTAAGTGGTTAAATTACCTTGTTTTGGTAGGTAAGTATGGGGGGAAGCTATATTTATGTTTTTCTCCATACAAACAATGTGCACATGCACTTTTATGGCCTATAGCTAGATCTATGTATGTTTGTGGTGTTGCATAGGTTTGTTGTGTTGCATATGTGTTTGTGTTTGGAGGTGTACCGGTATTTGAAATGCGATAGTTGCCAATATTTTCCCGGAATGTTGATTCATTTCCGTTTCGGTGAGAATTTTGGCATTAAGCATTCATTTTTGTCCTATTTTTAGGGAAAGTCATGGCAAATTTTTTCTTGGTTCTAAAATATCGTTTTGCTCTACCCCGCAGGGCGACCATGGTGCGCACGATGACCGAAGGCATCGTGAATAGGTTTTTGAGGTCCGCGAAGGCCGAGATGCTTCAAAAGAACAAGACGGAGATAAGATGTCCGTGTCGAAGATGCAAGCTGAAGAGCCTTATTGCGGACCCGGATTCCAGGCAGGTGCGGGACCACCTGCTCTTGCGTGGTTTCATGGATGGCTATCGGTGGCAAGGTGATGAAGATGATTACGAAGTCGTCCATGGGGGCCGGGCAAGAAATGAGGAAGGGCAGCAAGACAACCACCGCGGCTCGGGCGGGCGAGAAGACGAAGAATCCCCAGGAGATGATCACGACGGTGATGCTGTACACAGTCATCATGTAGAAGATGCAGGACATGATGATGAGGAAGATGCCGGAGCAGACGACGGGCATGATCATGAAGATGATGATGCCGGCGGAGCAGACGACGCTGAACCATCGATGGGCTGGGTGCAGGACCCTCATATTCAAGAGCTGCTTCTCAAGCAGACCGATAACGCAAGAGCTGCCGCCCGAGAGAAAGCCAAGATGGATCAACTTGAGTTAGACGCGGTTACTCCATTGTATGAAGGATGCAGGCCCGATGATACCCGCCTGAAAGTAACGCTCATGGCTCTGGAGATGAAGGTAAAACACAAAATGACCGACGCATGCTTCGACGAGAACATGTCATTCTGGCACGAACGTCTTCCCAAGGGGAACAAGTGCCCCACCAGTTTGGAGGAGGCGAAGAAAATCGTGTGTCCTCTGGATTTACCGCATGTGAAATACCATGTGTGCATGAACAATTGCATCATTTATCGGGACGAGCACGCGGAGTCTACCATAGTGCGGCGTCACTCGATACAAGAAGAGGAAGAAAGCTCCTCGAAAAGTGGTGTGGTACTTTCCGATCACTCCTCGTCTGCAGCGGTATTTCGCGGACCCTAAGGTAGCAAAGCTTCTGTGTTGGCACGCAGATAGGGAGGAGAAGAAGCGAGAAGATGACGCAAATGATCCGGAGATAGATAAAAAAGTCAAGATGCTGAGTCACCCTAAGGATGCGAGCCAGTGGCAAGCGTTGAACTTCGAAGACCTAGAATTTGGGAACGATCCAAGGAACATCGTGCTGGGAGCGAGCACCGATGGAGTCAACCCGTTTGGCAGCCAGAGAAGCACACATAGCACCTGGCCTGTGTTTGTGTGAATGTACAACCTTCCCCCCTGGTTGTGCATGAAGAGGAAGTACATTCACATGAGTATGCTAATTGAAGGACCGAAACAACCAGGGAACGACATCAATCTGTATCTGGGGCTGCTGAAAGAGGAGCTAGACACGCTGTGGAAAACGCCAGCCAATACGTGGGACGCCGCAAAGAAAGAATATTTCCCTATGAGAGCCGCGCTGCTCACGACGGTGCACGACTATCTCGGTTACGGATATGTCGCGGGGCAGGTGGTCCACGAATTTTCTGGATGCGTCAGGTGCATGGATGACACAACGTATCGCCAGCTAGATAGAGATCCCGGGTCTTCGAAAACCGTGTTCATGGGACATCGAAGGTGGCTTCGTGACAATGACCTGTGGAGAAAACGCAGGGATCTGTTCGATGGTGAAACCGAACCCCGAGGACGCCCGCGTACGAGGAGCGGCGAGGAAATAGACGAGCTGTTGAAAAATTGGAAAGATTGCCCACTGCCGGGAAAGAAGCAAAAGGCGCCAGAGCCGGGAAAGAAGCGAAAGGCGCCAGAGCCGCTGCTGAAGGTATGGACTATATATCATGGGCACTTTTTGAACTATATATCATGAATATTTTTAAATTTCATGGACACTCGATCTCGATCCCCCTCGTCGCCAAGAGCACCCCCGGTCCACCGGCCGCCGACCCCTGCTCAACCGCCGCAGCCGACACCCCGTACCCCTCCCCTACTCAACCGCCGCCGCCGACCACCCCCGCACCCCTCCCCCTACTCAACCGCCGCCGCCGACCACC
>LR738710.1:891082764-891094559 GCA_902687465.1 Secale cereale
CCCCGCTGACAGGTCGGACCCGCCAGCTATATCTTCGCACGCAGGGAAGTACCTCCTTGTGACGCACAAAAAAATGAATACCCCCTGCTAGCTGGGACCCACCATAGTGGGTGGCTGACTTGTGGGACTACTAAGTTGACGGGGACAGAGAGCTTTGTCAAGTTAGTCAATATGAATGATTCTTGTTCCAGTGACCGTACGATGTCCATCCAACGGCCATAGTGCTTCTTCAACCTCTGGTCTTCTTGCTCCAGCCGCCCAAAGCAGCGCCGGTGTTGTCGCCTGCTGCTGCCTCCTGTGGCCGGCTGTGCTAGCGTGTAGGCCTCACCGCCCCCATACAACTACCACCGTTGGCCAGGCCATCCCTCCACTCACCCACACCCCCTGTTATTCTGCGGCGACGGCAGCCTCACACCGCAACCGAACTAGTGAACCCTCGTACTCCTCTCCGCGTGGGCATCCACTGCCGCGTCTTCCCTGGCTCCGTGTTGTCCCCTTCCTAGGCCTTGCCGTCATCCACCGGCTTGGTGCTCTCGGCGCAGCGTGGTCAATGTGGTCAACGACCGACTTCCATCGGAAGAGTACTGTACGTGGAGAGGCTGACAGCTTGGTCCACGGCCGCAGCCCAGTTTTGTTGTGATTTACCAAGTAAGTCGCTTTGTCAGGCCTGTTGGGCTGCAAATCTTTCAAGACGAGGAGAGCTTCATTAGGCTGGCTGAGAAAATGACCTATCAGTAATGAGAAATGGGTTGTACATTTTAAAAACACATCAAACCGACAATTAATTTCAAATTTCTTATTTTCATTTCGAGATTTTAAATTGCATTGATTTTTATGCATGGACAATTAGTTGGATTTTATATTGCTATACATTTATTTTTTAAATCAGTTTGAATGTGACTCAAAATTTTGGGATTAAAACAGTTCGGACCGCACCGAAATATGCAAAATTTCGTATAATTTTTTAACCGTGGCCACAATATGGGATGTAATGCTAAAAAAAGATTATGGGCTCCAAAAAAACCTTAAGAATTAGCAAATGGGTTGTAAATTATTATTAATAATGGCAGATGGGTTGTATGATGTTTTCCACAGATTTGAGGTTGACGCACAAGCAGTGACTGTTGGATGTCCATACAACGGCCGTCGTGCTTCTTCAATCTATGCTTTTCCTGCTCCAGCCGCTCAAACAAGTGCCGGCAGGACTGCCTGCTCTCTCCTCCCCGCGGCCGGCTGTGCTGCCGCGCCGGCCTCACCGCCCCACTGTAGTCCCATCACTGGCCTAGCCATCCCTCTACTCACCCGCACCTGTTGTTTTCTCCGGGGACGGTAGACGAACCAGTAAACCCTCGTACTTCTCCACATGGGAAACAACTGTCGAGTCTTCCCTGGCTCCATGTCGTTCCCTTCCTAGGCCTCGCCGTCATCCACCGCCCTGGGGCTCTCGGCGCGGCCAGGTCAACGACCGACATGCATCTGAAGTGCACTGTACGTGGAAAGGCTGAGAGCGGGGTCAACGGCCACACGCAAGGAAATGCCTCCTTATTACGTGCAAAATAATGATTCCTCCACCTGACATCTGGGACCCACCGAAAGGGCCTCTGTATTTCGCAAAAAAAACGTTACCACCGCTGACAGCTCGGACCCACCAGCTATATCTTCGCACGCAAGGAAGTGCCTCCTTATTACGCACAAGAAAATGAATACTCCCCCTGATAGCTGGGACCTAGTATAGTGGCAGGCTGACTTGTGGGCCTAATAAGTTGACGGGAACGGAGGGCTTTGTCAACTTAGTCAATATGCACGATCCTAGCTCTAGTGACCGTATGATGTCCATCCAACGGCCGTAGTGCTTCTTTAACCTCTGGTCTTCTTGCTCCAGCCGCCCAAACCAGCTAGCAAACCAGCGCCGGTCGTGCCTCGTGCTCCTGCCACCCGTGGTCGGCTGTGCTGCCGCGGAGGCCTTATCGCCCCCTACTACTCCCACCGCTGGCCAGGCCATCCATCAACTCACCCACACTCCCAGTTATTCTGTGGCGACGGCAGCCTCACACCGCAGCCGAACAAGTGAACCCTCATACTCCTCTCCGCGCGGGCTTCCGCTGCCGCGACTTCCCCAGCTCCGCGTCGTCCCCTTACTAGGCCTCGCCGTCGTTCACCGCCCTGGTGCTGTCGGGGTGGCGTGGTCAACGTGGTCTAGGAATGGCTTCTAGTGGAAGAGTACTGTATGTGGAGAGGCTGACAGCTGAGTCCACGGCCGCAGCAAGGAAGTGCCTCCTTATTACGTGCAAAATAACTATTCCTCCACTTGACATTGGGGACCCGCCGGACGGGCCACCGTATTTCGCGGAAAAAACATTTCCCCCTGACTGCTGGGACCCACCAGCTACATCTTCGCACGCAAGGAAGTGCGTCCGGGCAAAAAAAAATTGATTCGCCCCCATGGCTGCTGGGACCCACCAGCTACATCTTCGCACGCAAGGAAGTGTCTGACAGTCGGGACCCACCTGGTCGAAGCGTACGTAGCGTTGTCATTCTGGTCGCGAACGTGCACTACTAGGAAAAGGGCTATAGATGGAATTGACACTAATGGCGCACCAGACTTACGGTGCGCCATTAGTATATACTAATGGCGCACCATGTGTTGGTGCGCCATTAGTATCCAAATACTAATGGCGCACCGTTGACGTGGTGCGCCATTAGTAACAATTTTTTTTTTCATATTTTTCTCAAAACTACTAATGGCGCACCAGTGGGTAGTGCGCCATTAGTATTTTAACTACTAATGGCGCACCACATCCACTGTGCGCCATTAGTAATTTTTTTTCAAATTTTGTTTTTTATTTTTTTTAATTTTATTTTAAAAAAATACTAATGGCGCACCGTGGTAGTGGTGCGCCATTAGTGCGCACCACTACCACGGTGCGCCATTAGTATTTTTTTTCTTCATATTTTGTTTTTATTTTTTTTATTTAATTTTCAAAAAATACTAATGGCGCACCGTGGGAGTGGTGCGCCATTAGTAGTTCAACTTACTAATGGCGCACCACTCCCACGGTGCGCCATTAGTATTTTTTTTCATATTTTGTTTTTAATTTTTTTTATTTTATTTTTCAAAAAATACTAATGGCGCACCGTGGTGGTGGTGCGCCATTAGTAGTTCAACTACTAATGGCGCACCACCACCACGGTGCGCCATTAGTAACTTGGCCATTACTGCACCCCCCCCCTTGGACCGCCTTTTTCAGTTAATAAATAAATAAAAGAAAATGATGTAAATGTCAAAAAAATAAAAGAAAATAAGTTTCCCATGTGATATGTGGTCTACTTGTTGGGAAAATTTACAAATATGAATTTTGACTTTATTTGCAAAATATCTCTGGAATTTAGTAAAACGGGTATAACTTTTGCATACGAACTCGGATTAAAAAGTTTTTTATATGAAAAATCATCTACTCGAAAAGTTACATCCGAATTTAACCGGGGGAACCCCGTTAAATATTTTCTAAATCCCCAAAAACCTAACAGAAAAAAAAGTTACGGGGCTTTTAAGATCTACAGGCAAAAAAATTCAAAAAATTTCAAACTTACTAGTGGCGCACCGTTTGCTAGGTGCGCCACTAGTAACAGAAAAGAAAAGAAAAAAATTTCGAAAAAAAAATTTATAAATTTTTTTCCAAAATATGATACGTAATATGACCGGGAAGTTTGAAATATATTTTCAAAATTTCATCATACTCATGAACATTAACAAACTCGTAGACATCAAGAAGGGTTAATAGGATTGATATGATAGATATATCAACAAGTGCGTGTGAAGTGAGCTGGTGCTGGGGTTGGATAGAACTACGAAGTTAAGCGTGCTCGGGCTGGAGTAGTGTGAGGATGGGTGACCTTATGGGAAGTTTGACCACAGAGTGCAATTTGACTTGATATTAAGCAAATTAAGCCCAGATTAAGCCATAATGATCTGAGATTAAGGAAAAAAAATAAAAAAAAATAAAAAAAATTGAAAAAAAAATTGAAAAAAAAAATACTAATGGCGCACATCTACGTAGTGCGCCATTAGTATGCCAGATACTAATGGCGTGCTAGTAATGGCGCACCGGTAGTGCGCCATTAATGGGCAAAACCGGTGCGCCATTAACTGCCCTTTTTGTAGTAGTGGTGTACATACATACTAGTCGATGTAGAGGCGCGCACGTGTCGTTGTAGAGGCGCGCACGTAGCATGTACACATACGTATAACGGCCAATGTGCAAGAAAGAAAATACGGCCATTTACGTACATACGGGCAGGGTCTCGAACGCCTACTCACGCATACGTACGGCTAGGGCTCATGTACATGGCTTGGTCCGAACGGAGAAACAACGTCGTCGTCGTGTTCATGGGGAGCCAATCGGCTGAGCCGGAACAGAATGCATCGTCGTGTTCATCGAGAGGGCTTGGACGGAACAGCCTATGGAAACGAGGCCTGGCGTGCCACAGAACGGAGGAAACGGCCTTGTATTCGACCGGCCACGTTTGAAATGGGATCCTGTTCATCGGGAGGGGTCTGCCGTACCGCAAAACGGAGGAAACGAACCTCCTACGGTCGAAATGGGGGTCCTGTTGATTGGGAGGGGTGTGGCGTACCGCAAAACGGAGGAAACGGACTTGTGTTGTAGCGCTATGGTCGAAACGGGGGTCCTATTCATCTGGAGGGGTGTGGCGTACCGTAAAACGGGGGAAACAGACTTGTGTTGGAGCGCTACGATCGAAACGGGGGTCCTGTTCATCGGGAGAGGTGTGGCGTACCGCAAAACGGGACTCCACGACAGACTGTTCATCACCACCGTCGACCCCCTCCAGCCTCCACGGGCTACTGTTCATCCACCGTCGACCTCCTCCAGCCTCCACCTGCGACTCTTCAGCCTCCACCGTGCGCTACTCCACCGGCTACTGTTCAACCAGCCCTCTCCATGGGCTCCTGTTCAACCACCCCTCCACGAGCTACTATTCATCCAGCCCTCCACCATCTACTGTTCATGCAGCCCTCCACAGGGTTGTCCTGTTCATCCAGCCCACCACGGGGTCCTGTTCAGCCACCCCCACCGGGAACTGTTCATCCAACCCCGCAGCAACGCTCATTGTTCATGCAGAGGCAACATCGATCGGCTTCAGTTAGTTGCAGTAGCGAAGGAATCGCTCGATCGGGTTTAATTAACAGCCATCGGTCGATCGCTCGGGTTCAGTAACGCGTAGCCTGCAGTGCAATCGCTCGGGTTCAGTTGGAGCCCAACGCCTCACTCGGGTTCAGTTAGAGCCCAACGCCTCGCTCGGGTTTAGTTAGATCCCAACGCCTCGCACCCACGCGTGCACGTGTATGAGAGAAACGCGCATCGCTCGGCCCCGACCACCCACCGTAACCGGGAAAACCCCGATATTTTCGTCGCCCTCGCTTCTACCATGGTTTTTTCCGTCATGGATGGCCCAAAGAATGTCATGCAGCGTTCGTCTCCGGCCCGCCCAGGACGAAAAGCCCATTTTCTGTCATGGTTTTTTGTCATAGAAGTAGGACCCCACCACATCTATGATGATACTGTGTTTTGTCACAATTATTGACATATAAGTGTCATAAGTATCACAGAAAAATGTTTCGTTCGGCCCAAAATGTCACCCATGTGTCTTATTTTTGTAGTGATATGCTCATTACGGTCACCGTATACATTCTCGTGGTGATCATAGGGTATCTAGCTCACGATATGTCTCCTTATTTTCTTGATGACACTGACGGACTTTGCATTTGATGCATGCTCCGTATTTTGTTGACGACACTTACGGTCATTGTATTTGAAGCGAAACCACGATATGGTCACTGGACTTCAGAATAAGCTCATCACGGTCACCACATACATTTTTTCGTGCTAACCAAATGTGGTTGGATGGTTAGGAGGACATTGGTTTCTCGAGCCCACCAGGGTTAAAGTCCCGGGGCTCGCATTTATCCTGGGTTAATTTCAATATTTTTCGGCGATGTGCGTTCAGTGGGAGGAGACGTTCCACTCGACTACGAGGAACCTATGGTGACTTCATAAAATCTCAAGATCATATGCTGGCCTACTCTCTCGAAGATGCTCATACGGGTAGGGTATGCATGTGTGCGCTTATAGCGCTGCGTGCTTGCGCGTATATATGAGCCCTTGCGTCTGTACCATGTTAAAAAAAATACATGTCATGATTATACGGTCTGTGGCTCACCCATACAACTCCGTATTTTGTTGATGACACAATCAATTGACTAGTCAAACGTTCCATGTGGCGCAACTAGTGTTGCACCATCGGGGTGCGTAACCGTGGGGCCCACCTGTCAGCCCATATATGAAAGAAAGAAATGGTAGTTTGAGTCTGTATTGTGTTAATAAAATAAGTACATTTTAGGGTGATCATACGGTTACTGGCTCACCATATAGCTCCGTAATTTGTTGATGACACGATCAATTGACCAGTCAAACGGTCCACATTCAGCAGCGCACATTACCATAGGGCCCACCCGTCAGCGCGTATATGAAGGATATAAATGGTAATTAATTAGTGGTTGGTGGGTACTCGAAGTCGTGAGACCTCTGGTTGGTAGTCGCCGGCTGTGGGGGCACGTTGACTGGGCGATGGGGTGGGGATCGCCGGAGAAAAGGCTCGGCGCGGGGGGGCCTATAGGGATGGCCGGTGCGGTGGCGGACCGGACGTGAGGAGTGGTTTCGGGAGGTGGTGGCCGGTGGTGGCTGGCGGCTCAGGGGGTGGAGTTTGATGATAAACTGCAGGCCCTTGATTTCGTATCCAACGGCTGGAAAATGTATTTACCAGAGATGAAAAAGTCAGTCGACTGACGTGTAGCCTCACCCCGCACGTACACATGCACGCACGCAAGACACGCACACATGCAGGCATGCAACACTGACACGTACACATAACAAACACACGCACGCATGCAGGCGTGCAACACACGCACGTACGCACACATGCATGCAACACTGAAACGTACCCTGGCATGCACGCAACACTCGCACGCCCACATGCACACAGCACATGACGCAAGACACACGCTCAACCTATACGTTCATGCACCCTTTGTTAAGGACATGGATTGTTACGGGTATTAGTCAATCTTATCTGTGATAAGCAGAACATCGATGTTTGTAGAGGTCTTTATGAATCACAACTTATCGAACAGGATATCAACATGAAAAGAATGACGTCACACTCAATGAACAATCATCGGTTTATGAAATGCCTGCTTCTGACCGCCCTGGCCCACCAAAGGTTCCTCTGTTGTGCGTTGCGTGCGTTAGGTCACTGACATGCAGGCCATGTACCCAAAGAACCCACACGTCATTGGAAGAACGACGCGCTATCCTACGTCATAGTCGAGGGCGCCACTCGCTGCACGCCCGGCTGAACAAGCCTCCTTGCCAAATTCAAACGCGTCCATGAAACCCGCCCGTGTGGAAGCCGAGAAACCCACTCTGGACACACGTCCATTCATGACCGGGCCGGCATTAAACACAACGCCGGCCGAGCTCCTCTTGTCCGCCATCTGTTTAATCTCCTATTTAAATGAGGCCAAACACCGGCGAAGAATCACACACCTCCGCCGCTCCCCTATCGCCTCCTTCACCATTTTGTCCACTCTTACAATGGCTTACGAAGAGTAGTTATTCCGCATCCAAGCTGGCTTGGTGGCCCGCTGAGCCTGCCGAATACGAGCTATGTAGCTCACTGATCCACCACCCTCCCCTCGCCCGACGGAGCCAGTTGCCGCCCCAAGCCGGCGCATGGTTAAGCAACTCGCCGCTCTAGTCCAGCTCGACGAGGAGCGGCGCACGGGCGTTGTTGCAGCCGCCCAAGCTGCCGCCTCGTACCGCATCTCCCGTTTCTGTGGCCGAGACTCCCATGCCGGCGGCCGCACAATGCAAGCAGCGAAAGAAGCCGGGTGCGCGAAGAGCAACGAGTCGGTGGCCAGCGCCTCCGCGTCCGCCGTCATCATCGAGGAGAAGTAGAACACGGGAGGCCGCCGCCGCATGGGTCCCATGAAGGTCACCACAGAGGCGACGCCGGCGTAAACAGTTCATGTTTTGTCGGATCCTTTTGTTGCGAGGAACTTCATCGACCCTGCATATACCTTCGGGGCTCCCGGCAATCTGGTGATCGTGCTGGGAACACAAATCGATTGGCGGGCGACCATTTAGGCCAGGTATTATATACATGTGCTGTCTAGAACTAGCACCGCGTAGTTCATTTGAATGTAATGAAATCCGTCATGTTTGTATGAAAATCCGGTATATTATATGATTTCCGTCCTTGTTTATATGAAATATCGCCATGTTTGCGTAAATTTTGTCCGGTTGGTTGACTTGCTGTCATAATGTGTGCGACTACGGTTGGATGGCGTAATTTGCGGGTCGCCAGTCGGTCTGCGGGCGGCTCGGGCGGCGTGGTGGAACAAAAAGAACACAGCTCGTGCGAGCTCGTCTCCAATGTGCGCGCTAGAGGATGCATGAGACCCCGAGACATTCCTCGTTCATCGGTGGCAAAGGCACCGATGGACAAAAGGGTCGCCAATATTTGGGCTACCCCGGGCAAGATCCAAGCAGCCCCTCCCAACAGATTCAAATCCCTCGTTCGCAGTGTAATTTTGCCATGTGTTGTTTTCATGGACTACCAAAATGCCCGTGCATTGCACGGAATATCAAGATGCATTTTTTCACAAAACACTTGTTGTGATTGACCCATGCAGGAATAATCTCATTTTGTAAAAACTAATGATTGCTCCAGAATTTTATCGGATAAATGGTATCTAGAGAATTTTATCGGACTCCATTTTTGTATACAAGGCCACAAACCCATATTACAGGTACCAAGGAAAAAATTAATGTCTGCTAACTCAATGTTTCAAGCCACCTTGTTCCCTTGTTTGCCGTGTAAATTAATGTGTATTCTTCTCTTTCAGGCTGGTTGTAATGGAGAGTATCATATACTAGTATCATGCATATGATACTAGTGTAGGATACTACATCCGTAATGCATGGTATCATACGTTGGTATAATATTGGGCTATATTTATTGTCATGCATGACACAAAGTAGCACATCATTTAATATGATACGGTATCATGATATGATACTCAAGCCTCTCTTTCTTCATTTAATTCTATGCCACCTCTTCAACATTGCTTAGTTCACATGCATGATACTACCTATGATTCTCCCATTACGACCAGCCTCATGCACATCAAGCCAATGCTCACACTCCTCCATGCATGCAAGGGATAATTAGTGTCCTCCTTTGCTAGTAGTACTACGAGGAAAACACCATTAATATTGCATCGATTAGTGTTAATGGCCTTGTATATCTGTAAATTGTAATTTTCATAGTGGCCTTGTATATAAAAATGGAGGGAGAAAGATGAGAGATAAGGTGAGGAGGAGTGGGGCATGATGGTGACTGGTGGTCAGACTGGGCGGAGGCATGGGGATGGACGGCGCATTATGTCTAGATTTGTATCTCTATAGTCCCTCTCACACACACCCACATGGGTGGGGGACCTGCACGAAGAGAAGAGGTGCACGCACGGCGCATGTACTCCCGGCTCTTTCCGAACCACACCCGCACGGGTACACGGTGCAACTCATTTCTGTACGAAAAGGCTGCCCACGTGGTAACTTGACACGTGTACTGGTTGTTCACTAGATGGAGGTATGATCGTCTACCACGGGTGAACAAACAAATTGCGATTTGACGCGTTATGTTAAAAAAGAGGCAAGCCATGTGGGGCATACCTTAGAGGCAAGGCTCTATACACTGGACTACTTTTGATGTGTCCCGTCAACTCGCAGAACGAGGAGAAGCTTGCTTAGTACGCCATCTCCCCCTCCCATGGGGGAGGTGGCTCGCAGGATGTGGTGAAACTTGGTTACTACGCCTTACGTCCGCTCCCTCGCCCACGCGCGCGGTGGCTCGCAGGACGCGGAGAAAATTTTACTACTCCCTTTGTTTACTCCTCGTCCCGACTACCTTGGTTAGAGAGATTATCATATTGTTTGGAAAATATATGTCCTTTAGTACTCCCTCCATTTACTTATACAAGGCCACTATAAAAAATACATGTCAGTCTACCTTGGTTAGAGAGAAAATTTTACTACTCCCTCCGTTTACTCCTCGTCCCTACTACCTTGGTTAGAGTGTTTTCTCTTGACACTGCTTGCATCCGGTGATCTAACGCACATCGAAATCCAACATGTGATGCTACTACTACTAGTAGTAGAATTGAGACTTATAAAACAGAAAAATGAATGTTTTTTAGATGAGCCCTATAAACCCTGGTGGGTACGTACTCCGTAAAATCAGATTTTCCCAAAACTAAGTCGCTCAACCTTTATTTGCTTGTTTCCCTTCCTGCCTCCTTGCCTCGAACAGATTATGCCAAACTCCCCTGCCTACCACACGGGAAAAGAGACCCGCCCTCACCTTTTTTTAGTCCAGGTTTGTATCGATGGATCGCGCGAAGCAGCAAAAACCCAAGCCGTGTCTTGTACTCCTCCGTCAACGCTCGCTTTCATGAATTTTGTACTTCCTGTCGCCGACATGTGGGACATATAGCAACTGGGTCGACGTGTCAAGTACCAAATAACGGTGCAGAATAGCAGGGGGGACGCACCCCAGTTGTACCGCCCTAGTAGTAGTAGTAGTAGTAATGAGCAATGAGACGTCAAATCACAATGCCGCACCTTCCCAGACAGACGAAAGCAACCATTATTTCACACTTCGGTTCGCCATCATCTCAAACCACGTAGTATGGCTTCTGCCTCAAGAGGGATACGCGCATCGCCTTGGTACCTCATGAGACATGGGATCGCATGACAGGCCATGCTCCCCCGCTGATCGCTCGATAAAATCACCTCATTTTTACTACTATACTTCCTCCCTATCGGTTTACATGGCATGCACGTCGTTTTAGGTTGAGAATTTAACTGGCTATATATGTGATGAACAATATATGTTTAGAAACTACATCCGCTTAATAATCCAATGATATACTTTTTGTGACATAGTAACTCAGATTTAGCTAGTCAAATGGATGACCTAGAACTACATGCACGCCCTATAAACCGAGACGTCAAAAAAACGAGACGGAGAGGGTAGTTCAGTACGTATCTTTTTAGATCAATATAGTCGGGATTCACCAAGGAGCAAAACCAAGTGGTAGGCTGCACCTGCCGTGTTGGCATAGCGACTCAAGCAGGGTCAGTCCGCACACGAAATGGCGACACACTTAACAGGACCCCTTTGGCCGACATGTGGCTCATCCACCGTCTTGTTCCACATATAGTTCGGAGCAGCGGTTGGAATTGGAGGCACCACGGTCGTAGCGCCGCAGTAGTAGACAATGAGCGATGAGGGGTCAAATCACAAAGCCCCACCTTTCCCACATTAAGCTGGACGGACGAAGCAACCATCATTTCACTCTAGGGCGGAAGAGCATAAAGAAAAGAGAAAACCAATGTTGCATGCAGCAGCTACCTAGGGCACGCTAGGGCAGGGGTCTCCACTACAGATCATGTTTCCTTTTTTTGAAAGCGCCTCCACTACAAATCGGCTTCTCCCTCGTCCTCTTGAAGAAAACCGATGATGCGTGCGGCGGTAGGGTTTGTAGGAGTACAACTAGGGCATGCGGGCCACGTCGTAGTAAACGAGAGAGGGATTGTGTTTGAGTCGACGCCTTAAATATGTGTGGGCCGCTTGGTTTTAGGGGAACAAGG
>LR738710.1:891101156-891112957 GCA_902687465.1 Secale cereale
GGGGGGGGGGACTGGCCCTCGCTCGTCCCCCCTTGGCTCCGCCATTGACCAAGATAACACTTTCTTCTAGTCACTCCATCGTTTATTTTCTACAAATGACACCGCGGCCAGATTACAGTATGATAGCAATATGAAAATAACAAGGTCACAAATTGTCTGCGCACACACAAAGGGGAAATGCCGTTTGGAGGCCGAGCCCCATGGTGCTCGGTATCTTGCATGTCAGACTTCATAGCGATCAGGTGCAGTCTCGTATTAGTCTCACGTATTTCACCTGCCACCCTTTTACACAACAGCGTATTCTCCATTTATGCACAGTACCATCCCATCCGCCCTACCAGCCCATGCACACGTGCCGTCGTCCAACCCATCAGGTCGCAATGTGCACCGCGAGACACACGAACATGGGACGGATTCTTGCCTGCCCATTCCATCTTACAGCAAACACATTGCTTTTTCTGAAATTTGGAACAGAAAAGCACCATCTTACATCTTACAGAAACATCATTAACTTCAGCTCATGGAGACCCAATTCTTCAAAATCAAGGAAATCCTTGTGTGGCAACATGCTGGAAACAACAACCGTGGCAGGTCAGTCAAACGAACATGGAAATCACTGCGATCTTATGGACCATATAAAATGAATAGCGCCGATTGTCATGGGTTAGCTTATCCGCCATTGCAATAATAATAATTTTTATTTATAGTGTATCAAAAATATATTCATCATGTTTCGCTTAAATGTACATCATGTACTTTGAAAATGTTTATCGTGATTTTCAAAAATATTCATCATTTACTTACTATTGATCATCGTATCTTGAAAACGTCTGATGTGTAATGTAATATTCATCGTGTATTTAAAAATGGTCGTAATGTATTTTTTTTCAAAAGGTCGTCATGTGTAATGTAATATTCATCTTGTATTTAGAAAAAAAAAATCATTGTGTCTAAAAAGAAGTTTGTCGTACTTCATGTTTTTATGAAAATGTTCGTCGCGTATATAAAAGTGGTCAACGTGTCTTGAAAATGTCTATCGTGTGTATTAAAAAAGTTCATCTTCTGTTCTAAAAATGTTCCATCGTGATTTTCAAATAAGTTCATCGTGTATTAAGAAAATACCAAGCATCAAAAGTGTTCATATTGTATTTTACAATATCATCATATAGTTCAAAAAAATTATAGGGTGCTAAAGGTGGATCATCATGTAATTAAAACATGATCACGTATTTAAAAAAAATCATGTATTTTTTAAAATGTGTTCGCATAATTTTACTAAAATATTCTTGTATTTGAAAAGATCCACAAACCATGCCCGTCTAACTCATTTATTATTCCCACCTGCCTAGCCCCACTAGGCCACTAGCATCTGTGTAAATTCAAACCCGCACGGCGCACGCACATGTTCAGTTAAACACTTAACTCATTAGAGGCCCATGTATATATGCGAGCATACCTGCCTGCGGCACCTCTATATGTCACAGAAGTCTATTACGTATAGGAAAGATTCCCTCAAACAAAAATCACGTACAGAAAAGAAAAACCCAGAGCGCGCCTATCACAAATACCGGATGGTGGGCTGGGATACCGAGACTCATGTAGCTCGGCCTCCAAAACATCGTTCTCCACACAAAGGAAGAAAGAAACAATGCTAGGTGTTCAACCGCAAAATGTTAGGAAAGAACAAACCCGACTGTACTACCCAACTAGAATACCTTAGTCAGAATTGGAGTTCCACAAAGAAGGTCTATGAAGAGATTGAACTCACCAAGGTGCTAATGATGCAGAACTAGATTGACATATTGTACGTGTCCACACCTGACAACGGAACATTTACCAGATTTAAGCCACCTCTTATGTTCAGTAGACCTACAAACACCAAAACAAACAAGCGCCAGGGCACTATTATGAATAAAACCTAAAAAGCTAATGTAAATCGAGTAGGGAAGGTGTAACCTTATAGAAGAAGAATCAGGAACAACCCCCTCTATCTGAAGGCCCCCAAAATTTTAAACCAATAACAGAGGACAACTATCAAACACTTGGTGTGCACTATCAAATTCACACAAGAGAAGAGTAATTAGAAATCATAGAAGGGACATATCTGAACCAAGGGGGGAGGAGGCAAAATCTTAAAGTTGTACTAGTATTTACCTTGTGTTTCTATGAATCGGGGGTGGGGATTGATCTGCTTTCCATCCCAGTTGCTGGACAAGACACACCTCTTGTGCCCTCAACATCAACAAATCGGCTGGGTCAGCTATGCCCATGAGGTTCAGGAGGGAAGGCATGCCATGATCAATCTTCTCAAGATAGGGATCCTACGAGACGAGGAAGGGAATCGTGTTGATATGGGGGAGAGGGAGGTTTCTGATTTTGATGGCGCAGTTATCTCATCGCGAGACCTGATTTTGGTATGCGTCCTTGATTCATATGACAGGTGGGGCCATGGTAATCAACTCGCGTACTTATTTTCTTTTGACTAAAATTAGTCGCTAATTGGCGGGACAGAATGGAGGGAAAGGGGAAAATTGGTGCGAAATCAGAAAAGAATACGAGGAGTACAAATTTGAAGCGAAACAAATTATAATTTTTGTTATTATCATCTAGCCCTTGACACGCACTTGTACATTTATTTGTGCCAAACACAATGTGCTACTTCTATGCTTGTAAAAAAATCAGTGCAAGATGGGTGAATTAATATTGATTTTTGTTACTCAACCCGGCCCTGATTGGCCGTGACCTACCGCTCTCGCGTTTCTACTCAGCTTCCTCCATTGGACCAAAGGGCACCGTGTCGGCCGTCGACACCACCTGTTCCACCGGCCTTCCCTTGCCTTTGTCGGTGATGAGGGCGGCGGCGCGGAGTGACTCAGCCATGCCGATCATGACCAGTTGGTCGTCGAGGTGGCACCGGCGCCGCGCGGACATGTTCACGGTGGTCTTCGACTGGTACATGGTATAGGCCTCCACCAGTGCGGCATTTATGATGACCTAGTCTGGCGTGCGTCTGACATCATAAACACGACACGGTGTTGCGTGTTGCGTCGCTTCGTGAAACTCGGCTGCAATTAGAGCACTGCAGAGACATTCTCCCGACTTCTTGTCCAAGGTAATACACGAGGGGCCGCGTGCGTTAGCGAGCTCCAGGTATGGCTCCAGTGTCACAGCAACCGGGCACCGACTAGGCAACAATCTGTGATGAAGCAGGGAGGACAGTGGCGAGGGCGGCGCCGAACTGCGGTCACAGAGGGAGCTCAAACTGTCACTGGAACTCCTCGTGCATTGCGCCATCCTGGGTCAGGAGATGTGACTACTACTGCTCTTCGTCATCCAAGGAGAGCACAACCTCTACCTTTGATGGCGTAGAGGAGGACGATGGGCCAAAAGACCTTGTGCGGCGGCGCCACGATCTGGAGGAAGATCCCTCCACTGGCGCCGAGAACAATCCGAAAGAGCCTGACTTGCGTATCTTGCCAGTCCAGGAGAGGATCAGATTGGATCCTACAGTTGTGCGTAGAGAAGCAAAGATGAGATAAAGATGGGGTTGGCCGACGCCAGAGCCCTAGGTAATTAGCCCGGGTAGGCGGATCGATGTTGCTTCAATGCGGCAAAGTGGCTAGAGTAGGCTTCTCGGTCGTCGCACCCCCATTGAAGCGGCCCCGCCCTCCTGTCCTGTCTGGTCGCTCCGACTGACATCTAGGCCATCAAGTCACGTCCTTTCTCAATTGGCTGACCAACATCGATGCACTGGCACAATTCCGAGAGCGGTTCGCGCGGGAAAGTGTTTTGGTGTGACCGCGTACATTAGCACGAGTCCGGATGCCCGCAAACCTCCCCGAGATTTGGTTCCGGTTCAAGATAATTCTGGCTCTCTGACTTAATTGTATATGTGCGCTTTAATACCTTTAATATATTATACTAAAAAGGTATAAAAGTATTCTTATTTTCTATCACGCCTCATTATTTCGTGACCTCGTAATATTTCCCTACCGCTCAAAAAAAATTATGCTTAAAATTCATAGACCAGCGCTACTTCATTTTGTTTTTTATTTCAATTTACGCCTACTGCTAAAGAAACAATTTATGCCTGCGGTATGGAACTTTGTCAAAAAAAAATAAAGGACACCGAACTTCGAACTTGGCACAACAAGGATGGACGCAAGGAATTCACCATCGAGATGGACTAGTATTTACGTAGGTTTATGGCCACAACATTTATTTATTTCTTGTTGGACCGAACGGAGAAAAGGAAATGGGGAACAGCGAGCCTCCAACTAGACACAACAGCGAGCCTAGACAGCCCATGTTCTATTGGGCTAATTTTCTCTCCAAGCCCATCTTTTATTTATTCTCGCTCAACTTGCCTTTCTCGCCTCCTTTTTTTTTCTTCTCTCGGATGACCTACCACCCTTTAAAGCGATTTTGAAAAATTCATAGAATTCCGAAAAAGTTCACAATTTTTAAAACAAATCACGAAATTGAGAAAAGTTCATCAACTAAATTTATTTTTCACGAATTTCAAAAAAAATCACATATTTGGAAAAGGTTAGCAGAAAAAAATCATAGACTTGAAAAAAATTCATGAATTTGATAAAAAAAATCACGAATATAAAAATTTTCAACAATTTTGGAAAAGAGCTCATCTATTTCAAAAAATGTACATAAAATTGAAAAAAAAACATCGAATTTCTAAAAAAGTTTATCAATTCTGAAGAAAAGTTCTCAAATTTGAAATGAGTTCATTTATATTGAAAATAGTTCATGGAATTTGGGGAAAGTTCATCAATTTTGCAAAAAAGTCTTATTATGAAAAAAGTTCATCAATATGGAAAAAGTTTATGCTATTTGCAAAAGCAGAAAGAAATAGAAAAAAAAGTAAAGAAAAGGAAATGATTAAAGAAAAAAACCTAAAGAAAGCGGTCCTGAAAATATCCGACCTGGGAAGCTACCCAAAACCGGGGGATTCTCGAACTGAAGAATGAATAAAACGGAAAATTGTAGTTAGTAGGCACAGGCATTTAGATGTCCTACTGGTTACTGGGTTTGTCTTTGATAGAACAGGTCTAGAGTTCAATCTCATCACCACGCATTAGTTTTTGAAGTTTAAGCAGAAAAATGGTCAATGGGTCGGTCCATGCAGCATCGATGGAGGTGGATGGGGGGTGTGCGCCGATGCTTTTAACCGAATAGGATTCGGCATGATCTAGGTCGAAGAATAAAACAAAGGGGCTACGTGTGATTTGGTTGTTCCTCGAACCGTTAGCAAATATTTTGCGTAGAATTCATTATGTGTACCGGCGTGTCTAGTTATTTTTTATTTTTAATTAAGTAAATGTGCACTCCTATAACAGTCATCATATACAACACATACATGGCAACATATAAGATTCGTTCCAATCTATGTATGACGCTATGGTCACGAGTTGTAAGTCTACGACGCATATGCTGCAACGCTTATATGCGTATCTCATGTGGATTTTGCAACCTATAGTCAAAATGTTGTAGAATATGTGTTGCTTTATAGGGGTATCCTTGTAGTGTGCCAAACTCCCCTGCCTACCACACGGGAAAAGAGACCCGCCCTCGCCTTTTTTTTAGTCCAGGTTTGTATCGATGGATCGCGCGAAGCAGCAAAAACCCAAGCTGTGTCTTGTACTCCTCCGTCAACGCTCGCTTTCATGAATTTTGTACTTCCTGTCGCCGACATGTGGGACATATAGCAACCGGGTCGACGTGTCAAGTACCAAATAACGGTGCAGAATAGCAGGGGGGACGCACCCCAGTTGTACCGCCCTAGTAGTAGTAGTAGTAGTAATGAGCAATGAGACGTCAAATCACAATGCCGCACCTTCCCAGTCAGACGAAAGCAACCATTATTTCACACTTCGGTTCGCCATCATCTCAAACCACGTAGTATGGCTTCTGCCTCAAGAGGGATACGCGCATCGCCTTGGTACCTCATGAGACATGGGACCGCATGACAGGCCATGCTCCCCCGCTGATCGCTCGATAAAATCACCTCATTTTTACTACTATACTTCCTCCCTATCGGTTTACATGGCATGCACGTCGTTTTAGGTTGAGAATTTAACTGGCTATATATGTGATGAACAATATATGTTTAGAAACTACATCCGCTTAATAATCCAATGATATACTTTTTGTGACATAGTAACTCAGATTTAGCTAGTCAAATGGATGACCTAGAACTACATGCACGCCCTATAAACCGAGACGTCAAAAAAACGAGACGGAGAGGGTAGTTCAGTACGTATCTTTTTAGATCAATATAGTCGGGATTCACCAAGGAGCAAAACCAAGTGGTAGGCTGCACCTGCCGTGTTGGCATAGCGACTCAAGCAGGGTCAGTCCGCACACGAAATGGCGACACACTTAACAGGACCCCTTTGGCCGACATGTGGCTCATCCACCGTCTTGTTCCACATATAGTTCGGAGCAGTGGTTGGAATTGGAGGCACCACGGTCGTAGCGCCGCAGTAGTAGACAATGAGCGATGAGGGGTCAAATCACAAAGCCCCACCTTTCCCACATTAAGCTGGACGGACGAAGCAACCATCATTTCACTCTAGGGCGGAAGAGCATAAAGAAAAGAGAAAACCAATGTTGCATGCAGCAGCTACCTAGGGCACGCTAGGGCAGGGGTCTCCACTACAGATCATGTTTCCTTTTTTTGAAAGCGCCTCCACTACAAATCGGCTTCTCCCTCGTCCTCTTGAAGAAAACCGATGATGCGTGCGGCGGTAGGGTTTGTAGGAGTACAACTAGGGCATGCGGGCCACGTCGTAGTAAACGAGAGAGGGATTGTGTTTGAGTCGACGCCTTAAATATGTGTGGGCCGCTTGGTTTTAGGGGAACAAGGCAGCATTTTGGGTTCGGGGACCAGCGAAGATATAGTACGTACAAAAAATTGTGGATGTAGGTTTGACCGAAAGGCAATGATGCATGGGCCCTGCATTTTGATATACCGGGGCCGCGTGAAATTTGCTACTCTACTCAAAACTAGTAAGCTACACATGCATTGAACGCATGAGATTTTGAAACCAAATTATGAATAAATACACACTATAGCATGTAAAGCTTTGAGTCATATATGCATGATGTAGATGTTCGTTTAGTTCTTATAGTTCATCTGATTCAAAATTGTACATTTGATATACCGGGGTTGTGCATTGTAAAGCATAAACTAAAAAACAAATAATGGCAATTCATTTAAAAAAATAATCAATTATGATACGGAAGATTCTAGAACAAAGGAGAAGTGCTTGTGTTTTTATGTTTGTGCATTATGCTTAAGTTCAACCAAGGAGTCTTCTAAATTGTACATGTGGCAGATCTGGTGGAATGTTGATGATATCCAATGGCCAGTAGTGCTCGGATTTGCCATCTCTGCACTGTCGGATTAGCTTCATCCAGCGACCATCTTTCAAGTTATCCGCACACTATATAGTTCTTGTGCCATAGTTGAATGTCTTGGAAAAAAGCTACTAGTGGGTTGTACTAGCTATTTAGGAATAGAAGATGTATACATGAAATTTGTAGGGAAAGAGATGACATGGAGTATCTCAATTCCTATGAGTAGGGATTGGAAAAGAGATGTCATTTGGTTGACATCATAGGAACTTTTCTATTGAATCTAGAGACGACATGCATCTCAATTCCTATGAGGAGGGATTAGAAAAGAGATGTAATTTTGTTCATATAATAAGAACTTTTCTATTGAATACACTCTAATGCTTATTTTCTTTTGAAAATATGGGAGTATAGGCATCCATTCATATGAACCAAGTGGCTCTAAAGCTATAGAAATAATATCATGTTTATTTCATTTGAAATGTGGAGTATATGAATCTATTCCTATGAACCAATTGGCTCTAAAGGAAAAAATATCCTATAAAAATCATATCATATAGAGTTCCTATGATATTCCTCCACAACAAAGGATGGTTGAAATTGCTGCAGGTGATACGATGGCCTTTCTTTGTAGACTCCTCCTCCATATTTATAGTTACCTCTCGAAGATCAATGAATATTCTACATGTGCAATTTGGTACACGAAAACTCGGTAAAAGTTTGCGAGGTTGGAATTTTCAATAAAGCTATATGCACTACATTTTGGAACGGGCGGCGCATACGACAGTTGCTTACACTCACGTGGAAGATTTGTGTGTAGGAGGAGTGGCTGTTCTGTTAAATGACATGGCAAAATTGACACTGTCGGATGCCGATCAAACGGTTCTTACGGCGTTCGTCAGGAAAAGGCTTTTGGCGAACGTTTGTCAGATAATGATTTACGGACACATGCATTGCATTGATATGTGCCCCCCTCTCTCTCACGAACACGCACCCTCTCGAGTCCTCTCGCACCCACCGTCTATCTGTAGGTAGACGTCACACACATATGTGATCTTCACACCCTACCCTCAGAACTTCTAAAAAAACAAAAGATGTCGCGCACATTTTATTTTAGCTCACACGTCACACACTTATACTATTACTCTTGTGGCGAACGTTCTTTGGGCATAGTATATTGTACTCTCTTGAAGCGAAGTGGTGCACGCACGCACTAGTTCTCTCACACCCACTCGCGGGTACACGTAGGAGCGCATTTTTTAAGCTGGTACAATAAAATCACTCCTCTATATATATAAGCAGGAGCCTTAGCGCTTGCTTTACTAGGGTTCCTATCGTTCACTCTCTCATGCTCTCCAGATCTAAGCAAGACATAGGTGGCCACACTCTCTCTCAGCTCACGGGTGGTCACAAATCCGGCCGGACAACCTCGACCGGGGCAGGGGTGTAGGTGCATCATTCACGCTGTCCTCGGCGGTGAGGGATGAGACCAACGGCTGCCCGCGCGTCCCGATCGGCGGCCGTGTCGTTCTCTCCAAGAGAGCGCCGGCTCCGGAGGGTCTCCGACCCCTTCTTCCTCCTTGCTGTATTGTGGCCAAGATGCGGCCTCCCGACGCCGTCTTTGCCACAGGCCGACGACCCTCAGGTATATATTCCTTCGAAACCTGCCTTGATCTACTGCCCCAGCTCCCCACTTGGCTTCATGTGGATCTTTTTCTACTTCCATATGCTGTTCCAAAGTCACCTACACTTTTACTATTATTAGAGGTAAAGCTAGTTCATACAGTCGACTCTAAGAGTTGGTTCAAACAGGGAAGAAAGTGCGAAAGCTGTAGCATGAATCTAGGACTTGGTTCTAAGAGGAAACGGGGGAAAGTAGTAGATACTGGCTACCCAACCATTCTCTTGGTTCAAAAGACGAAGAAAGCATGGTGGATGGCGAAGGGTGGGGGGAAGTGGACCTATATCTTGGTTGAAAAAGGAAAGAATGTGACGGGTGTTGGGGGACAACGCAAATGAGAATGAGCAGGTCTAGATTTCCTGTGCTCACATAGGAAAATGTCGCCGAGGAGATAAAAAATGGGACAAATGCAGACCTGATGCCTGAGTGTTTGCCGCTCTCGGCAACCACATCTGCCTCACCACTTTATGCCTCTGCTGTCCCTATGCCCATATCGCTACCGTTAATGTAAAATCACATGAAGCATTAAGCAATGCCACCTAATGTTACTATAAGTAATGGTCTAGTGCCATCGATAAATTGAAGCAATGCCACCACCATTTTATGAAGTGCTTCCGTCTTGCTTTATTTCCCATGAATTGTGTTTTTGCAGTTACACTTAAATCTCACACCGCTAACATTGCTTCATCCCAGTGGAGCTGCACAAATTTGATTGCACATTTACTGACCATGTGCTACACTCATGATAGTAATACTAATGCTAATATTCTGCGTGTTAATCTAGTGGCAGTGTTGATGTGATGTGATGCTACTTACTTAAGGACACTTTCATACTGTCAATCTAGTGCCAATTATAACACAATAGATGCTGCTGTTAATCATACACCACTGCAAATATATGTCACTGTTTAAATAACCGTATTTCGTATTTGCGCAAACAGGCATGTCTGTCTCCATATCATTTCGGGATGTCTGTCTCCGTATCGTTTCTATCCACGCAATCAAAAGCACACACCTCAGTTTTAGTAGAACTTCGCAAAATGAGATGGCTATCCCTCGTTGTCGTCCTCTAGCCACCCGTCTTCCATGTATTCCTACATTGGTAGTTACTAGGTAGAATGACCAACGCAATATAAAAGAAGTTGATTCGTACTTTTGATTACAGTGTAGGGACGAGCGAAAACAACTGCATCCTAGTGCAGAATGCACTTTCTACCAGTTCATCCATGGACCAAGGACTAGCTGGCACGGTTGCACGACGGTTTTTCGGAAAGGTGCGCGGACAAGAGGCATTGTGGTCTGCTTATTTCTGCAAATAGCGATGCTTAAATTTAGTGGAATCCACAAGAATTTCAGCTGGTCAGTACACTACATGGTTCAGTTCAGCATTCCAGCTGAGAACACAATTATAATTGGTTATTCTGGAATGAGAGAACCTAACACTGGATGGTGGCAATAAGATAAAACCAGAGTGAACTCCAGGAAATTCAAGCCTGCCGGGAGGCCCTTTGCTGAGAGAAGCCTTGCTTGTTTTCCTGATTTGTAAACCTTCTCACAACTTTGTCTTTTGTTGTGAACTAGTATATGTTTGTTATGTTCTATGAATCACTGAGATGTATAAAATTGCTTAACTTATGCTTTTCAAGTTTTTTATGAAGCCGAGTTTAATGTGAGTGTTCCACATGAACGCTCGACTAGCGTGTGAACTTTTGGAATTTACATAGTGGCCTCAGTTAACTACATGAATCACTGTAACAAGATACATAGTTGCTATATGTCAGACAGCAGAATGTTGATTGTTAGATGGTCGATAGCCTAGTGTTGAAGAGAGCTGAGCCAATGTGCGGTGTTTTTCACAACTACTTACAAGTGGGGTAGCACCAACTGTGTTTACAAGTACTTATGTATACGTCGGCGCACAGTTCTCAAATGAGTACTCTATTTCATCAAAACTCACACTGCTCATATGATAAAACTAGTGAGGACGCATCAGTTTCGGCAACAATTACGATGATTCACGGGCACACAAAAGTAGCAGCAGTTCCCATAGACGGATTCAAACAGAGTACTAGCCCCATTGGGCTTGACAACAGGCAAGGTTCGGATAATTAGATAGAATCCAAAGTACTATTAAACATTAGCTGGGGCAAGTATTTCATGCCTCGATCTAATTCGAGCTGGACACAAGACGGACCTTGCCATGGACATCATCAAGGACAACCGGCAGAAGCTCAATCATGTGAACCTTCATGAAGACAACCTTGTGACCTTGCCACTCATAAACTTGTTTGTGGAGGCATGCCACGTCATCTTCTTGCGTAAGCTTGACAAGAACATTATGCCTCACAAACGAAGGAGTAGCTTTGAACTTCTTGTGCTTCAGTACACCCTGGACAACACGGCTGACAACAGTGAGGCTGGAATACAACACTTCATTGGTATAATCGCAAATGGCTTCCAGGATCCAAAAGCCTAAAAACTCTGTTTTTCCAGTGCGTATATTTAGGTCATCCACCTCATAGCGAGTGACATATACAACCACACAATCCTTGTCTGCATCAGGGCTCTAATTGAGACAGAAACAAATTCTAAATTTCTTTCCAGTATAAGAAACACAAGTTATTTAAACCACTATGTATAGCATGGCATCGAAGCTAATAAAATTTTGCATTATTCATCACCACATACTTAGATGAAAAACCACAATCGAGATCGGCGAAGAAGAAAATCACCTTGGGCAGCTTAG
>LR738710.1:891113046-891140177 GCA_902687465.1 Secale cereale
GGCACATCCTCGAAGGGGGAAAACTGCTCCTACAGTGACACGGGGGCTATAACCTCAAACGGGGCGTTGACCATCTCCGTAGTGGCCGTGAGCGTATCTGGGGTCGGCTCGGTGGCTGCCTCCATCTTCTTGGAGCTCTCTGTCTCGTGGGGATCAGCCTCCTGCGTCTGCTCCAATATCGGCAGATCTTTGCCTTGTTCTCCTTGGTCCATAATGAAACTAACGAATACTAGGAGACCACTGAAAGGAAAACACAATCGCAATGACAATGAAAAAAAGAGTGAGGATCGATTACTGCTATGCAAAAGTTCTTTTTTTTCTCTGAACAAAAATATACCAACATCATGGATCCGCTTACCTTCCCTTCGTTGGGAGAGAAGACTAGTGGCAGATGCGAGTGTTTCCTTTCTTGAATACGGTGACGGAGAAGGGGATTCAGCGAAGAGTGAAATGATGGTTGCTTCATCCGTCAAACTTAGACTACGAGGAGGTGAGGTTTTGTGATACGACGGCTCGTTATTGCCGTGCTACGACCAGGGTGACTCTCCACCTCGATACTGCCTTCTAATTTGGTGGATGGCATTTGGGCCCGCGCGCTGCATGGCCCGCATGTCGGTGAACAAAAGTATAACGACATTCAGTAGAAGGAGACATTTCGATGACCTAGGAGGAGCCAGAAGCGGTATTGTATCCACTGTACTAGTAGTAATTGTTTTTCTAGGTAGCTGTAGAGTGACTCCACTTTACTAGTAGTAATTGTTTCTCTGGGCCCAAGACAAAACAGCCCATCCACCCTAGTAAATAGTAACAACGGGGCTGTGCGGGGGCTGTGGCCCGTCTAGCTAGGGTTTTATTTATGTTTACCACATCATGAGCCTAGTTGTGTTTTTTTCTTGCTGAAAATGGCTAGCCCAGTTCTATTTTTTAAAAGAAATACCCAAACGAGGCCTACTTGCTTTATCAGCCCTGTTGGGCTGCAAATCTTTCAATACGAGGAGAGTTTCATTCGGTTTGCCCAGAAATGAGCTGTACATTTTTAAAACACATGAAACCGGGAATTAGTTTCAATTTTTTTTCATTACAAGATTTTAAATTCCATTGATTTTTATGCGTGGACAATTATTTGGATTTTATATTTATATATATTATTGTTCAAAATAGTTTGAATGTGAATCGATATTTCGGGATTAAAAATAATTGACCGCACCGAAATATGCAGAAAATTCGTATACTTTTTAACCGTGGCCACAATATGGCGTGTAATGCTAGCAAAAATAAGATTGGCTCCAAAAAATTCTTAAGAATTAGCAAATGGGTTGTACATTATTAGAAATAATGCACACGAGAGCAGTTACTGCTGGATGTCCATCCAACGGCTGTCGTGCTTCTCCAATCTTTGCTTTTCCTGCTCCAGCCGCTCAAACAAGCGCCGGCGGGACTGCCTACTCCCTCCTACCGCGGCCGGCTATGCTACCGCGCAGGCCTCACCGCCGCCGTACTCCCATCGATGGCCTAGCCATCCCTCTACTCACCCACACCTGATGTTATTCTCCGGGGACGGCGGACGAACCAGTAAACCCTCGTAATCCTCCGCATGGGAAACAACTGCCGAGTCTTCCCTGGCTCCATGTCGTTCCCTTCCAAGGCCTCGCCGTCGTCCACCGCACAGGTGCTCTCGGCTCGGCCTGGTCAACGTGGTAAATGAACGACATCCATCGGAAGTGGACTGTACGTGGAGAGGCTGATAGCTGGGTCCATGGCCACACGCAAGGAAATGCCTCCTTATTATGCGCAAAATAATGATTCCTCCACCTGATAGCTAGGACCCACAGGAAGGGCTTCTGTATTTCGCGAAAAAAAGTTCCCCCCGCTGACAGGTCGGACCCACCAGCTATATCTTCGCACGCAAGATAGTGCCTCCTTATGATGCACAAAAAAATGAATACCCCATGGTAGCTGGGACCCACAATAGTGGGTGGCTGACTTGTAGGCCTACTAAGTTGACGGGGACAGAGGGCTTTGTCAAGTTAGTCAATATGAACGATTCTAGCTCCAGTGACCATACGATGTCCATCCAACGGCCATAGTGCTTCTTCAACCTCTGGTCTTCTTGCTCCAACCGCCCAAAGCAGCGCGGGTCATGCTGCCTGCTCCTGCCTCCCATCGCCGGCTGTGCTGCCGCGGACGCCTCACCGCCCCCATACTACTCCCACCGCTGGCTAGGCCATCCCTCCACTCACCCACACCCCCTGTTATTCTGCGGCGACGGCAGCCTCACACCGCAGCCGAACCAGTGAATCCTCGTCCTCCTCTCCGCGTGGGTATCCACTGTCGCGTCTTCCCCGGCTCTGCGTCGTCCCCTTCCTAGGCCTCGCCGTCGTCCACCGCCTTGGTGCTCTCGGCGCGGCGTGGTCAATGTGATCAACGACCGACTTCATCGGAAGATGGCTGTACGTGGAGAGGCTGACAGCTGGGTCCATGGCCACAGCCCAGTTTTTTTGTGATTTGCCAAGTAAGTCGCTTTGTCAGGCCTGTTGGGCTGCAAATCTTTCAAGACGAGGAGAGCTTCATTCGGGTGGCCGAGAAAATAGGCTATCAGTAATGAGAAATGGGATGTACATTTTTAAAACACATCAAACCGACAATTAGTTTCAAATTTCTTTTTTTTCATTTCGAGATTTTAAATTGCATTGCTTTTTATGCATGGACAATTTGTTGGATTTTATATTGATATACATTTTTTTTAAAATCAGTTTGAATGTGACTCAAAATTTCAGGATTAAAAACAGTTCGGACCGCACCGAAATATGCAAAATTTCATATAATTTTTTAACCATGGCCACAATATGGGCTGTAATGCTAACAAAAAGAATATGTGCTCCAAAAATCGCTTAAGAATTAGCAAATGGGTTGTAAATTATTGGAAATAATGGCCGATGGGTTGTATGATGTTTTCCATACATTTGAGGCTTTCCCAGAAAAAAGGGTTGACGCACAAGCAGTGATTGTTGGATGTCCATCCAATTGCCGTCGTCCTTCCTCAATCTCTGCTCTTCCTCCTCCAGCCGCTCAAACAAGCGCCGGCAAGACTGCCTGCCCTCTTCTTCCCGCGGCCGGCTGTGCTGCCGCGCAGGCCTCACCGCCCCACCGTACTCCCATCGCTGGCCTAGCTATCCCACTACTCACCGACACCTGTTTTTTTCTCCGGGTAAGGCAGACGAACCAGTAAACCCTCGTACTCCTCCGCGTGGGAAACAACTACCGAGTCTTCCCTGGCTCTGTCTTGTTCCCTTCCTAGGCCTCGCCATCGTCCACTGCCCTGGTGCTCTCGGTGCGGCCTGGTCAACGTGGTCAATGAACGACATCCATCGGAAGTGGATTGTACGTGGAGAGGCTGACAGCTGGGTCCATGGCCGCACGCAGGGAAATGCCTCCTTATTACGCGCAAAATAATGATTCCTCCACGTGACAGCTAGGACCCACGGGTAGGGCTTCTGTATTTTGGGAAAAAACATCGCCCTCCCTCCCCGCTGACAGGTCGAACCCGCCAGCTATATCTTCGCACGCAAGGAAGTGCCTCCTTATGACGCACATAAAAATGAATACCCCCTGCTAGCTTGGACCCACCATAGTGGGTGGCTGACTTGTGGGCCTACTTAGTTGACGGGGACAGAGGGCTTTGTCAAGTTAGTCAATATGAACGATTCTAGCTCCAGTGACCGTACAATGTCCATCCAACGGCCATAGTGCTTCTTCAACCTCGGGTCTTCTTGCTCCAGCCGCCCAAAGCAGCGCGGGTCGTGCCGCCTGCTCCTGCCTCCCGTCGCCGGCTGTGCTACCGCGCAGGCCTCACCGCCCCCATACTACTTCCACCGCTGGCCAGGCCATCCCTCCACTCACCCACACCCTCTGTTATTCTGCGGCGATGGCAGCCTCACACCATAGCCGAACAAGTGAACCCTTGTACTGTTCTCCGCGTTGGCATCCATTGCCGCGTCTTCCTCGGCTCTGCGCCGTTCCCTTCCTAGGCCTCACCGTCGTCCACCGCCTTGGTGCTCTCAGCGCAGCGTGGTCAATGTGGTCAACGACCGACTTCCATCGGAAGAGTACTGTATGTGGAGAGGCTGACAGCTGGGTCCACGGCCGCAGCTGGGTCCACGTCCACAGCCTTGTTTTTTTTTGATTTGCCAAGTAAGTCGCTTTGTCAGGCCTATTGGGCTGCAAATCTTTCAAGACGAGGAGAGCTTCAGTCGGCTAGCCGAGAAAATTGCCTATCAGTAATGAGAAATGGGCTGTACATTTTTTAAACACATCAAAGCGGCAATTAGTTTCAAATTTCTTTTTTTCATTTTGAGATTTTAAATTGCATTGATTTTTATGCGTGTACAATTTGTTGGATTATATATTGATATACATTTATTTTTAAAATTAGTTTGAATGTGACTCAAAATTTCGGGATTAAAAACAGTTCGGACAGCACCGAAATATGCAAATTTTCGTGTAATTTTTTAACCGTGGCCATAATATAGGCTGTAATGCTAACAAAAAGAATATGGGCTCCAAAAAAAACCTTAAGAATTAGCAAATGGGCTATAAATTATTATTAATAATGACAGATGGGTTGTATGATGTTTTCCACATATTTGATGCTTTCCTAAAAAAAAGGTTGTCGCACAAGCAGTGACTGTTGGATTTCCATCCAACGACCGTCGTGCTTCTGCAATCTCTGCTCTTCCTGCTCCAGCCGCTCAAACAAGCGCCGGCGGGACTGCCTGCTCTCTCCTCCCCGCGGCCGGCTGTGCTGCCGCGCAGGCCTCACCGCCCCATCGTACTCCCATCGCTGGCCTAGCCATCCCTCTACTCACCCACACCTGCTGTTTTCTCCGGGGATGGCAGATGAACCAGTAAACCCTCGTACTCCTACGCGTGGGAAACAACTTCCGAGTCTTCCATATCTCTGTGTCGTTCCCTTCCTAGGCCTCGCCGTCGTCTACCGCCCTGGTGCTCTCGGCGCGGCTTGGTTAACGTAGTCAACAACCGACATGCATCTGAAGTGGACTGTACATGGAGAGGCTGACAGTTGGGTCCAGGGCCGCACGCAAGGAAATGCCTCCTTATTATGCGCAAAATAATGATTCCTCCACCTGACATATGGGACCCACCGAAAGGGCCTCTGTATTTCGCGAAAAAAAACATTATCGCCGCTGACAGCTCGGACCCACCAGCTGTATTTTCGCACGCAAGGAAGTCCCTCCTTATTACGCACAAAAAAATGAATACTCCCCGTGTTAGCTGGGACCCAGTATAGTGGCAGGCTGACTTGTGGGCCTACTATGTTTACGGGGACAGAGGGCTTTGTCAACTTAGTCAATATGCAAGATTCCAGTGAGCGTACAATGTCCATCCAATGGCCGTAGTGCTTCTTCAACCTCTTGTATTCTTGCTCCAATCACCCAAACCAGCTAGCAAACCAGCGCCGGTCATGCCTCGTGCTCCTGTCTCCCATGGCCAGTTGTGCTACCGCGGAGGCCTCACCGCCCCCTACTACTCCCACCGCTGGCCAGGCCATCCCTCCGCTCACCCACACCCCCTGTTATTCTGCGGCGACGACAGCCTCACACCGCAGCCAAACCAGTAAACCCTCGTACTCCTCTCCGCGTGGGCATCCACTGCCTCGTCTTCCCTGGCTCCGCGTCGTCCCCTTCCTAGGCCTCGCCGTCGTCCACCGCCGGCGTGGTCAATGTGATCAATGACCGACTTCCATCGGAAGATTACTGTGCATGGTGAGGCTGACAGCTGGGTCCACGGCCGCAGCAAGGAAGTGCCTCCTTATTCCGTGCAAAATAATTATTACTCCACCTGACAGCGGTGACCCACCGGACGGGCCATCGTATTTCGCGAAAAAAACGTTTCCCCCAGACTGCTGGGACCCATCGGCTACATCTTCGCACGCAAGGAAGTGCATCCGGGCAAAAACAAACGATTCGCCCCCCTGACTGCTGGGACCCACCAGCTACATCTTCGCACGCAAGGAAGTGCCTCATAGTTGGGACCCACATGGTCGAAGCGTACGTAGCTTTGTCATTCTGGTCGTGAACGTGTACGTACATACTGGTCGATGTAGAGGCACACACATGTCGTAGTAGAGGCGAACGTACGTATATACGGGCAGGGTCTCGAATGCCTACTCGTGCATACGTATGGCCATGGCTCATGTACATGGCTGGGTCAGAACGGAGAAATTGCGTTGTCGTTGTGTTCATGGGGAGGCAACGGAATGTGTCGTGTTCATCGAGAGGCAACGTCATGCGTCGTGTTCATCGGGAGGCAACGGAACGCGTGGGAGCCAACCGGCTTGGACGGAACAGCCGATGGAAACGAGGCTTGGCGTACCGCAGAACGGAGGAAATGGCCTTGTGTTTGACCAGCCACATTCGAAACGGGATCCTGTTCATCGGGAGGGGTCTGGTGTACAGCAAAACGGAGGAAACGGACCTCCTACGGTCGAAACGGGGGTCCTGTTGATCGGGAGGGGTGTGGCGTACCGCAAAACAGAGGAAATGGACTTGTGTTGGAGCGCTAAGGTCCAGACGAGGGTCCTGTTCATCGGGAGGGGTGTGGCGTACCGCAAAACGGGACTCCACGGGATATTGTTCATCACCACCGTCGACCCCTCCAACCTCCACGGGCTACTGTTCATCCATCCTCGACCTCCTCCAGCCTCCACCTGCGACTGCTCAGCCTCCACCGCGCGCTACTCCGACGGCTACTGTTCAACCAGCCCTCTCCACGGGCTCCTGTTCAACCACCCCTCCACGAGATACTGTTCATCCAGCCCACCATCGTCTACTGTTCATGCAGCCCTCCATGGGGTGGTCCTATTCATGCAGCCCTCCACAGGGTCCTGTTCATGCAGCCCCAACCGGCTCGATCAAGCGGGGTCTTGTTCATGTAGAGGCAACACCACGTGGTCCTGTTCAGCCACCCCCACCGGGAACTGTTCATCCAACCCCCCCAGCAATGCTCACTGTTCATGCAGAGGCAACATCGATCGGCTTCAGTTAGCAGCAGTAGCGAAGGAATCGCTCAATCGTGTTCAGTTTACAGCCATCGATCGATCGCTCAGGTTCAGTAACGCGTAGCCTGCAGTGCAATCGCTCGGGTTCAGTTAGAGCCCAACGCCTCGCTCGGGTTTAGTTAGAGCCCAATGCCTCGCACCCACGCGCGTGCGTGTATGAGAGAAACGTGCATCGCTCGGCTCCGACCACCCACCATAACCGGGAACACCCCGATATTTTCCTCGCCCTTGCTTCTACCACGGTTTTTTCCATCATCGACGGCCCAAAGAATGTCTTGCAGCTGTGTCTCCGGCCCGCCCAGGAAGAAAAGCCCATTTTCTGTCATGATTTTTTGTCATAGAAGTAGGACCCACCACATCTATGATGATATCATGTTTTGTCACAATTATTGTCATGTATGAGTGATAAGTATGATAGAAAAAAAATCATTTGGCCCAAAATGTCACAGATGTGTCTTTTTTTTGTAGTGTGGGTCATGATTTCCCAGAAGGGTTTAAACCTGTGAACATCGAAGCGTACGATGGAATGACGGATCCCGCCGTCTGGATATAAAACTTTATTCTTCACATCCACATGGCTCGAGGAGATGATCTCCACACCATTAAATACTTACCCCTCAAGCTAAAGGGACCACCTCGGCACTAGCTAAACAGCCTCCCAGAGAACTCCATTGGGAGTTGGAAAGAACTTGAGGATGCTTTTCAGGCCAATTTTCAAGGGACTTATGTTCGGCCCCCGGACAATGACGATCTAAGCCACATTATCCAACAACCCGGGGAGTCAGCCCGCAAGATTTGGAATCGGTTTCTTACTAAGAAGAACCAAATCATGGACTGTCCATACGCTGAAGCCTTAGCGGCATTTAAGCACAGTATCCGGGACGAATGGCTAGCCAGACACCTTGGACAGGAAAATCCGAGAAAAATGGCAGCCTTAACTACACTCATTACTCGCTTTTGCGCGGGTGAGGATAGCTGGTTAGCTCGTAGCAGTACCAGTGCCCCTGGAACATCCGACGTCACGGATGGCAATGGAAATCCATGACGTAACAAAAACAAACGTCAAAACAATTCTGGAAGCCAAAATGATACAGCGGTAAACGCTGGATTCAGTGGCTCCAGACCCGGTCAGCGGAAGAAGCCATTTAAAGGCAACAAATATGGTCCATCAAGTTTGGACAGAATATTAGACAGGCCCTGCCAAATCCATGGCACCCTAGAAAAACCTGCCAACCAAACCAACCATAACTGTTGGGTTTTCAAGCAGGCCGGCAAGCTAAACGCCGAACACAAGGGGAAGGAGCCTCAGAGGGAAGACGAGGATGAACGTCTCCAGCCGAATATAAGGGGACAGAAGAAATTTCCACCAGAGGTCAAAACAGTGAACATGATATATGCCATTCATATACCAAAGAGGGAGCGCAAGCGTGCACTCCGAGACGTCTACGCCATTGAACCTATCGCCCCCAAATTGAGCCCATGGTCAGCCTGTCCGATCACTTTCGATCGCAGGGATCATCCGACTAGTATTCTGCATGGGGGTTCGGCTGCCTTAGTGCTTGACCCAATAATAGATGGATACCATCTAACATGAGTCCTTATGGACGGCGGTAGTAGTCCCAATCTGATATACAAGGATATTATCCGCAAGATGGCGAGCGACCCATCAAGAATCAAGCCAAGCTACCCGACCTTTAAAGGAGTGATACTTGGCGTTGAAGCTTGCTGCACAGGCTCTTTAACATTGGAAGTTGTATTTGGTTCTCCCGACAACTTTCGAAGCAAAGAACTACTCTTCGACATAGCTCCGTTCCGAAGCGGCTATCATGCACTACTAAGAAGAACGGCCTTCGCCCGCTTTAATGCAGTCCCGCATTATCCCTATTTAAAGCTCAAGATGCCTGGACCACGTGGCGTTATCACGGTCAATGGAAATATGGAGCACTCTCTCCGTATGGAGGAGGACACTGCGGCCTTAGCAGCCGAATTACAAAACGGCATATTCAAGCTGGATAATCTATATATAGCGGACATAACTAAACGTGTCCGGCAAACACCTTAGTGCGGCAGCTCAGAAGAACCTAAGAAAGATTGACATCTATGCCCCCGTCGACTGCCCCATAAGGTGATAGCTTATGTGGCTCTAGTACATAATTATGCCTTAAAAATTCCTTGGGCGGCGACCAGGGGCACCTGCATATAGTCCATAGTTCGGCTAGACCCTATTCGGACTATAAACTTATCTTCTTTAGGTTTGTTAAAACGAACCAAACTTTTTATGGCCACACTAGATAGATTTTTCTTTTCTAGGATTATTTTCCTTTGTTTTTTCGAACAGATGGCCATCATACTCACACCTTCAAGGACATATTACACAGGAGGAAACGGAGCGGACGTGCAGCAGGGACCCACACTAAGGTTTGTTTTTAGATTAAGACCCTGTGTAAACCTTTTTTTCTCTTTCTTGTTATATACCTTCTTGGCATGTAGAATATCCAAAAAGATCTTCGGCATTGTGTGTAAGATTGCGGCTCGCCGTACTATAGAGGGATATTAATAAGAGCTGTTTTATTCGTATTATGTCCAGAGTTTTATTCACTCAACTTAAAATGTTGTCTTCCCGCATCAGATTGCCATATGTGCCTTGCCAATAAGGGTTGATTACCAGGGGTTGTATTCAGCCTCGGTATACGTTGAAAAAGACCGAAGACCTATAGGGAGTGTTCGGCGTCCTGGATATTTGCCTTATATGCATCAGTTCCGAATCATGTCTTGGGTCAATAGCTGGGTTGCTCGGCTCCTGTGCTTACCCATACGTTCCCGATTGTTTGGCTAGAGTTTAAAGGGAGAGCTACTGTGATTGTATTTTTGGCTAGTCCGGTCAAGTACCTTAGTAGAGAAAGCCAAAAACTAACCGTCATGATAAGCGAGAACCTGGTCTGCAATCAGGTGACTTAGTTTTATACTACGATCGATAGAGATCTACCCCGTGTTATACGAAGGGCTGGTTCTTCGCCCAGCCATGTGCAATTGAATGCCTTAAGTAAGGAATATTATATCCGCACCAGGGACTAGTACCTAGCCCCACATGTCAAACTCCTACGACTAAGTGAAAGCAATAACGCCGCATAGTCTGATTGCCTGGTTCGCTCCGCATACACCTCCTATACAGACCAAGACGTTGGATAAAGAGAGTATAAGCATATGACCGAACACCCCAGTACTATGTACTTGGGGGCTGAAGCCGACGACTGGAAACTTTCAGATTTAGATAAACAGTCACACATGAGGTAAAATACACTGATAATATAATAGCACAAAAGTTATATACACTGGATTCATAAGCATAGTCTTTACATACGGATACAATTAGTCGAAAACAACATCCTTCGAACACTGACCTTCTACAAGGCGGGCGCTCTCGATAACGTCCTCGAAGTACTTCCCCTGCTTGCGGTGCTCCTTGCCTGCAGGCGGGCCAGCAGTAGCTATATGCACTTTGACACGAGCAAAGGCCATCTGAGCACCTTCTATGCAGGCCGAACACGTTAACGCATCTACCCGCGGACTCGCCTCGACGAGCCACTTCACCAACTCGAAGTAGCTAATTGGGATTGGCTCAGCGGGCCACAGCCGGACTATTAAGTCCTTCATGGCCGAACCCGCCATGTTGTGCAGCTCGACCAGCTGCTTCATCTGGTCATGGAGGGGCACCGGATGTTTCGGCGCATAGAACTGCGACGAAAATAGCTTCACCGTATTGTTCCCCTCCAGGGCTCAGAAATATTGTGCGACGTCTGCGCTGCTCCTCGGAAGATCAGCAAACACGCCTAGAGAACTCCACAATCGTGTCAGCCCAACACACTTCCGCCCTCCAAAGATGCTTTGTAAGAGAAATATCTTACCAGATGCTATCTGTCATGCCTGCTCGATTTCTTGACGAGCGTTGTGTGACTCGCCTCGCGCATCCTCGGCAGATTCACTGCCGCAGATAGCTCGGTCGCTTGTGCCGAAGTCTTCTTCTCCAACGCCTCACATTTAATGATGGTGTCTTTCAGTTCAACCTCGACTTCGGACACCCGAGCCCGGTGCTTCTCGCACTCAGCATTCTAGGCCACAAAATCGGCAGCCGCTTTGTCAACGGCCACCTTATTCGCCTCGGCCTCCTTCTTGGCCTTGGCAACCTCGCCCTTGAGGGCCTCGAGCTCAGTGGCGCCAACTGTGTAAAACAAAATACAACATTAGAGTTTGTAAATATACTCAATTAATTAAGTCTTATTGACATTCCAAAAATCCGCATACCGTGCGTTTCATACAAACGCCGGTTGACGCGGTCGAGGTACCCATTGGTCACCTCGAGCTTACGGTTTAGTTCGGCAATCTCTGCGTCTCGCGCAGTTGCCGCAACTAGTTAAGCCCGCACAAGCAGTTCAGCTCTGTAAGTATGCTATTCTTTGCATGCTTCGTCTGATTCTTTTCAGAATCACACAAAGCATCAGGGGCTACTGGTTATGTAAGTGCATTAAAAGTAAAAATTCTATATAAAACATTACATTGCTTACCTCAAAGCCTGTTAAAAGGCTGTTGAAGGCTTCATATAGTCCGCCCTTGCTGGACTGAATCTTCTTCATCACCGCACCCATCATGGTGCGGTGTTCTTCAATGACGAGAGCACTCTGCAGTGCTCCCTCCATAGAGTTCGGTACCTCCGAATTAACTCCGGGCGCCGCCGTATCCTCCTCCACTTGGGGAGTCGGGTCTTCGGGCCACGAAGCCGCACTAGGCTCCAGGGCAGTAATGGTGGGGTCCCGGATTGTTTGGGCCCCCTGTCTTCGGTCTCCATGGGGGACGTTTCCCCATGGTCAACAGCCGCCGAGGTATTATCCCCAGCCGCCTTGTCGCCTGCCTCGCCCTCTCCTCCTAGACTGGAGGGCACCCGCTGGGACGACACTTCGGTGTCCCCGCCGATCATAGGGGTTGGAACCCGGACTGGCGGGTTGCTCTCCGTCACTCCAGGAGCGAGAGAGTTCTCCTCCATTGAGATAGGGTCAGGGTGTCCACCGGGAGGGCTGTAGGACAACAGGGGAAAATATATTAAGTAAATATTAAAAAAATACCGAATAAACAAAGGTACATCATTTGAATCCGAATTGTCTTACGATTTGGGCAGGGGTTTTCCCTGGGCTTCATCACATAGCTATGTTCGGACAAATCTGGAATAGCTCCGAGGTTTAGTTTCCTCCGGGGCACAGCCGTACCCGCGTCAGCGACGACCCCCCTCTTCCTCCCCCTGCCTTGCGCAGGGGGGATTTCTTCTTCCTCCTCATCATCTTCCTCCACCTCATCAGAGGAGAGGATTTGGAGGTCCTCGGGCTTCTTGCCCGCGTGGCGGGGGCTATCCCCATTCCCCTTGCCCTTCGTCTTCTTGGGCTCCTTGGTCGGCGCCTTATAAGGCACCGATACCAGCATCGCCGTCAATAGAGGCGGTGCTGGGTCTTCGGGCAGAGGTTCTGGACACTTGATCCGAGTCGCCTTCTAAGTCCAGCCATGTATATCACGCAAAAATTCCAATTCCTATTATCATTAAATATAAGGAAAGGGTAAGTGTTCGGCAAGCATTGCTGTTACCTCTGGGGCAGAGGCCACAGTGCTGTAGCCCGCATCTTGAGTCTCTTTGGGCCATTCCTTGTGGCTCTTGAAGAGATTCTTCCAGATCTCCTTGTGCGTAGAGCCGAAGAGATGCTTCAGCGACTTGTCTCCTGCCGGATCGAACTCCCATAGGGAGGAGCCCCGGCTTTGGCAAGGGAGAACAAGCCGGGTCAGCATCACCTGGACCACAGAGGAGAGAAGATGCCCTTTGGAGATCACGGCGAACACATGGCTCACGAGAGTCGTCACATCAGTATGCCACCCCTAGTCTAGACCCTTTTTCGTCCGGGAGGTCAGCCTCTCTGGGGGTCCGGATCTGAATGCAGGCTCCGCCGCCCAGTTGGTGTCGCGGGGTTCGGTGATGTAGAACCACTCCTGCTGCCAAACCTTGTTTGTCTCCACGAACGAGCCCTTGGGCCAAGTTGCATTCGGGAGCTTGCTAATCACAGCGCCCCCGTACTCCGCGTGTTCCCCGTCCACCACCTTCGGCTTCACGTTGAAGGTCTTAAGCCACAGGCCGAAGTGTGGGGGGATGCGGAGAAAGGCTTCTCACACCACTATGAAAGCGGATATGTGAAGGATTGAGTTCGGGGCTAGATCGTGGAAATCTAGTTCGGAGAAGAACAAAAGACCCCGCATGAATGGGTGGAGAGGAAACCCTAGCCCCGTAACAAAGTGAGAGGTAAAAACCACCCTCTCACCCGCCTTAGGAACAGGGATCACCTGGCCCTTAGTGGGGACTCGGTGTGCGATGTCGCCGGCAAGGTACCCCGCACTCCGTAGATCCTCCACGGTCTTTTCAGTGACCGTGGAAGCCTCCCACTTCCCTCTGGCACCGGATCCAGCCATTGCTGGGAAGAGGAGTAGTGGTTGAGGAACGAAGAGCGGTGGGCGCAGGAGATGAGAATACAGGGGCAGGGGAGATTCGAGAGCTCGAGCTTGAGGAAGGCGTGGGGCTGATGAAAGGGATTGACGTCCTTTTATAACACTGTGAATACAGAATGTCCCCCCACTTTAGCCATAAACCTCGCCGGTTCCCAAAGCGGTCGTGCATAATGCGCGGCGTGGGTGCTCACGTCATCTTGATAATGATCCCACAATAAGCGGGCACAATCTCTATTCTGATGGGACGTGTCAGTAAGGATATACCTCGAAACGCGAAACTAAGACCAAATAAAACAGTTCGATGTGTTAGTGGGTTGGACGCGATGCTTCACCCAAAAGTTGTCAGTAGAGACACACTATTCATTTTCTTTTAAAGGCCTTTCCTTCGAGGCTAAGGGTTGTACTAATCTTGCAGAGCCGAACACAATACACCTTTTTGCAAAAGATATATTCGGAAGAAGGAACCTGCCTTGCAATGCCGAAGACAATACGATAGCCAAACTAATCGTCCTCGAAGACAGGTTCTGGGGCTACTGAGGGAGTCCTGGATCGGGGGTTCCTCATGTGTCCCGGCAAACTCATGGCTGGTCCGACTAGTGGGCCATGAAGATTATTACAGAAGACCATCTCTCGTATCCGAATAGGACTCCTGTGGTCATGTAATGGCAAGTTTTAGGTTCATGTGTAGATTTTCTTTCCTCTGCAAGATAACATGTACAAACCCTAGGCCCCTTCGGTGTGTATATAAACCGGAGGCTTTTAGTCCGTAGGGGCTAGAACAGAATCAGAATCTCCATAGGCTAGACTTAGGGTTTAGCCAACACGATCTCGAGGCAGATCAACTCTTGTATTCATACTCATCCATATTAATATAGCAGGAAGTAGGGTTTTACCTCAATCGAGAGGGCATGAACCTGGGTAAACATCATATCCCTAGCCTCCTGTTACCATCGATCCTCGGACGCATAGTTTGGGACCCCCTACCCGAGATCCGCCGGTTTTGACACCGACAGCGTACTCGCGCATATGTACTGCCAGGGCTCGGAACGAGTCCTATCCATCAGGAGCCAACCGGCTTGGACGAAACAGCCAGAACGGAGTCTGGCGTACCTCAAAACGAAGGAAAACGGCCTTCTGTTTGACCGCGTACGGTCGAAACGGGTTCCTGTTCATCGAAAAGGGTCTGGCGTATAGTAGAACAGAGGAAACGGACTTGTGTTCGAGCTCCTACGGTCGAAACGGGGTGTTGTTGATCGGGAGGGGTGTGGCGTACCGCAAAACAGAGGAAACAGACTTGTGTTGGGGATCCTACGTTCGAAATAGGGTCTTGTTCATCAGGAGGGGTGTGGCGTACCACAAAACGGGACTCCACGGGCTACTGTTCATCCATCGTCTACTGCATCGCTCCAGCCTCCACGAGCTACTGTTCATCCACCGTCTACTTCCTCCAGCATCCACCTGCTACTCACTAGTGCAGATGCTGGCAATAGCACCGGCTCGTAAGGCCCTTTAGTGTCGGTTCCATAACCGGCACTAAAGTGTGGGCACTAAAGCCCCCCCCCTTTAGTACCGGTTCAGCACAAACCAGTGCTAAAGGGCAACCACGTGGCATGAGCCAGCTCCGGGGGCCGGGAGCCCTTTAGTACCGGTTGGTAAAACCAACCGGTACTACAAGGTTTGGGGGGTTTTTGGTTTTATGATTTCTTTTTCATTTAATTTTGTGTTTTCCATTTAATTCTTTTTCGTTTGCTGTTATTTTACGATACTACACATTGTACACGTTATGCATATATATATATATATATAGAATTTCTAGTAGAACCAATCATATATATATATCATCAAATGTCTCACAAACCACCAATTCATGCATACACACATGTATAGCTATATACAATTTCTCCTACATGTTGACTTCGGAGCCAGTGGTATTAGACTAATTGGTGCCTTCGGAGCACGATGAAAATTGGAAGTTGTTCATGGGGGCGGTAGCGGGTAATGGTATTCTCCCTTCGGATCTATGACCTGGTTGAAGTGCTTGTACGCATTCCGTTTCTAGGAGCTTGTCCTGCACCTCTGTGAACTGTTAAGAAGGAGATCAATATGCATGTTTATTAGTTGTGTGACTAGAGATCTATAATGGTGTAAAAATTGTGAATAGTATTCTGACAAACGTACCCATTCCTGTCTTTGAGATATGCTCCTTTCGGACGCCATCATGCGAATGTTCTCGCAAACGCAATATGCACACAGATCAGTCCCCTACGCCTGCTTCAGGGCCTTTACGAGAATGGAATTTGATCAGATATTGATTAATCAAGCATGATAATTAAAGAGATAATGGCAGCTAGCTAGCTAGATAGTACTACTTAATTACTTACCTTGGGTCAAAACCATTGCAGTCTTTGTTTCCATTCGCCTGGAGTGACGCTGATGAACCTTGCCCAAGCCCTGGCCGCCGACAAAGAAAATGAATAAATGGGTTATTAAATCGTTCATATCAGGAAATGACAAACTAAATAGGCCGAGATATATAGTTAATAATGATTGAAATTACCTGTTGACTATCCCAAACAAGATGGTGTAGTCACTTTGTTTTTCAAGTAGTGAGTCAAGTACTTCAACTATTCCGGCGTCAACTTTAATGATACACAAGATCCAGTGAAATCTGCATGCACACACGTTTGGATGTCTTAATTAAGTGGACATATGTAAGCAAAAACATGTAGCTAGCTAGTAGGCAAAAACATAGAATTTGTAGTACAAGACAGTGTTACTCACTGGAAGTTGTAAGGAAGTAGTATATCTTCATTGTATTTGAGGCACTTCAAGAACTCTAGCATGCTGTCCTCTACATGCTTTTCATGATATTTATCTATTTTCCATGTGTTATCATTGACGGTGTTTGGGTCAATGAACCCAATGCCATAGCGTCCACCTTTTTTCATTTCATACATCTTCATCCTGCATAATACCACAGAAAATAATATAGTGAGGATAATTACAGGTAATGATTGATCAAAAGGATCACTACAGCTAGCTTGATACTTAAATTACAGAAAGAAATCACTTACACACAATAGCAACTGACGATAGATTTGTCGAGTGCATCTTGATTGTATAACTGAAACAGTTCATTATACTCAACGACCACAGCTTTCTGATGGTAGTAATGATCCTTCTTGACTTCCACCATGAGGGACTCTCGATTGGAACTCTTGGTAATGTCCATGTACCATTGATGCAATTCATACATTCTCGTTGGGACCTTCTTGACCTCGTCTGGCTTGACCAAAGGTTCGCCCCGGACATATTTCCATTTTATTTCCTCCTTTGTAAGCACAGGCATGGGCTCGATCTGGAGGACTCGTCCAACAGTGATGTTGAGAATTTCAGCCTGCGTTATATGCTCCTCGGTTATTACCACATTGCCCACCTCGGGAACGTAAACTGTTTGCTCACAATAATATTGGGCGCGCGTACTCTCACGTGGTGTTGGCACAACAAGCGAGGGGATCGATTGCGCCGCCTGTTCTCCCAGCTGGGGAACGGTTTTCCCGCATTTTTTGACAGCTGCTTGTTGTTTCCTTGAGCTCGAGCTCGCCTCCTTTTGTAGACATGCTCGATTTAACTTCCTGATGTGGCGCTCATAGTCTGTGTCAACAGGCTTGGGTGCTGGTGGTTGAGCCATACGAATGAAGTGGTCAATCTTTTCCTCAGGCACTTTCTCCCTTGGCGGCGGTGGCGGTTTCGGTCCAAAATGGGCGTCCACTTCTGCCCGCACTATGGCCTTGGTTTGCTCCTCGGTCCTGTCGTAAGCCCTCTAAGGAAGATCAGCGAGGCTTGGACCATATTTATATCGCTTGCCTCCGCCTGTACTTCCTGTACTGCCTCGACTCGTACCGCTACACACCATAGCTGCAGGGTGTCTCTTCTGCGATTGCTCAGGTGGCGGAGACGGCTGACGGGGCTGAGTTGGACGAGGAGGAGTGGCCTGAAGCTGTGCCGGACTTAGAGGAGTGGCCTGAAGTTGTGCTGGACTTGGAGGTGGAGTGGACGTCTGACGCTGTGTCGGACTTGGAGGAGGAGTGGCCTGACGCTTTGCCGGACTTGGAGGAGGAGGAGTGGCATGACGCGTTGGTGGACTTGCAGGAGTGGGAGTCTGCTGACTCAGTGGCGGACTTCGACAAGGAGTCGGCTGACGCGGTGTCGGTGGCCTTCGAAAGATGATGCAATCCTTTCTCCATAGGATGATATGATGTTTGACCTCTCGGAGTGTGTGCTCCTGGTCACCTCCAGGAATGTCAAGATCTAGCCCCGAATATTGGTCCACCACCTCATCAACCAAGACACGAGCATAGCCTGCTGGAATCGGGTTGCAATGGAGGGTTGCCTCGGGGGAATTTGTAAAAGCAACGACGTCCGCCACCTTCATTGATATGTTCTTCATTTTGAAGTGTAGCTCGCAGTTATGTTCTCCATGATATCATCCACGGGGTATCTATCCAGCATTGCAGTACCCGGGGCGGAACCCACGCTGCTTCTCGGCATGGATGGGGCGATGGTATCCAATGTTGGATCTTCCGCTAGCTACTGCAGCTGCTGAGACCCCCTTTGCTGGCTAAGTGAGTCGATCTGCTCCTGCTGCCGCTGGAATTTGACTGCCAATTCCACATGCTTTGATTCTAGGCCTTGAAGGCGTTCATAATCCAGCTTCCGCTGCTCCTCCTCCATCTTCCTCTGCTTCTCCTCCGCAATCTTCCTTCTCGCAAGGTTTCTGTAGTTGGCGTTCCAATCCGAAAACCCCTCATGCCACGGAATAGCGCCCTTGCCTCGTGTTCTTCCCGAGCGTTCAGGATTTCCCAGGGCACGCGTAAGCTCGTCGTTCTCTCTGTTGGGCTGGAACACCCCCGATCGAGCCTCTTCTATTGCAACAAGTATCTTATCGTCGGCTCCGTTCAGACATGCCTTCGTCGAAACTTTGCCTGTCTTTGGGTCCAACTCCCCCCATGCGCATAGAACCAAGTCCTGCACCTGGGGGGCCAGCTCCTAGTAACCGGAGTGACACATGCATTCTCCATCTCTTTCTCAAACTTATCCCACTTAGGCATTGCCACCACATAGCCACCTGGCCCCAGCTTATGGAACTTATCCTTTTTTCGGCATTCTTCTTGTTTATTCTCGACCGTTCCTTTGCTAATTATGAAACCTTGAATTTCACGAAATCGTCCCAATGAGCACTTTGCTTCTCTAGTGTTCCCTCGAATACTAGAGGCTTCCTTCCTCCCTTGACGTACTTGTCCCATTCACGATTCTTGTGGTTCTTGAATGCAACCGCCATCTTCCTAAGAGCAGCGTCCTTGACTTTCTGCACATCTGCTTCTGTGAAATGATCTGGTAGGGTGAAATGTTCCATGAGAGTAACCCAAAGCAGACTTTTTTGTCTGTCATCGACAAAAGTAAGATCTAGACGTGGCTTTGCTGGCTCTCTCCATTCTGGAAGGGAGATCGGGAGTTGGTCCTTCATAAGAACTCCGCACTGACGAACGAACTTGTCTGCAATCTTCTTAGGCGCTAATAGTTCGCCATTAGGTCTGATTGCCTCGATATTGTACTTTACGCCCTCCTTCAACTTTTTGTTCGGGCCTCGTTTCGTCCTGTTGCCTGAAAATTTGCTCAATCCGGATGGCTGAAAGAAGAAAGATCGATTCGTTAATATATCTTCAACTCATTTAAAACATGTGATGATCACTAGATGTGCCTGCTTATATAAATATATATAACTCGTTGGTCTTTATTGTTTCAAGATCAACATTTTCTTCGTCATCATCATAATCGTAGTTCATGACTTCATCAATTCGGTCGTCGGGATCGAATATCATATCACCCTCTCCGGTGTTGTTTAGAAATTTGGAGCCGTCATAATCTTCTTCATTCTGATCATCATCTGGCTCGCGAGGATGGCGTATCATATCGAACAGGGTCTATTCTCCCTCTCTGCCGGTATTGTCCGCCATAGCTTTTATTTAACTAATACAAAAGAAATATAAAACAATTTAGTATTCAAATTACATCGTCTTGAATAATAGATATAATCTCGAATACATTGTCTCGAATAATAGATATAATCTCGAATACATCGTGTCGAATAATAGATATAATCTCGAATACATCGTCTCGAATAATATATAATCTCGAATACATTGTCTCGAATAATATATAATATCGACTACATCACTGGCTAGGTAGCTAATAAAGATCAAATACTACAGAAGAATCTAGGACACTTGCGGTTCCTGCGGCGCGGGCGGTGGACACCCAAAGAGAAGGAACCCTCACAGGATCATAGCTGAAGTGAGATCCCTAAAGAAACTGCCAGGTACTGGAAAACCTGCCGCCCTCTAACGCAACCATGTAGCGATGGACGTGCTCGTCCTCCTACCTTACACGGCGACGTACCACCTCCGACGGGGCCAGCTCCCTCCGCACCGAAACTGGCCCACGCGAACGCCACGAAACGAGATCAGAGTCGACGACGGGACCCGGGGCCGGGTTCCTCATCAAGAGGCGCGCCCCTCCAGGCAGCACCTCTCAGTGCCAGCCCGGCGGAGCCCAGTCCCGGACATGGGTCAGCCGGACGTCGTCGCGGACGGGTCGACGGCGAGGATGCAGGCCGGGCATCGTCGAGAATAAATAGTAGCTATATGCCCGCAAAAAGTAACATTTTTTTAATGATTGGATTTTGATAACTAAAATTTCTAACATTTCTTTATAACTAACATTTCTATAACATTTCTAACAATGCTATATAACTAACATTTCTAATATTTCTATAACTAAAAAACAGAAAAAAATAACATTTCTATATATATAACTAACATTTGTATAATATTTCTAGAACTAAAAAAAAGAACAAATTCTAACTTTTTATAACTATTTCTATAACTAAAAAACATAAAAAATTTCTAACTATTCTAACTTTTTTATAACTATTTCTATAACTAAAAAACAGAAAAAAATTCTAACAATTCTAACATTTCTATAACATTTCCAACAATGCTATATAACTAACTATTTCTATAACTAAAAAAAGAAAAATTTCTAACATTTTTATAACTATTTCTATAACTAAAAAATAAAAAAATGTATGTGTGTGTGTGTGCTCACCGGCGAGGCGAGAGGCGACTGGGAAGGCGACGGGCGCGGCGACGGGGACCGCGACGGGTGCGGCGACGACGGGGATGGCGACGACGGGGACAGGGACGGGGCGGCGACGACGGGAACGGGAACGTACGGGCCAGGGCGGCGACGACGGGGACGGGGACGATGCGGACGGGGCGGCGGTGACGACGGGGACGACGGGGACGGGGACGACGGGACGGCGATGACGGGGACGGGGCGGCGACGGGGCGGCGATGATGGATATGGAGACGGGGGCGGCGGGCGACGGTGCAGAGGGGAATAAGCAGATGAGAAACTGAAATTTTTGAAGTGTTTTCTTATATAGGATGGACCTTTAGTACCGGTTGGAGCCACCAACCGGTACTAAAGGCTTGTTTTGGCCAGGCCAAGCGGCGGGAAATGCACCCCCTTTAGTACCGGTTGGTGGCTCCAACCGGTACTAAAGACACCCCTTTAGTACCGGTTGGTGCCACGACCCGATACTAAAGGGGATGCGCTGGCGCAGGTGTGGTGCGGCAAGTTTAGTCCCGCCTCGCTAGCCGAGGGGCGTCCGCACTGGTTTATAACCCCCCGTGAAGTAGCTCTCTCGAGCTCCTCTCCAAAGCAGGCCTACTGGGCCTACATGTTCTGTGCTGCCTTGTGGGCCTACTGGGCCTTTGCGGGCCTGCATCCTGGCCCAACAACAGGTTGGGTTTCTAGTCGTATGCAGGCCGCTCTAGCCTAGTAGGCGGGCTTTTTTTTAATTATTTTTTTGCTTTATTTATTTTTGAGGTGTTTTTTTTTGTGTATTTAGAGTTTCTTTGTGAATATTTTTGCTCTAGGTACAAAAAATTACAAACTTTCTGTTAGTGCCCTTAGTTTTCAAATTTGAATAATTTAAATTTTGAATTATTTGAAATTAGTGTGAATCACTAGTTTGTGAATAACTTAACTTTAAAAATCAGTAAAGGCATGAATGAATTTGTTTACACACAAAATTTCTTCGCGTTTCAAATGCCAAAACACATAACTACCCTAACTATTACAGAGATTCCCTTCTGGGTGTGAAACACAGAAGAAAGTGATGATAGTGAAGGTGATCACATCCCAAATATTTGGGTGTGAAACTTTTTCTTCGCGTGTGTCCCTTTGCGCCGTAACCATGGAAAATCTTCATCATTTAACGGGATGCTCTGGTCAATATTCACTGTGAATGGAGCAATTTCATCAAACTTTTCATAATCTTCTGACTTGTCTGTCTTGTCATCCACTCCCATGATGTTTCTCTTCCCAGAAAGAACTATGTGCCGCTTTGGCTCATCGTACGATGCATTCGCTTCCTTATCTTTACTTTTTCTTGGCTTGGTAGACATGTCCTTCACATAGAAAACCTGTGCCACATTATTGGCTAGGACGAATGGTTCGTCTGCATACGCAAGATTGTTGAGATCCACTGTTGTCATTCCGTACTGCGGGTCTTCCGTTACCCCGCCTCGTGTCATATTGACCCATTTGCACCGAAACAAAGGGACCTTCAAACCACGTCGATATTCAAGTTCCCATATGTCCTGTATATAACCATAATATGTTTCCTTTCCCGTCTTGGTTTCTGTATCAAAGCGGACACCACTGTTTTGGTTGGTGATCTTCTTATCTTGGGAGATCGTGTAAAATGTATTACTATTTATCTCGTACCCTTTGAAAGTCATTATATTCGAAGATGGTAAATGGGACAGCAAGTACAGGTCATCTTCAATAGAGGTGTCATGCATTGTACGTGTCTGCAACCAGCTGGCGAAACTCCTGGTTTGTTCACGTGTAATCCAGTCATCAGACCGCTCCGGGTGTTTGTAGCGTAGCAAATTCTTGTGTTCATACATATACGGAGCCATCAAGGCGGAATTCTGTAGAACTGTGTAGTGTGCTTCAGTGAGAGAATGTCCGTCTATACATATTATTTGTTCCCCTCCTAGCGTGCCTTTTCCATCCAGTCTGTCCTTATGTCGCGATTCAGGAACACCAATCCGCTTAAGGTCAGGAATAAAGTCAATACAAAACTCAATGACCTCCTCATTGTGATGGCCCTTGGAGATGCTTCCTTCTGGCCTAGCACGGTGTAACACCCCAAAAATTTAATCATATTTTTATTAATTAAAAATTTGGCTAGAAATAAAATTTTGAATTATATTAGGTTCTTTAATAATTTTAGAGCCTTTTCTATACCTGTCCTTCAAAAATCTTCTCTTCATATAGTAAATTTTTGGAAATAATTTTGTGGGCTCTGGTTGTATCCTGAGTCATTTCATTATTTGTTTAATAACAGTAGAAATTATTTTCATAATAAAATGTTGCCCTAGAAAATTCTTTTAATAGCTTTTGCAGTGTTTTAAATGCTTCTGTTGCACTACAACTATTTTAAATATTTCTCTAAAAATTCCACCATAATTCTGAGAGGTCTTAGGATGCATATATGTCACTTTGGTGCAAAAACCCAACTTGGTGTTTTGCAAAATTTGAGTGAACCCCTCTCTTTTCTATTTCTGCCCATTCCCTAGGTTTCTACTACAACCCCATCTTTCTTTTCTCCAAAAATTCTGTAACTTGGGCATATTATATTCCTTCCTACCAAACTCTTAACCCCAAGAGATCAGCTCCATTTGAGTTATGTAAGTCCACTAACAACCCCTCTGAATATTCAGTCCAGAACTGAATTTCTGCAAAACTTGCACTAGCAAGTTTGCTCCTTCCGCAAACCAACTCCACCATCATCTATTATCTATAGGGAGACATCATCCTGCCAAGTTTCACATCCAGAAAGATCACCTAGGTCACCCTAACATTCTGTCGAACACCTTGAGCTCATGACAGAATTTGGGCATCTTTTTGGATTGCACTAGATACTAGCCCCTCTCCCCAAAACACCATGTCCATCACTTCTACCATATCTAGAGGCACTATTCTGTTATTTGTCAACTTGTTTGGGTCCCTGTAGATGCCATTGGCATTTCGTCGAACACCTCAGAGGCAAGTCCGGAGCACGAGCAGAGCGCAGTTGTTGCACGCGCTGACATCGGGCTCCTGTCACTGCCCTGCTGCCTCCCCTCCCACTGGATCAGCTCGACCACCCCGAAGCTCGCCGACACCTCCGCCGTCCGAGCCAACCAGAGCTGCCAGCTCGCCCTCGCTTTAACTACGGCGGCCACCGTCCTCGCCACGTCGCACCGACCTCCACCGCCCTGGACGCGTGGCTCGCCTCCGAACCAGACAGGACGCCCCGCCATCACTGCAGGCCGCTACCGTCCTCACCAAACCCCGCCGTCCACCAACGGCCTCGCCACCGCAGCACCTCACCATTAATGGCCACCGCCACCTCGGCTTGTCTCTGGAAGTCACGGGCACGGCCGCTCCCGCCTATAAAAGGCCCCCTGAGGCCGCTGCACTCCTCACAGCACCTCCCTCTCCCCCTCACCAACCCTCCCATAGAGGCAGAACGACCGAAAACGGTCGTCTTCCCCAACTCCAGTAGCTTCTGCCGCCACCATCCCCTCGATGGTTCCGACGTCACCACAGCCTCCCCCGCTTCCTTCTCTTCACCAAGATATTCCTCTTCACCCCACGGATCCATTCCCCCCCATCAATTTCGCCGGAGCAAGCTCGTAGGCGAAAGCCCCCTTCGGGTCTCGCCGGAGTTCCGCGGGAGAGCTCACTGCCGACGACTAGGTGAACCCCGATGATCGTGCTGTACCTCGTCGGGATCGCCAGGCTCTTCTGGTCACGCAGGCGGCCTCAGATCCTCGAGTGGCGCCGCCGCTCGTCGGCGCCGGACGACGGAGCCTTCCTCTGTCTCTGTTCCGGCGCGTGCGAGGAGGAGGACGAAGACCGGTCAAACCTGACCGGTGGGCCAGGCGGGGCCCACCGTCAGTGACTGGGAGTCACGCCTGCGCGGCCTCCCGAGCGGCTGGGCGATTGGGCTCGGCCCATTAGCGCCGCTTGTCCAAACCGCGCACAGGACGCTTCTCTGCTCTCCCTCTTTTATTATTTCCAGCAGTATTCCATTATTTCCACAGCGACTAATTCAAATCCAAATTCAATAATTCAAATTTCTATCTACTCCTAAAATCATGCTCTACTTATCTAAATTAAGTGAACATTTTTACTGTGCATAGTTTCTGTTTAATGAATTTTAATATTGCTTTTAATCATGTTTTCCAACTTAGTAATTCCATAAGTAATTCAAATATGCTCTAAATAAATTAATTATTTTTCTGTTATTTCTTAAACATTCCCTAGTTTATTTTAGTATTTATTTCAAAAATATTTGAAATACTTTTTAGTGCTGTTTTTGAATTATGTGGTGATTTAGATATTTTTTGAAAATAGGAAATGAAGGGGGGATGAATTTTTTTCAAACTTGTGGAGTGCTCTCAATACTTCTGCATGTTCAAGGCAAGCATCTTGAACACTTGATATAATGATTGCATAGTGGATTATTTGCTAGAATAATTCAAACATGACTATGTTGAATTCAAATTAATTTTTGCATATTGCTAGTAGAGTTTGCATGGTCATGTGCATATTTTCTCTTGCATGTATTCCACTATGGTATTGATATGCATGAATTGTGAGTACCCAGGAGTGTGCTCCTGTTTTGGACGTGCCGGTGGGCACGGGCCATTTTTGACACGGTGGTGTCACGAGATATATGTGAAAGCAGGCAAGGGTTGTGGCCCTGTCCTGGTGATATGATTGAAAGAATACTTTGTTGTGCTAACCCCTGCAGGAAACATAAGCCTCCTGAGTCGACCGTAGATCGAGTCTTGTTCCGGTAACCCCATACTTGAATCGTGCTGCCACTTGTCCCTGCCACGGGTAGGGTATGGTTTAGTAAGTTGTTAACCCCTTTCCGTGCACACACCGTACAGAGGGCCACGATGAGGGTTTTCCACGACGGTGGACTAAATCCTGTCATCAGGTCAGGGGGCATGGTTGTTTCCGGCTGTTGTGATGCTGAGAGGGAGTGTACCCTTGTAATCCGCGCGTATGAATACTGATCCCATGCTCATGGAGGTTGTAGCCTCTCCGACTTAGAGTTTTACTTAACTGTTGTTTTGGGTGAGTCCTGGCAGCAGAAAAGTTAAGCTGGTGTGTGCTGGTTAGGTGTGTTTTCATCCCAAAGACCGTAATGGGAATTAGTCAGTATCACGATACTGACTAAAGAAATCCTATACTTGTGGGTAAAGAGTACACCCTCTGCAGAGTCATATCTATTCGAATAGCCGTGTCCGCGGTTAAGGACTACAGTCTGGGTTGGTCAAGTGTCGGTCTTAGGGTCGGTCTCCGGAGGAAATATTTTAAAATTGAGCATGGTTATTTTTGCAGGATGATTATCGTTGCTACGGGTGTTACCATTAGTATATTTGATGATATGATTATATTTGTGAACTAACCCCAGCCCTTATTTTACTTTCCAGAGTGTCTCAGGGGCTGGCTAGTCTACCCCGGACATTCGTTTTTATTTTCAAGTCCTTTTGTGGCGTCCCTCGAGTGTCAGGCGGTTTATCACGCCACTACTCTTGTGGATACCCGACTGGCATTTCTTTTCAAGTCCTTTTGTGGCGTCCCTCGAGTGTCAGGCGGTTTATCACGCCACTACTCTTATGGACACCCGACTGGCATTTCTTTTCAAGTCCTTTTGTGGCGTCCCTCGAGTGTCAGGCGGTTTATCACGCCACTACTCTTGTGGACACCCGACTGGCATTTCTTTTCAAGACCGACCGTGGTGTCACTTGACATCCGACCGGCATTTCTTTTATGGTTTATCGATACTAATATTTATTTTCTGCACTAATTATTATTCATCATGTCATGTTTTAATACTGTCAGTATGCATTTAATATAAGTCCATCATGAGCATATGCATATAGTTTAATTCATCATGACCATATAATTGTTTGTTGCATTTGTTATATCATTTGTCCATGATGTTTGCGAGTACATTCAAACGTACTCACAGGCTTGTCCCTGGCTATTTACTTGGTCAGATTAGGAGTTCTGCGAGGAGTACCACAGCGACGTCCGTGCGAATCCTAGAAGTGCAGCCACGCGGGATAGGAGTTATCCGGGTCAGCTGTTCCTGTGGGAATGGAGCCCCATCGATGTGGAGATCCACAAGTCAATTCCTTCATCCACCACCGGAGTCATTGTTGAATCAGTAGACCTTTATGGTCTTGTATCAAATTCTTGTAAATGCTTGGTATTCTGTAACAAGGATGTGTCCGCCAGTAACAGTAATCCTGGGCTGGTGATGACACTAGGGGTAATTTCTGGAATATTGTGTTCCCGAAATCCGGCCCCGACA
>LR738710.1:891141049-891398042 GCA_902687465.1 Secale cereale
TGCATTTGTTATATCATTTGTCCATGATGTTTGCGAGTACATTCAAACGTACTCACAGGCTTGTCCCTGGCTATTTACTTGGTCAGATTAGGAGTTCTGCGAGGAGTACCACAGCGACGTCCGTGCGAATCCTAGAAGTGCAGCCACGCGGGATAGGAGTTATCCGGGTCAGCTGTTCCTGTGGGAATGGAGCCCCATCGATGTGGAGATCCACAAGTCAATTCCTTCATCCACCACCGGAGTCATTGTTGAATCAGTAGACCTTTATGGTCTTGTATCAAATTCTTGTAAATGCTTGGTATTCTGTAACAAGGATGTGTCCGCCAGTAACAGTAATCCTGGGCTGGTGATGACACTAGGGGTAATTTCTGGAATATTGTGTTCCCGAAATCCGGCCCCGACAGACTTGGTATCAGAGCCAGGCTGACCATTGGCTAATCCTATCTTAGCCTGGTCGCTATCCCTAGGTTTCCACACCATCCAAAATTTTTCCTGTCCACAGACAAGCCTATCTCATCCGATAAGCCTACACACTGGCCAGCCGACAACTTTTGATAGTTGGTGCCAAACCTAGCAGTCGACCTATAAGGCATGTGCCTGCGGCCGATATCTGAGTCGTCCCATCCACAAGCATGTGACGGAGGACTCTACTACCTTTAAAGAAAGCCCTGCTCCAACCCAGCTACAAACACCCCCTGAGCACCTTGTCCATTACTATCACACTTCTTGTTTTCACCAGGATCTACCTATCTGATATTTTATGTATCAGGATGATTTGCCCACACTTAGAGGAGAAATTTCTTAAGGACCTTTCTCACAAGACTTTTTCCACCATAGATTCAAGTCGCGTGCCATCACGGCATCCCGCACAAGACCACACCTGCTCTGCTAGCTGCACTAAGTGCAACTCACACACACACACAGACAACACCCAATACACCGACTCGATCACTCCCATCACACCAGAGTTTTTCTGAAGAAAAACTCGTGGGTTTTCACAGAGCACACACACTCTCTCTCGCACCAAACACTGCTACCTAGTCCCGATGATCACCACCACCTCGGAGAGCCGCCACCCGAGCAGCAGCATCACGGCGATCGTCGAAAATCATCACACACAGTAGAAGCGAGGAGCCGATCAATGCTGCCAGCATACCGGCCAGAAGGATCGTGATCAGCTCCGATCCCACGTCCTCCATTGATGCCTCGTCTCGAGCTCCTTCAGCCAGAAGGAGAAGGAGAAGAAGGAAGAGAAGTGAGGTGAAGTGCGAGGCAGGAGAGGAAAACCGTGACCGTTTTATAGCCCGAGCTCGGTGCACGGTGAGCGTAGTCCACCAGCGCCACTCGTCGCTCGATCGCCGGTGTTCGGAGACGAATCCGCGAGCAGTGCCGACAGCGCACTGGCCCGCGAGGTGAGTGCACGCTGCCAGTGACAGCACGCCGCACACTACCACGGTACGACCCTAGATACCCTACGCGCTAGACGCCGTAAGGGGAGATAGTGCGGTGAGCACGCGCGAGAGAGAGAGGAAGAAGAAGGGCCGGAGGAAGAGGAAGGCGAAGAGACTGACAGTGGGTCCTGGACCCACCAGTCAGCCAAAGAGAGCACTGTGCGCTGGAGTGCGACGAGCAAATTTGGGATTAGAAATTATACTTTTTCCAAATTTGTCATAACAGTAGAACACACTGTGGTTGCACCAATTATCAGTAGCCCTACGTCAACAGTGCCGAGCTAGGTTTTAGAATTGTTTGTTTCTGCTCAGCAGAATCTCCTCGGAAAGGGTGGGCTAAATTTTTAATAGCTACCCTAACAAATCTCGAGGACGAGATTTTTCTTAAGAGGGGTAGAGTTTGTAACACCCCAAAAATTTAATCATATTTTTATTAATTAAAAATTTGGCTAGAAATAAAATTTTGAATTATATTAGGTTCTTTAATAATTTTAGAGCCTTTTCTATACCTGTCCTTCAAAAATCTTCTCTTCATATAGTAAATTTTTGGAAATAATTTTGTGGGCTCTGGTTGTATCCTGAGTCATTTCATTATTTGTTTAATAATAGTAGAAATTATTTTCATAATAAAATGTTGCCCAAGAAAATTCTTTTAATAGCTTTTGCAGTGTTTTAAATGCTTCTGTTGCACTACAACTATTTTAAATATTTCTCTAAAAATTCCACCATAATTCTGAGAGGTCTTAGGATGCATATATGTCACTTTGGTGCAAAAACCCAACTTGGTGTTTTGCAAAATTTGAGTGAACCCCTCTCTTTTCTATTTCTGCCCATTCCCTAGGTTTCAACTACAACCCCATCTTTCTTTTCTCCAAAAATTCTGTAACTTGGGCATATTATATTCCTTCCTACCAAACTCTTAACCCCAAGAGATCAGCTCCATTTGAGTTATGTAAGTCCACTAACAACCCCTCTGAATATTCAGTCCAGAACTGAATTTCTGCAAAACTTGCACTAGCAAGTTTGCTCCTTCCGCAAACCAACTCCACCATCATCTATTATCTATAGGGAGACATCATCCTGCCAAGTTTCACATCCAGAAAGATCACCTAGGTCACCCTAACATTCTGTCGAACACCTTGAGCTCATGACAGAATTTGGGCATCTTTTTGGATTGCACTAGATACTAGCCCCTCTCCCCAAAACACCATGTCCATCACTTCTACCATATCTAGAGGCACTATTCTGTTATTTGTCAACTTGTTTGGGTCCCTGTAGATGCCATTGGCATTTCGTCGAACACCTCAGAGGCATGTCCGGAGCACGAGCAGAGCGCAGTTGTTGCACGCGCTGACATCGGGCTCCTGTCACTGCCCTGCTGCCTCCCCTCCCACTGGATCAGCTCGACCACCCCGAAGCTCGCCGACACCTCCGCCATCCGAGCCAACCAGAGCTGCCAGCTCGCCCTCGCTTTAACTACGGCGGCCACCGTCCTCGCCACGTCGCACCGACCTCCACCGCCCTGGACGTGTGGCTCGCCTCCGAACCAGACAGGAGGCCCCGCCATCACTGCAGGCCGCTACCGTCCTCACCAAACCCCGCCGTCCACCAACGGCCTCGCCACCGCAGCACCTCGCCATTAATGGCCACCGCCACCTCGGCTTGTCTCTGGAAGTCACGGGCACGGCCGCTCCCGCCTATAAAAGGCCCCCTGAGGCCGCTGCACTCCTCACAGCACCTCCCTCTCCCCCTCACCAACCCTCCCATAGAGGCAGAACGACCGAAAACGGTCGTCTTCCCCAACTCCAGTAGCTTCTGCCGCCACCATCCCCTCGATGGTTCCGACGTCACCACAGCCTCCCCCGCTTCCTTCTCTTCACCAAGATATTCCTCTTCACCCCACGGATCCATTCCCCCCCATCAATTTCGCCGGAGCAAGCTCGTAGGCGAAAGCCCCCTTCGGGTCTCGCCGGAGTTCCGCGGGAGAGCTCACTGCCGACGACTAGGTGAACCCCGATGATCGTGCTGTACCTCGTCGGGATCGCCAGGCTCTTCTGGTCACGCAGGCGGCCTCAGATCCTCGAGTGGCGCCGCCGCTCGTCGGCGCCGGACGACGGAGCCTTCCTCTGTCTCTGTTCCGGCGCGTGCGAGGAGGAGGACGAAGACCGGTCAAACCTGACCGGTGGGCCAGGCGGGGCCCACCGTCAGTGACTGGGAGTCACGCCTGCGCGGCCTCCCGAGCGGCTGGGCGATTGGGCTCGGCCCATTAGCGCCGCTTGTCCAAACCGCGCACAGGACGCTTCTCTGCTCTCCCTCTTTTATTATTTCCAGCAGTATTCCATTATTTCCACAGCGACTAATTCAAATCCAAATTCAATAATTCAAATTTCTATCTACTCCTAAAATCATGCTCTACTTATCTAAATTAAGTGAACATTTTTACTGTGCATAGTTTCTGTTTAATGAATTTTAATATTGCTTTTAATCACGTTTTCCAACTTAGTAATTCCATAAGTAATTCAAATATGCTCTAAATAAATTAATTCTTTTTCTGTTATTTCTTAAACATTCCCTAGTTTATTTTAGTATTTATTTCAAAAATATTTGAAATACTTTTTAGTGCTGTTTTTGAATTATGTGGTGATTTAGATATTTTTTGAAAATAGGAAATGAAGGGGGGATGAATTTTTTTCAAACTTGTGGAGTGCTCTCAATACTTCTGCATGTTCAAGGCAAGCATCTTGAACACTTGATATAATGATTGCATAGTGGATTATTTGCTAGAATAATTCAAACATGACTATGTTGAATTCAAATTAATTTTTGCATATTGCTAGTAGAGTTTGCATGGTCATGTGCATATTTTCTCTTGCATGTATTCCACTATGGTATTGATATGCAAGAATTGTGAGTACCCAGGAGTGTGCTCCTGTTTTGGACGTGCCGGTGGGCACGGGCCATTTTTGACACGGTGGTGTCACGAGATATATGTGAAAGCAGGCAAGGGTTGTGGCCCTGTCCTGGTGATATGATTGAAAGAATACTTTGTTGTGCTAACCCCTGCAGGAAACATAAGCCTCCTGAGTCGACCGTAGATCGAGTCTTGTTCCGGTAACCCCATACTTGAATCGTGCTGCCACTTGTCCCTGCCACGGGTAGGGTATGGTTTAGTAAGTTGTTAACCCCTTTCCGTGCACACACCGTACAGAGGGCCACGATGAGGGTTTTCCACGACGGTGGACTAAATCCTGTCATCAGGTCAGGGGGCATGGGTGTTTCCGGCTGTTGTGATGCCGAGAGGGAGTGTACCCTTGTAATCCGCGCGTATGAATAGTGATCCCATGCTCATGGAGGTTGTAGCCTCTCCGACTTAGAGTTTTACTTAACTGTTGTTTTGGGTGAGTCCTGGCAGCAGAAAAGTTAAGCTGGTGTGTGCTGGTTAGGTGTGTTTTCATCCCAAAGACCGTAATGGGAATTAGTCAGTATCACGATACTGACTAAAGAAATCCTATACTTGTGGGTAAAGAGTACACCCTCTGCAGAGTCATATCTATTCGAATAGCCGTGTCCGCGGTTAAGGACTACAGTCTGGGTTGGTCAAGTGTCGGTCTTAGGGTCGGTCTCCGGAGGAAATATTTTAAAATTGAGCATGGTTATTTTGCAGGATGATTATCGTTGCTACGGGTGTTACCATTAGTATATTTGATGATATGATTATATTTGTGAACTAACCCCAGCCCTTATTTTACTTTCCAGAGTGTCTCAGGGGCTGGCTAGTCTACCCCGGACATTCGTTTTTATTTTCAAGTCCTTTTGTGGCGTCCCTCGAGTGTCAGGCGGTTTATCACGCCACTACTCTTGTGGATACCCGACTGGCATTTCTTTTCAAGTCCTTTTGTGGCGTCCCTCGAGTGTCAGGCGGTTTATCACGCCACTACTCTTGTGGATATCCGACTGGCATTTATTTTCAAGTCCTTTTGTGGCGTCCCTCGAGTGTCAGGCGGTTTATCACGCCACTACTCTTATGGACACCCGACTGGCATTTCTTTTCAAGTCCTTTTGTGGCGTCCCTCGAGTGTCAAGCGGTTTATCACGCCACTACTCTTGTGGACACCCGACTGGCATTTCTTTTCAAGACTGACCGTGGTGTCACTTGACATCCGACCGGCATTTCTTTTATGGTTTATCGATACTAATATTTATTTTCTGCACTAATTATTATTCATCATGTCCTGTTTTAATACTGTCAGTATGCATTTAATATAAGTCCATCATGAGCATATGCATATAGTTTAATTCATCATGACCATATAATTGTTTGCTGCATTTGTTATATCATTTGTCCATGATGTTTGCGAGTACATTCAAACGTACTCACAGGCTTGTCCCTGGCTATTTACTTGGTCAGATTAGGAGTTCTGCGAGGAGTACCACAGCGACGTCCGTGCGAATCCTAGAAGTGCAGCCACGCGGGATAGGAGTTATCCGGGTCAGCTGTTCCTGTGGGAATGGAGCCCCATCGATGTGGAGATCCACAAGTCAATTCCTTCATCCACCACCGGAGTCATTGTTGAATCAGTAGACCTTTATGGTCTTGTATCAAATTCTTGTAAATGCTTGGTATTCTGTAACAAGGATGTGTCCGCCAGTAACAGTAATCCTGGGCTGGTGATGACACTAGGGGTAATTTCTGGAATATTGTGTTCCCGAAATCCGGCCCCGACACACGGTTATGAACATATTTCTTTAAGACTCCCATGAACCTCTCAAAGGGGAACATATTTTGTAGAAATACAGGACCCAAAACGTTAATCTCTTCGCATAGGTGAACTAGGACGTGCGTCATGATGTTGAATAAGGATGGTGGGAACACCAACTCAAAACTGACAAGACATTGCACCAAATCATTCTCTAACCTTGGTATGATTTCTGGATCGATTACCTTCTGAGAGATTGCATTGAGAAATGCACATAGCTTCACAATGGCTAATCGAACATTTTCCGGTAGAAGCCCTCTCAATGCAACCAGAAGCAGTTGCGTCATAATCACGTGGCAGTCATGAGACTTTAGGTTCTGGAACTTTTTATCTGCCATGTTTATTATTCCCTTTATATTCGACGAGAAGCCAGACGGTACCTTAATATTGAGTAGGCATTCAAAGAAGATTTCCTTCTCTTCTTTGGTAAGAGCATAGCTTGCATGACCCTGATTTATGCTGTCTTTTCCATGCATACGTTGCTGGTCCTCCCGTGCCTCAGGTGTATCTTTTGTCTTCCCATACACGCCCAAGAAGCCAAGCAGGGTCACACAAAGATTCTTCGTCACGTGCATCACGTCGATTGCGGAGCGGATCTCTAGGTCTTTCCAATAGGGCAGGTCCCAAAATATAGATTTCTTCTTCCACATGGGTGCGCGTCCGTCAGCGTCATTCGGAACAGGTTGCCAACCAGGACCCTTTCCAAAGACCACATTCAAATCCTTGACCATATCATGTACATCAGCACCAGTACGGTGGCGAAGCTTCGTCCGGTGATCCGCCTCACCTTTGAAATGCTTGCCTTTCTTTCATACGGGATGCCTGCTCGGAAGAAATCGACGATGTCCCAGGTACACATTCTTCTCACAATTAGCCAAATATATACTGTCGGTATCGTCCAAACAGTGCGTGCATGCGCGGTATCCGTTGTTTGTGTGTCCTAAAAGGTTACTGAGAGCAGGCCAATCATTGATGGTCACGAACAACAACGCCTTTAGGTCAAATTCTTCCCCCATGTGCTCATCCCACGCACGTACACCTGTTCCATTCCACAGTTGTAAGAGTTCTTCAACTGATGGCCTTAGGTACACATCAATGTCATTGCCGGGTTGCTTAGGGCCTTGGATGAGCACTGGCATCAAAATGAACTTCCGCTTCATGCACAACCAAGGAGGAAGGTTATACAAACATAGAGTCACAGGCCAGGTGCTATGGTTGCTGCTCTGCTCCCCAAAAGGATTAATGCCATCTGCGCTTAGACCAAACCATACACTCCTTGCGTCATCAGCAAACTCCTTCCCGTACTTTCTATCGATTTTTCTCCACTACGACCCGTCAGCGGGTACTCTCAACTTTTCATCTTTCTTACGGTCTTCTCTGTGCCATCGCATCGCCTTGGCATGCTCTTTGTTTTGGAACAAACGTTTCAACCATGGTATTATAGGCGATACCACATTACCTTGGCAGGAATATTATTCCTGGGGCGCTCGCCCTCGACATCACCAGGGTCATCGCGGCTGATCTTATAGCGCAATGCACCACATACCGGGAAAGCGTTCAAATCCTCGTACTCACCGCGGTAGAGGATCCAATCATTAGGGCATGCATGTATCTACTGCACTTCTAACCCTAGAGGGCAGACAACCTTCTTTGCTTCGTACGTACTCTCAGGCAATTCGTTGTCCTTTGGAAGCATATCCTTTATCATTACTATCAACTTTCCAAATCCCTTGTCAGATACACCATTCTCTGCCTTCCATTGCAGCAATTCCAGTGAGGTGCCCAGCTTTTTCTTGTCACCTACGCAATTCGGGAACAACAATTTTTTGTGATCCTCTATCATGCGCTGCAACTTCTTCTTCTCCAAAATACTTGCACAGTTTCTCTTTGCATCGTCAATGGCCCGACCTAGATCATCAACGGGCTCATCTGATGCCTCTTCTTCAGCTTCTTCCCGCATTGTCGGCTCAGCTTCTTCCCGCATTACCGGCTCAGCTTCTTCCCCCATTGTTGTATCATCGTATTCAGGGAACAAATGGCCAGGATAGCTGTCGTCGTCCTCTTCTTCTTCATTGTCTTCCATCATAACCCCTCTTTCTCCGTGCTTGGTCCAAACATTATAGTGGAGCACGAAACCGGACTTAAACAGGTGGACGTGAATGGTTCTTGACTTAGAGTAATTTGGACCATTCTTATAGAAAACACATGGACAAGGCATAAAACCATCCGCCCGCTTGTTTGCCTCAGCCGCAAGCAGAAAAGTTTGCACGCCATTAATGAACTCGGGAGAGCATTGGTCATTGTACATCCATTGTCGGCTCATCTTCAATACACAGCACCAGAAACACCAACTTAATACAAGTTCATACATAAAGTTCATACAACACTTAAATGCAACAAAAAATAACTCTCTAGATAAAGCATTTAAACGCAACAACAAATGTGATCAAGATCGCAACTAAGGTAACAATTGATCCAACATCATAATGATACCAAGCCTCACTATCGATGGGCATATTTTCTAATCTTTCTAATCTTCAAGCGCATTTTCTCCATCTTGATCTTGTGATCATCGATGACATCGGCAACATGCAACTCCAATTCCATCTTCTCCCCCTCAATTCTTTTCAATTTTTCTTTCAAGTACTTGTTTTCTCTTTCAACTAAATTTAACCTCTCGACAACAGGGCCGGTTGGAATTTCCGGTTCACATACCTACTAGAAAAAATATCTATGTCAACTTGATGGGCATAATTTGTCATAAACACGAAATGCAACTAGTTTTAAAAGAAAATATATATACCACATCTGAATCATAACAAGGATGAGGGCCGACGGGGACGGATATCAAAACCATGGCACTATGTATAACAAACAACATACGTGTAAGATAATTATACGAGTAACTATATATCCAAATCACACAAACATCAATTTTTATATAAAATTTCATGAATAAGAGGTTCACCACAAGGTGGTGCCGGCGGCGGGACGGTGCGGGCGATCGACGGTGGTTACGACGGAGATTTAGAAGGCACTAAGTAAACCACACCTACATATGCAAACTAAGTGTTATTTTGGACCCCAAATTGCATACAAATCAAATACTAGCACATATATTTCCTCCCAAATTACTAAACTCACAAATTAATCACTATATAAAGCATTGCAAGAGATAATATAGCAATGAGAGATGAAAGGACAAAGTTGCTAACCTTTGTGATCATTTCAATGGATGGGGGCCTTCAAATCTTGACAAATTTTGGGCAAAATGTGTGATGAGCTCGAGAGGAAGAGGGGAAGAACAGAGAGGAGAGTGGAAAGGGGAAGAACAGAGCTAGGGTTTATGTACGACCACCTTTTGCACCGGTTCGTGCCAAGAACCGATACTAAAGGTGCTGGAGGGGCCCAGACTGACAACATCCTGCCACCACTCTCATTAGTACCGGTTCGTGGCACGAACCGGTGCTAAAGGTTCGCCACGAACCGGTACTAATGAGAGAGGCCCGGCTAGCCATACATTAGTGCTGGCTCAAATTCAAACCGGCACTAATGTGCCTCACGTTTGACCCTTTTTCTACTAGTGACTGTTCATCCACCGTCGACTTCCTCCCGCCTCCACCAGCTACTATTTACCACGGGGTCCTGTTCATTGCTACTTCTCAAGCTTGCGTTGTATTCCCTCGAAGAGAAAAGGGTGATGCAGCACAGTAGCGTATATATTTCCCTCTGTTTTTGAGAACCAAGGTATCAATCCAGTAGGAGACCACGCCACGCGCGAGTCCCTTGCACCTGCACAAACAAATAAGAACTTCGCAGCCAACGCGATAAGGGGTTCTCAATCCCTTTACGGTCACTTACGAAAGTGAGATCTGATAGATAGGATTGTTTGATATTTTTGGTATTTTTGGATATAAGAACAGAAAGTAACAACAGCAAAGTAAAGTAGATTGTAGATTGATATGTTGAGAATAGACCCGGGGGCCATAGGTTTCACTAGTGGCTTCTCTCATGATAGCAGAATTCTAGGGTGGGTGAACAAATTACTGTCGAGCAATTGATAGAAAAGCAAATAATTATGAGAATATCTAGGCATGATCATTATATATAGGCATCACGTCCGTGACAAGTAGACCGAAACGATTCTGCATCTACTACTATTACTCCACACATCGACCGCTATCCAGCATGCTTCTAGAGTATTAAGTTCATAAGAACAGAGTAATGCTTTAAGCAAGATGACATGATGTAGAGGGATAAACTCAAGCAATATGATATAAACCCCATCTTTTTATCCTCGATGGCAACAATACAATACGTGCCTTGCTACCCCTGCTGTCACTAGGAAAGGACACCGCAAGATTGAACCCAAAGCCAAGCACTTCTCCTATTGCAAGAACTATAGATCTAGTAGGCCAAACCAAACCGATAATTCGAAGAGACTGGCGAGGATATTATAATCTTACATAAAAGAATCCAGAAAAGAACCAAATATTTCTCCTAGATAATCTTGATCATAAACTCACAATTCATCGGATCTCGACAAACACACCGCAAAAAGATTACATCGAATAGATCTCCTCAAAGACCGAGGAGAACTTGGTATCGAGATCCACAAAGAGAGAAGAAGCCATCTAGGTACTAACTATGGACCCGAAGGTCTGTGGTAAACTACTCACAACTCATGGTGAGGCGATGGTGTTGATATAGAAGCACTCCGTGGGAGATCCCCCCTTCGGCGGAGCTCCGGAACAGGCCCCAAGATGGGATCTCACGGGAACAGAAGGTTGCGCGGTGGAATTAGGGTTCTCTCTGTTGCCTCGATGTTTTCAAGGTATATGGGTATATATAGGAGGAAGGAGGGCATCGACGGAGCCAGATGGGGCCCACGAGGGTCGGGGCGCGCCCTGGACCCTCATGGCCGCCTCCTTCGTTCCCTCGCGTGTACTCCAAGTCTTTTGTGTCGATATCGTTCCAAAAATAACTCTCGTGATGGTTTCATTCCGTTTGGACTCCGTTTGATATTCCTTTTCTGTGAAACCCTGAAATAGGCAAAAAAGACCAATCTGCACTAGGCCTTTGGGTTAATAAGTTAGTCCCAAAAATAATATTAAAGTGTCTGATAAAGCCCATTAAACATCCAAAACATCATATATAATAGCATGGAACAATCAAAAATTATAGATACGTTGGAGACGTATCAAGCATCCCCAAGCTTAATTCCTGCTCCTCCTCGAGTAGGTAAATGATAAAAACAGAATTTTTGATGTGGAATGCTAACCAACATATATTTCAATGTAATTTCTTTATTGTGGCATGAATGTTCAGATCCAAAAGTTACAAGACAAAAGTCTATATTGACATAAGAAATAATAATACTTCAAGCATACTAACAAAGCAATCATGTCTTCTCAAAATAACATGGCCAAAGAAAGTTATCCCACAAAATCATATAGTCTGGCTATGCTCCCTCTTCATCACACAAAATATTCATATCATGCACAACCCCGGTTTCGGCCAAGCAATTTTTTTCATACTCAATTTTTTCAAACCTTTCAACTTTCACGCAATACATGAGCGTCAGCCATGGATATAGCACTATAGGTGGAATAGAGTGGTGGTTGTGGAGAAGACAAAAAGGAGGAAGATAGTCTCACATCGACTAGGCGTATCAATGGGCTATGGAGATGCCCATCAATAGATATCAATGTGAGTGAGTAGGGATTGCCATGCAACGGATGCACTAGAGCTATAAGTGTATGAAAGCTCATCAAAAGAAACTAAGTGGGTGTGCATTGATACGTCTCAAATGTATCTACTTTTCCAAACACTTTTGCCCTTGTTTTGGACTCTAACTTGCATGATTTGAATGTAACTAACCCGGACTGACGCTGTTTTTAGCAAAATTGCCATGGTGTGTTTTTTGTGCAGAAATAAAAAGTTCTCGGAATGACCTGAAAATCCATGGAGAATTATTTTGGAAAATATAAAAAATAAATGCGGAAAGATCTATGTCAGGGGGCCCACACCATGTCCACGAGGGTGGGGGCGCGCCCCCTCCCCCTGGGCACGCCCCCTGCCTCGTGGGCCCCCTGATGCTCCACCGACGTACCCCGGGACTCCATATATTCACTTTCGGGGAGAAAAAAATCAGAGAGGATGAATTATTGCGTTTTACGATACGGAGCCGCCACCAAGCCGTAATCTCTCTCGGGAGGACTGATCTGGAGTCCGTTCGGGGCTCTGGAGAGTGGAGATCATCGCCATCGTCATCATCAACATTCCTCCATAACCTATTCCATGATTCTCACAACCGTGCGTTAGTAATCCCATCGTAGGCTTGCTGGACGGTGATGGGTTGGATGATATTTACCATGTAATCGAGTTAGTTTTGTTAGGGTTTGATCCCTAGTATCCACTTTGTTATAAGATTGATGTTGATATGACTTTGCTATGCTTAATGCTTGTCACTTGGCGAGTGCCATGATTTCAGGCCTGAACCTATTATGTTTTCAAGAATATATGTGTGTTCTTGGTCCTATCTTGCAAGTCTATAGTCACCTACTTTGTGTTATGATCTGGCAACCCGAAGTGACAATAATCGGGACCACTCCCGGTGATGACCGTAGTTTGAGGAGTTCATGTATTCACTATGTGTTAATGCTTTGGTCTGGTACTCTATTAAAAGGAGGCCTTAATATCCCTTAGTTTCCACTAGGAGCCCACTGCCACGGGAGGGTACAACAAAAGATGTCATGCAAGTTCTTTTCCATAAGCACGTATGACTATATTCGGAATACATGCCTACATTACATTGATGAACTGGAGCTAGTTCTGTGTCACCCTAGGTTATAACTTTTACATGATGAATCGCATCCGACATAATTCTCCATCACCGATCCAATGCCTACGAGCTTTTCACATATTTCTTGTTGCTTATTTACTTTTCCGCTGCTACTATTACAAAAACTACAAAAACACTACCGTTACTTTTATTGCTGTTACCACTATTTCCATATTACTTTGCTACTAAACTACCTTGCTGTAGATACGAAGTTTCCAGGTGTGGTTGAATTGAAAACTTAGCTGCTAATACTTTAGAGTATTCTTTGGGTCCCCTTGTGTCGAATCAATAAATTTGGGTTGAATACTTTACCCTCGAAAACTGTTGCGGTCCCTGATAACCCTCAACCGTAAGGGATCGAGATAGTCTTCGCGGGTAAGAATAACCCAATTTATTGATTCGACACACGGGGAGCCAAAGAGTATTTATAAGCTTTGACAGTTGAGTTGTCAATTCAACCGCACCTGAAATATACTTACTTGCAACAAAAGATAAGTGGTAACAATGATATGATAGTGATGATAGTAATAGTAAAAGTAAACAGCAAAAGTAAATAGCAGTAGTAAATGGCAACAGTAGCAACTAGTGACTAGCAGGGTTTAAAACACTATAGGCTAGGAAGATGGATGGTTGGGCGCTGCATGGATGAGATAGATTCTAACTTGGGGCACGGCACACGGAAAAGTAATGATCATCTAGGCAAATATCAAACATTAGGCATGTATCCCGTAGGTAGTTGTACGTGCTTGCAATAAGAACTTGCACAACATCTTTTGTCCTACCATCCCGCTACGAACGGGGCCAAAAGGAACTTATGGATATTAAGGTGCTCCTGTCAAAGAGCACCGGAACAAAGCAATGAACTCAATGGATACATGTAATCCTCAAACTACGGACCATCCCCTTTGGTGTCCCAAGTTGTCACTTTTGGGATCGCCGGTTCCGGACCGTAACAGGTGCAAACAACTCATAGATAGGATCACGAACACAAATATATATTCATGCAAACACATATGGTTCAGATCTGAAATCATGGCACTCGGGCCCTAAGTGTCAAGCATTAAGAATAACAAGTTGTAGCAAAGATGATAAACACCATAGTAGATGATAGGCAACATGCCCCCAACGATCTGATAAACTATTACACGATCCAATCCCTACCATCCCCTTCGCCCACAATGGGGGAATTACTCACACATGGAGGGAGAAGTCATGGAGGGATGATGGAGTGGTGATGATGATGACGATGGCGACGATCTCCCCTCTCCGGAGGCCAATTCAGCCTCCAGATTAGCCCTCCCGAGGAAGAACAGAGGGTGGCGGCGGCTCCGCGACGAAAAACTGCGAAAGAACTTCTGATCTGGGATTTTTTCGTCGGGAGTAAAAATACGGGGTAAAGTAGGGCACCATGGGGTGTGGGCCCCACCCAGGCGCCCTCCCGGCGCGGCCCAGGGGGGGGCGCCCACAGGGCACCTGGGCACCCCCTGGCCCCCCTCTGGCCCCACTTCTGGCACCTGGTTCCTTCGGGTGCGTGGATTTTCTGTGATTTTTCGTGGATTTTACCGAGATACTTAAAAATCCGTTTTCCTGCACACAAATAAACCATACAGGCAGCTATGCTGAAAACAGCGTCAGTCCGGGTTAGTTTAGTCCAAATCATGCAAGAATGAGGCCAAAACAATATCAAAAGTGTTTGGAAAAGTAGATACGTTTGAGACGTATCAACTCCCCCAAGCTTAGCATATTGCTTGTCCTCAAGCAATTCAGTTCAACGAACTGGACGCGACAAAGAAAACTTTGACAAACTCTTTTGCTTCATTAGATGTATATAAGCATGTACTACGAAAAGAGTTAGCAAGTATTGAAACAGTACTTATGAGGACAATGCAAGGAGCAATCCTTCTTTCAAGTGACCAGTCACAAATACTTAAAAGTAAATAATATACTAATGAAAATCAAGACAAGATTGCATTGCACATAGCTTGAGCATATTAGGGTGGTATCTCGCTAGCCCCCATGAGTGAAGCAAAACATAAATGCAGAGACTCCTCCAGAGTTTTAAAGGAGACTAGAACTAAGAATTTCAGAATAAATCATATCACAAGTATGCAGAAGATAATGTAATACTTTGGGACAATGCACATTACACTCAGAATGACAATTATGCTCTCCTAGTCGGTGCTTTGAAGAAAGAAGGTGAGACTCTCGAACCGTGGCTTTTATTGGCAAAGTTGAAAACCCGTGGTCGGAAACAAAAACTAAACATGTACCAGAGCTCTTGGTTTTAAAAACAGAAGTAAATATGTTTTTGAGAGGTGCATATTTCGTCAACGAATGCTAGCAGATAACTCAATCACTTTTTAAGCTAGACAAGTCTCGAGGAACGGCTCCCGCATGAGGACGATCACATCCTCTTAATCTCCTTTGTTTATCACTGCCAAAGTTTTCTGATTTCTCATGAACAAAGCGTGAAGGATGGTTTGTTTGTTATATTATCTTTTTGAGCCGGGCGCACTCAATGCCAGTTCCTTTTCATATTAGGGGTTTACACATTATACACGCAATCTAGGGGTGAAACTTGTCCAACTTAAAAAGATTATGAATTAACTACTACTTCCTCATGAGCTAAAACATAGGCACAAAAAGGGAAATGCTTTTGATTAATTTCGAGATGGTACACGAAAGTCTTCATTAAGAATGGCAGGTAAATACCATGTATGGGAAGGTATAGTGGACTCATATGGCATAACAGGTTTTAAGGATTTTGGATGCACAAGCAGTCAGTCCGCTTAGTACAGGTGGAGGTTTAGCAAAAGACTGGGAAGCGACCAACTAAAGAGCAATAACGGTCATAATCTTGCAGAGCGACAAAGCAACATTGAATCGGGCATGAAAGTGATATAACTATTCTAAAACTCAAAGATCATCAAGGCAGAGTAGACTTTTTAGTCTTAAACATGTGTAAGCATGTGCCAAGTCAATCCAAAAATTCTCTAAAGGGAAATACCACCTTAGTATACCAGACTATGAACAGTGCAATGCATGTAGATCATTTCAATAACACATTATACACTCTAGTTATTCGAGACTAGCCACAAGGAAAGCATGAACCACTGGAAGAGCATTGTAAACATAGAACTATGTCGCTACAAGCTGGTCTCTAGATCATAAGTACAGGCATATGTACAAAAGTAGAAACAATAAGAGTTCATACCGGTCTTCCCTGTTGCTTCCCTTCAGTCGATCTTCGTCATTACTGCTTGTCACTTGCACGATCGAACGTAGGGAATATAATTAAATGCCATCACGGACTCAAGCTGATCTCTGAAAACAAAGCAAACTAAAGAGAGAAAGTAAATCTTTTTGGGTTTTTCAAAGGTTGAATAAAAGCAAAAGAAAGAGAAAATCTTTTTGTTGTTTTTGCAAAGAGAGAAACAAAGAAGAACGGGCAAAAACTTCGAAAAGATCAAAGTGAATAAAGCGGATAATACAATGGAAAAGTGAGAAGGGCACGTACTCCCCCAATCTTAGGCTTTTGGCCTAAGTTGGTAGCAGCTACTGCCCCCAGGAGCCTCCTGCTCCAGGGGTATGGTGGTGAGTCCAAGGCTCGTAGAAGGATGCTGGCGTGTACACCGAACTCCTCGGAGTCTCCCACGAGGAAGGTTCTGAGCGCCAAACAGAGGAAGACCCTTCACCAAACTCGGTGGCGGTTTCTTCCTGAAAATGTGGTATCTCACCGTGCCTCTCCTCGTCGGGCACAACCCCCTCCATGGGGTTAGGAAACTGATGCTGGACCATGAACTCATCGAACTGAACAACATCAAAGGACCATCCATTCCTGCGAGAAAAATCAAACAAAAGAGGTGCAGGTAGACGGATCTCGCGTTCCGCGGCAGTTCCGAAACGCAAGATATAAATAAGATTATCAAGCTCAGAACCCATGGTAACAAACTTATGCCTTTTCATAGCAGCAAGATCAAAGCTTAAATAAGTAAAAGGAGTATCATCAGGGTGTGGGGTGCCTCCAAGATGCTCTAAGATAAGTGTGGCGTAAACGCCACCATATAAATCCCCCCTGTTACCGTTCATAGCAAGGCGTCGAGCAATTAAAGTACCCAGATTTTAATCAGACCTCCCTGAGAGGGCTGCTGCCAGGATAGCAATATCCGGAGCAGAAATGTTGCTCGTGTTGTCTCGAGCTAACACCCCTCTAGCAATATAATATGCAAAATACCTGAGGTGAGGAAATAAGATGCTGGAGATCTTCGACCGATGAATATCCTTCGTACCCATGCTGCAGAGGGAGTTGATGACGGTTTTCAGCTCGGAGGGCTGAGTGGCCATCCTAGCCGTCCTCCCAACGTTCGGCACACCTATTATTTCACAAAAATTTCCCAAGGTCATGGTGACAAGATCATTATAAATTTTAAACTCAATAGCACCTGAATCAGGATTATATCTAAAACTGTTAATGAAAATGGAGGTGAGTTTTTGATAGTGAGTAACACGGCTCGTGACCAGCCGTGTCAAACCTGCATTAGCACAAAGATTATAAAACTCATCCTTGATTCCCGCAGCTTCCATGAATTCATCACATGGAAACGTCATCGCACGTGCTGGACTTGTGTCTTCCAACAACTCCAGGGGCACATGATCTTCATTATAGCTCACCCTAGCGGTCGATGGTGAAGCTGCGGCTCTAGTAACTCGATCGGAGTGTGCGGGCCTCCTCTTCTCAAGCCACCCTTTTGCCCTTCCTAACAAACTCATTTCTGTTTTTTTTTTACAATTTACAAAAACGAGGATTAAAATAAAGTGAGCTAAGGCAAACTACTCAAATCACTTGCCCAAGGCATAAACTTGCATCAAAACTTGGAAAATAACTTTCTACACATGCATGCAAGCTCATCTCTACAGCACCAAGAACTACTAAATACTCACAAACGAAGCCACCAATCAAAAATCTAATTGGAGGGGTGGAGGAGTCACATACCAGGGAGTATTTGCTCAAAATTTCAGCTCAAATGATGGGCTGTAGAGAGAGATCGAAGAATCACCTCCAAGAACAGCAAGAACACAAGAACGGGAGCAGAACTCATGTTTTTGGAAAAAGAGAGAGAGGGATGAAGAAGACATACCTGGAGGGGGGTCCCGTGGGCCCCAGGCGCCCTATGGGCGCGGCCAGGGGCTGGGCCGCGCCAGCTGGCCGCCTGGGCCACTGGTGGCCCCCCCCTGGCTGGCCCCAGGCCTTTCCGGGTCTCTCCCGACGTGAAAATTTTTATTATAATTTTTCTGGAATTTTTCTGAAAACTTCACTGTTGAAATTTTTTCGAAGTTCAAAAAGCTGCGAAACTCTCTGAAAACTTGAAGCAGTTAGTAGTATTGTGTAGCTTCAAAAACATAAATACTTGGTACAGCTAGTAGGACAAAACTAAAAACAAGTGAAAACATAACAAGCTCAACTTTTTATCTATATAAACCATATTTGCTAATAAGGTTGATCAAGTCTTACCAACAAACAGGCGATATATAGAGCAAAAAGTCTCACCTCCTATGAAGTAATCACTGAACCTTTACCTTGATGGACATTGTCCCAACCATGATAGTTTTGTATTTGTGAGGCACATGTAGTGGACAGTCCCATTCTCCAATTTTCACGGTCTCGATATTCTCTATAGAGTTGAGGCCATGCCTCCTATCGGACTTCTTTGGAAAATATACCATGTGTTCTTTATCATTCACATGAAAGGTAACCTTCCCTTTATAGCAATCAATAATAGCACCTGCGGTGTTAAGAAAAGGTCTACCAAGAATAATGGACATGCTCCCATCCTCGGGCATGTCAAGCACAACAAAATCAGTAAGAATTAAACAATTAGCAACTTCTACGGGAACATCCTCACAAATACCTATCGGAACAGCGGTTGACTTGTCAGCCATCTGAAGGGAGATATCTGTAGGAATTAGTTTCTCTAAACATAGCCTCTCATAAAGAGAGAGAGGCATAACATTCACTCCTGCTCCAAGATCACATAAAGCAGTTTTGACATAATTATTCTTTATGGAGCAAGGAATGGTGGGTATACCTGGGTCACCGAGCTTCTCAGGAATCTTGCCACTGAAAGAGTAGTTAGCAAGCATAGTAGATATTGCATCATTAGGAACTTTTCTTTTATTAGTGAAAATATCTTTCATATATTTTGAATAAGAAAGTAACTTAATAGCATCAGTCAAAGGTATTTGAAGAAAAAGAGGTTTAATCCACTCACAAAACTTATTATAATGCTCTTCTTCTTTAGATTTGATGGACTTACCTAGAAAAGGCATGGGTTTCTGTACCCATGGTTCTCTTTCCTTCCCATGTTTTCTTGCGATGAAGTCTTCTTTAGTGTACCTCTTACGTTTCTCAGGTGCTTCTTCTTCTCGAACTTCAGGCGGATCATTCTTCTCATTATTATTACCTTCAGGTTCAGCACCGTCTTCAGTCTCAGCATCGGAGATAGATACACTGTTGGGATCAATAGTTGGTTCTTCATCTGCAATAGGATCATTAGAATTGTCAGTCTCCTTATGTTTCTTGTTTTTCTTTGGAGAGCCAACAATTTCTTCTTCCTGCATTTGAGAATCATGCTCGATTCTCTTCGGATGCCCCTCTGGGTAAAGAGGATCTTGAGTGCTAGTTCCTCCTCGGGTCTTAATCCCGAAAGCCTGCAAATTATCTTGTTTGGCATTGTTAGCGAGCAAATCTCTTTGCACATTAGAAATTTGATCAAGCTGAGTTTGAACCATTTGAAAATGCTTCGCAAGACATTGAACATCATTAACTGTTCTATCTAAAACATCAAGCAGTTTTTTGATAGCAAGGGAATTATCATGCAACTGACTTTCTATCCTCTCATTAAAATGATTTTGTTTCATAATAAAATTATCAAACTCATCTAAACATTGATCAGGAGGCTTACCATGAGGGATGTCACTTGCGTTGAAATATAAAAGAGAGTGTACCTCTACCATAGGAGGGTGAGTGGTAGGCTCACACAACTTCTCAATAGGGGGTAGATTCTTCACGTCTTCAGCTTTAATACCTTTCTCTTTAATAGACTTCTTTGCTTCTCGCATATCTTCGGGGCTTAGAACAAACATGCCCCTCTTCTTTGTTGGTGGAGGTGGTTCAGGGACGGACCAGTCTTCATGGTTTTTGGCAATCCTGCCCATCAAATCTTCCGCATCGTCCGGTGTTCTTTACCTGAAAACACAACCAACACAACTGTCCAAATAGGACCTGGATTCATCAGTTAGACCAACATAGAATATATCGATTAATTCATTCTTAGGGATTTCATGTCCTGGTCTAGCCCGAATCAGACAGCAGTACCTCCCCCAAGCTTTAGGGAGGGACTCATCCTGCAACTATTTAAAGTTATAAATTCTTTGTAAAGCAGCATGTTGCATGTGAGCAGGAAAGTACTTATCAACAAAAGAGTGAGCTAAGTCCTGAGGACTCTTAATGGAACCGCATGGGAGTGAATCATACCATGCTTTAGCACCCTCCTTCAAGGAGAAAGGAAGAAGCTTGGTGATATAAAAGTATCGTATCTTCTCATCTGTGGTAAACAGGCTACCCAACTCACCAAGTTTAGTCAGGTGTGCAATAGCATCATCATTTTCTCTGCCATAAAATGGGTCAGCTTCAACCATAGGTATAAGTGAAAGATCAACAGAGAAATCATAATCAGGATCATCAATGCATATAGGAGATGTAGCAAATTCAGAATTAGGAACAGTTTTGTTCTTCAAAGAGTGTTTTTCAAATATTTTCTTAATAACTTCAGGGTCAGAGCCAGCAAACTCTGTCAGTTCCCTGCATAGATCTTCATCAAGCATATAGTAATCATCATCAAGGAGCCTCTCTTTGAGTTTACTCAAATCAGGATAATCATAAGTTTCACCAATAGGGTAGCGAGCAACAGGAAGTTCAATTCCATATTTTTCAGCAGCAGCAGCAATTTGTTTCTCAAGAGCATGACCAAGCGAACTAATATCATCAAAAGTAGTAGAGGCATCATCAAGTGTATCAGACATAGTAACAGACTCAGTAGGAACATCATGTGGTGGTGGTGAGGCAAACTTACTCATAACGGAAGGTGAATCAAGTGTAGCAGTAGTGCTCAGAGCAGTACCTCTTCTTGTAGTAGATAGTAAGATCGGAACCTTGAGGTCCCATTTCTTACCCATAGTGGATGAAGTGCAGCAGGTAGGATACCTCAAGTAGACTTGTAAATATTGCTATGCTCCCCGGCAACGGGGCCAGAAAACGGTACTTGATAACCCTCAACCGTAAGTGTCGGGGGAAACTGTCCGCCACGAGCACCTATGGGACCGGAGCCCCTTGTCTGTGCGGTACGAGGGCAGAGGGAGCACAGAGAGCAGATCGAAGCAGACGCGCGAGCAGTTTTACCCAGGTTCGGGCCGCGGTAGACGCGTAAAACCCTACTCCTGCTTAGTTGTGTATTGAGTTAGAGAGCTCGGGAGCTTGAAGAAGCAGCTACACGCGAGCGTATGAGTAATCTATGTTTCGAACCCCCTCTACGTTGTGCATGGGCCTCCTTTTATAGCCCAAGGGGTCACCGACAGGTGTCAACCGTAGAGGAGGGGTAAAAGCGTAAAAAGGGTGGTAGTTGTAACAGTGTCGGAACAGTGGAGCTACAGTGCAGAACAGTGGTCTATACCTACCTAGACAGTGGGGGACAAGGGCATTTAATGCCCGTCGCCGTCGACCCCAAAAGCTCCCGCCGTTGCGTCTCCGTCCGCCACGGCGATGGATCCACTACCGTGGAGTGCCACCGTGTACCCCAGGCTGCACAGCCATCCGCCACGCGTCCCTGGAGTGGCCCCAGGGCGACGCGTGGGCCGATGAGCTGGAGCGCGGGCACACAGCGCACCTCCCCCGGCAAGCACCTTGCCGGGGGCCTTGATCTTGCCGGGCCCGGGAGCTTGCCGCTCCCCAGGCCCTTGTCGGGTCTTCTATGATGGAATCTTCTAGTCGTCCTGGCAAGCTCCTCTTGCCAGGGCCTTGTACTAGTTAAGTAGTCTTGAGCCTGGCACGGCCTTCCCGGCAAGCTCCTCTTGCCGGGGCCTTGATCTTCTGTCTTGTATACTTTGTTTTTGAATGGTTTAATAAGGAGCAGGAAGGTCTCCGGCGAGCACGCGGTAAACTCTGCCGCGGGAAGCTGCAACTGCCCGTGCACAAGTTGGGGTACTGAGGTACCCCTACCTTAGTACACCGACAGGAGCCCCCGGGCCTGGGCCACACACGGTGCCGAGCGCTGTTGGGCCAGGCCCAAAACAGTGCACGGGCACCCGCGGCCCGCGGCGCGCCGAATCCACTTCCGTATCCGCCGCACCCCACCGTAACGGCACGCGTCGATTGCGGCGCCGTGGGATGGGACGTGCCCACGATCTCTTAATGGAAAGGGCGAAACGCCCCCCACTCCCCCATAAAAGCAGAGGGAGCAGGCGCGGTTCCCCTCCTTGCGCTTTCATTGCATCGTCTTCTTCTTCCTCAGATCTCTCTTGTGCTCTGCCTCCACACCTCCGCCGCCGTCGAGCTCTTCGTCCCCCTCCTTCCACCGCGTCCGCCATGGCCCCAAAGACCGACAAGGCGAAGGCGGAGAAGTCCAAGAGGGAGAAGTCGGAGCAAGCGGCGAAGCTCGTCGCGTATCGGAAGCAGCATCTCGTCTTCCCGCCGAAGCTCGGCGTGCGGGAGCTCTGGAACAAGTACTACTTGTTCTGGGCCAAGGAAACCCCGGCGCACCCCCGCACGCACGTCTTCCCGGCCGCTGCCAAGGACAACTACCCCGGCGGGTACTACTTCTTCGCAGCCTTCTTCCACTGCGGTCTGTGTCCTCCTTTCTCGAACTTCTTCTGCGATATCATGAACACTTACGGCTTCCAACTCCTCGACTTCACCCCCAACGCCATCCTCACCATGTCCGTTTTCGCACACATGTGCGAAAACTTCATAGGGATACAGCCCAATGTAGCACTCTTTAGGCACTTTTTCACTCCTAGAGCAGAGGCCGACGCCCCCCTCTCCGGAGGAATTTCTTGGGTCTTCCGCTTGAACAAGAAAGGGGCCTACTTGCCGGGGGAGCTCCGCGGCAAGAGGGAAGAGTGGCGCGCGGAGTGGTGCTGGGTTGTCGAGGACCGGCCGCAAGCCTTCACCGCGCCGCGCACAACGCCCATCGTGCGCGGCAGGGATTGGAGCGAGTTCGACTCCGACGACATCAAGCTCGACATCGCCCTCGTCCGGATTCTTCGTCTTCGGGTGGCGCAGCTGTCCGTTGCCGAGGTGGGCGCAGACTTCCTTCGCCGCCGGATCGCCCCTCTCCAAGACAGGAAGAGGCCGGCCTGGGAATACGTTGGCCCGGCAGACATAATGAGGCTGCGCCCCGGGCTCAACTTCAACTTCACGACGCTGGAGCTGCGGGGGATGGTCCGGGAACTCTTCAAGTACGACCCGGCACACCCTGAGTGGTTCCGAGCTCCCCGGGGAGTAGTGCCGCTGTCGGGGCCGGGTTTCGGGAACATAATATTCCAGAAATTAACCCCTAGTGTCATCACCAGCCCAGGATTACTGTTACTGGTGGACACATACTTGTTATAGATTACCAAGCATTTACAAGAATTTTGATACAAGACCATAAAGGTCTTCTGATATAACAGTGACTCTGGTGGTGGATGAAGGAATTGGCTTGTGGATCTCCAACATCGATGGGTCTCCATTCCCGTAGGAACAGCTGACCTGGATAACTCCTATCCCGCGTGGTTTTACTCCTAGGCTTCGCACGGACGTCGCTGTGGTACTTCTCGCAGAACTCCTAACCTGACCAAGTAAATAGCCAGGGACAAGCCTGTGAGTACGTTTGAATGTACTCGCAAACATCATGGACAAAAGATATAACAAATGCAGCAAACAATTATATGGTCACGATGAATTAAACTATGTGCATATGCTCATGATGGTCATATATTAATTGCATGCTGACAGGAATTAGAACATGGCATGGTGAATAATAATTATTTCAGAAAATAAATATTAGTATCAATAGAGTATAAAAGAAATGCCGGTCGGATGTCAAGTGATACCGCGATCGGTCTTGAAAAGAAATGCTAGTCGGGTGTCTAAAAGAGTAATCGGACGATACCATCCGAGAACTCAGGCGACGCCACGAAAGGACTTGAAAAGAAATGCCAGTCGGGTGTCCACAAGAGTAGTGGCGTGATAAACCGCCTGACACTCGAGGGACGCCACAAAAAGGACTTGAAAAGAAATGCCAATCGGGTGTCCACAAGAGTAGTGGCGTGATAAACCGCCTGACACTCGAGGGACGCCACAGAAAGGACTTTAAAATAAAGGCGAGTGTCCGGGGTAGTCTAGCCAGCCCCTGAGACACTCTGGAAAATAAAATAAGAGCAGGGGGTTAGTTCACAATGATAATCATCTCATCCATAATATTCATAGCAACAACAGAAGCAGTAAAATATTATCCTGCAAAATAACCATGCTCCATTTTAAATATTTCCTCCGGAGACCGACTCTAAGACCGACACTTGACCAACCCAGACTGTAGTCCTTAACCGCGGACACGGCTATTCGAATAGGTTTCAAACTCTGCAGAGGTTGTACTCTTTACCCACAAGTATAGGATTTCATTAGTCAGTATCGTGACACTGACTAATTCCCACTACGGTCTTTGGGTTGAAAACACACCTAACCAGCACACACCAGCTTAACTTTTCTGCTGCCAGGGATCACCCACAACAACAGTTAAGTAAAACTCTAAGTCGGAGAGGCTACAACCTCCATGAGCATGGGATCACTATTCATACGCGCGGATTACAAGGGTACACTCCCTCTCGGCATCACAACAGCCGGAAACACCCATGCCCCCTGGCCCGATGACTGGGTTTAGTCCAGGGCCCTGGAAACCCTCATCAAGGCCCTCTGTACGGTGTGTGCACGGAAAGGGGTTAACAACTTACTAGACCATACCTTACCCGAGGCAGGGACAAGTGGTAGCACGAGACAAGTATGGGGGTTACCGGAACAAGACTCGATCTACGGTCGACTCAGGAGGCCTAAGATTCCTGCAGTGGTTAACATCACAAAGATATTATCTCAACAGTATCACCAGGACAGGGCTACAACCCTTGCCTGCTTCCACAATATTTCTCATGACACCACCATGTCAAAAATGGCCCGTGCCTACCGGCACGTCTAAAACAGGAACACGTTCCTGGATTCTCATAACTTATGCATGTTGCAAATTTGAAAGGAATGCATGCAAGAGTAAACTATAATCATGATCATGCATGCATGCAATATTCCTACTCCTATGAAATTTTTATTACTAGTATTAAACCATACTCAAAATATTCTAGCATGCAAACATCCACCATATCAAGTGTTCAAAATGCTTGCCTTAGGTATGAAAAGGTGCTGGTTACTTTGCAAGGAAACATCTCCCCTTCATTTCCTATTTTCAAAAATATCTAAATCACCACATAATTCAAAAACAGCACTAAAAAGTATTTCAAAACTTTTTGAAGTAAGTACTGAAATAAACTAGAGGATATCTAAGGAATATCAGAAAAAGAATTAATTTATTTAGAGTTCATATGAATTAGTTATGGAAATACTAAGATGGAAAACATGATTAAAAGCAATATTTAAAATCCATTAAACAGAAACTATGCATAGTAAGATGTTCACTTAATTTAAATAAACAGAGCAAGATTTTAGGAACCTACAGAAATTTGAATTACCCATTTTAGAGTAGAAAAGGCTACTGTGGAATTATTTGAAAGCTGCTGGAATTGATAAACAGAAAGGATAGATTCGCGCCCTGAGCACTGTTTAGCTCCACGGCACCACTGGGCCGAGCCCAGTCGTCTGGCTGAGGGAAGGGGGTGTTGACGTCGATGGCGTATTCCACGGAATACGCCTCCTTTGCGTGGTGACGGCTCCAGGAGGAGACCGCCTCCAATTACACAGCGGGGGCCCGCGGTTTGTGGTCACTGACAGTGGGCCCGCCTGGCCCACTAGTCAGGTTCGACCAGGTCCACGCGCGCGTTTACTCGTGGCAGAGCGGGGGCGGCGCTCCGGCGGAGCTCGCCGGCGGACGGTGGCGCCGTTGGAGGAGCCGAGGGCACTGTTGTGTTCAGGAGGTGGGAGCGGTTCGTCCGGTGCCCTCCGTGGTGGCTGGGATGGACGGAGTTGCCGGCGACGAGGTCCTCGGCGGACGGCGCCGTCGGACGAAAAGGGGACTCCGGCTAGGGTGCGACTCCAGTGGAGTTGAGGTTGGGGATGGGTCGGTGGATGCTCAAGGAGTCGAATGGTGAAGAAAACGGGGAGGGGGAAGCTCTGGTGGCGTCGGAACCAACAAGGAAATGGCGGCGGCAGTGGTCATCGGAGATGAAGAAGAAGACCTTCTCCGGTTGTTTTGCTTGCTCGGGGAGGCTCTCAGGAGGAGGGGAGTGTTCGGGATGAGGAGCCGGGTGCTCGGGATGGCTTAAATAGGCGGGGCGACGCGGTCCGGCGGGTTCCAGAGAACGGACACGGCGGCGATGCTTTTACTCCGGTAGGCGTGGTCGTTGGGTGGCCGGTGCGGGTTGGCGAGGACGTGGCCTGGCCGCAGTTACTAGGGGAGTGTGCTGGCGGCTCGGGGAGGTGCCAGGTGCTCGGGACGGCGCCGTCCATGGCAGACCGTGGCAGCGGCCATTAATGGCAGACGCGGCCGGTGGCGAGGCCGTTGATGGACGGCGGAGTTTGGTGAGGGAGGCGGTTGCTCGCAGTGAAGGCGGGGCGTCTGGTTTGGCTCGGGGCGAGCCACGCGTCCAAGGCGTTGACGTCGGTGCGACGTGGCGAGGCGAGGCTCGTCGGGCGGCGCCTCCGGATGGCGTGGACGGTGGTGGCCGGCGCAAACGGCCAAGGGAGGATGTCGGTGAAGTTAATGGTGGTCGAGATGATCCAGAGGGGAACTCGGGCGAGCAGGAGGGGCAGCAGGGCAGCGACAGGAGCTTGATGCCAGCGGCTGCAGTAACTGCGCTCTGCTCGTGCTCCGGACATGCCCCTGAGGCGTTCGACGAAATGCCAAAGCATGTTAGGCTGCTCCAACTGAGCTTGTTTTTGGCAGGTTGATGCTCCTGATGATTCTAGAGATGGTGGACATGATAGTTTGGGAAGGGTGGCTAGATGCTAATGCAGTTTAGGAAGAGGTAGAGTTTCTGTCATGCACACAGGGTGTTTGACAGAATACCAGGGGGACCTAGGTGATCTTGTTGGATGTGCAACTTGGCAGGATGATGTCTCTTTAGATGGTAGGGATGATAGTGAAGTTGGTTTGGAAAAAGGAGATACTTGCTAGTGCAAGTTTTACTGAAATTCAGTTCTGGACTGAATATTCAGAGGGGTATTTGGTGGGTCTAAATGATGCTAATGGAGCTGATCTTCTGGAGTTAAGGTTTTGGTTGGAAAAACAAGAAGATGGCCAAGGCTCAGAAATTTTGGAGCAAGAAATAATAGGGTTGTAGTTGAAACCTAGAAGATGGACAGAAATGAAAAGAGGATGTTTCACTCAAAATTTTCAAAACACCAAGTTGGGTTTTTGCACCAAAATGACATATAAGCATTATAAAACCTCTCAGAATTTTGGTGGAATTTTTAAAGAATTATTTAAAATAGTTGTAGTGCAACAGAAGCATTTAAAACCCTGAAAAAGTTATTAAAAGAATTTTCTAAGGAAAAATTTTTATTATGAAAATAATTTCTACTGTTATCCAACAAATAATGAGATGATTCAAGATACAACCAGAGCCCACAAAATTTATTCCCAAATATTTTATTATAAGAAGAGAGGATTTTTGAAGGACAGTTATAAAAAAAGGCTCTAAAATTATTAAAGAACCTAATATAATTCAAAATTTTATTTCTAGCCAAATTTTATTTAATAAAAAGGTGGTTAAAATTTTTGGGGTGTTACAAATTCTAACCCCCTTAAGAAAAATCTCGTCCTCGAGATTTGTTAAGGGCGGAAGAATTAAGAAGCATACCACACAAATAAAACACTCATATGCAAAATTGCAAACAGGGCAACACATTCATGACATACAAATAAAACAACATGCAAACAAACACTACATGCTACGCAAACACATTCATGACCGTCTACGGTCCGAAAGCGGGATTTACAGGGTCAAACGGAAAGCTTCCCGGTATTGGAACACATCTTTCTTCTTCCGGAGTGAGTGGAGGGAGTGGAGGGAGCAAACGAAGAACGTGTCCCTCCTGAGCTGGCAGAGGGGGTCCGCCAATGGCGATCCGGGGATTCAGAACAGCAAGGTAGTGGAGATACTCCAGTATTTTCTGGGTGAAACGCTCCTGGGCCATCACATATTGAATGAGATAGACCAGGGCTGGATCGTTCTCCGCACGTCCACATCGGAACGTAGCTTCTGCCCCAAAAGCAACGCGACTTGGAAAATAGCAGTATTCCCTTGCGTTGGCACAGGGTACCGCAAAACGAAGACGGGTGACTGCTTCATACGCAGCAGACTCAATGGCCATGCCTGGCGTTGGCATGGATCTCCCGATGAAAACTACATAGGGAGGGCCTTGGTTCAAATCTGCTGGTGGAATATGTACAGCTGCCCAGTATTTCGAGAGATCAGGAGTGATTCTCGATTTGAATAGCTCATACAGGGGTGGATGGGTGGAGCCAAGGGTATTGCGGGTAAAATCCCACAATAACATAATAAAACTACCAGGTCTTGCATCGGGGTTTCTCAGATAAGCTCCGGGGTGAGGCATGGGTGGATGAATGGAAAAAGGCAGTGCTTGAAGCTGATGGTTGCTGGTGTGGGAAAAAAAATGAGTGTGGCCTCTTATAGAGAGCCTGGGTCATGAAATGGTGCCGGTACGACAGAGACACCGAATCCGGCGCGGGGCTGTCTGAGTCAAAGTCTCAGGCATCAATCCCCAAAAGGGAAGTGACATATTACTGTGTATGTCGATTTAGGGGTCACGTCTAGCATTTACTCTGCAACCACTCATCAAGCAATTCATGCTTGATCACACATACTATTAGATGGTGACACACAGGGGTCTACAAACTCACTACGCCACACAACAGCTACTGCGGAACTAAAGGGAAAACCGAGCCACTAGGGCTTGATAGCAATCCCGGTGGACTCAGTCCATCTGGTTGATGTCTATCTTGGCACGCCTTGCGGATGCCGAGTCGTCTCCGTGTGCTTCCGCGTCTGAGCTGGTCGGGGTAGGATGGGGAGCTACAGGGCTGGAGTAGCGGTGGTGTCCTTCGCGGGGTGTCGAGGTCACCGTCCCATTGGAGTAGGCCTCCAAGAGACGACGGAGGTGTCCGGGTGAGGCGAAGGCATTGCCTGGGTAGGTGACATGGTCAGAGCTTGGGGGCTCAACCGGCCTTCCAAGCAGCAATATAGGGGCGTCGGTGGCGGGTGCGACTTCACTCCTTGCTGGGGTCAGGAGAGGGAGCTTCCTGCGGGTCCCAATCAGGTCGAGAGTGACCTGATCGAACAGTGCCTCCTGCGCTCTTAGGTAGCGCACCAGGTGCACCAGGGCAGGGTCCGACTCATGGTCCCCGTTGGCGACCTGGGTCGGGCTACCATAGCCTTCACGACTAGGGTAGTAGTAGAAAGGGCGGCAGTTAACCTTCGGCGACAGGTGCCGAAGTTGAACTATAGCCTCTCGGGCTGCAAGTTGGATGGATTGGGGCTCGTCGGAGGTCGTCCTCCCGGTGAATCGGTAGGGACGCTCCGATGTGGTGCCCTTCCCGTAGATGTGCACCGTGGCCCAGAAGTGATGGATGGAATTACTCGTGTGCTCTTGGTACACGACATATTCCGGCGGCTCGTCGATGCTAAAAGCACGACGGGTGAGATTGGCGAGGATGGTTACGAAGCCTTCAAGCTCGACTGCGGTGGTCTCGTTGTGCACGAGGGGGCCTGTCATCTTGGTGGTTTGATATCGAACTGGGAATGAGGCTGTGATGTGCTGAGTTTGGGGCAAGGCTTCCTTTATAAGTCAGCCGAGTCTTCCATCGCACGCTTGTGGATGGGAAAATTTCAGGTGGTGGCACAGGCACACGGCCTATGGATAGATTGATAGGTTGGGCACCGGCTATTTAAAAGTTGTCGGTTGCCACTGTGGGTGGGATAGACTTGACCGTGGACAGGAAAAATTGTGGATGGTGTGGAAACCTAGGGATGGTGACCAGGCTAGGATAGGATTAGCCAATGGTCAGCCTGGCTCTGATACCAAGTCTGTCGGGGCCGGGTTTCGGGAACATAATATTCCAGAAATTAACCCCTAGTGTCATCACCAGCCCAGGATTACTGTTACTGGTGGACACATACTTGTTACAGATTACCAAGCATTTACAAGAATTTTGATACAAGACCATAAAGGTCTTCTGATATAACAGTGACTCTGGTGGTGGATGAAGGAATTGGCTTGTGGATCTCCAACATCGATGGGTCTCCATTCCCGTAGGAACAGCTGACCTGGATAACTCCTATCCCGCGTGGTTTTACTCCTAGGCTTCGCACGGACGTCGCTGTGGTACTTCTCGCAGAACTCCTAACCTGACCAAGTAAATAGCCAGGGACAAGCCTGTGAGTACGTTTGAATGTACTCGCAAACATCATGGACAAAAGATATAACAAATGCAGCAAACAATTATATGGTCACGATGAATTAAACTATGTGCATATGCTCATGATGGTCATATATTAATTGCATGCTGACAGGAATTAGAACATGGCATGGTGAATAATAATTATTTCAGAAAATAAATATTAGTATCAATAGAGTATAAAAGAAATGCCGGTCGGATGTCAAGTGATACCGCGATCGGTCTTGAAAAGAAATGCCAGTCGGGTGTCTAAAAGAGTAATCGGACGATACCATCCGAGAACTCAGGCGACGCCACGAAAGGACTTGAAAAGAAATGCCAGTCGGGTGTCCACAAGAGTAGTGGCGTGATAAACCGCCTGACACTCGAGGGACGCCACAAATAGGACTTGAAAAGAAATGCCAATCGGGTGTCCACAAGAGTAGTGGCGTGATAAACCGCCTGACACTCGAGGGACGCCACAGAAAGGACTTTAAAATAAAGGCGAGTGTCCGGGGTAGTCTAGCCAGCCCCTGAGACACTCTGGAAAATAAAATAAGAGCAGGGGGTTAGTTCACAATGATAATCATCTCATCCATAATATTCATAGCAACAACAGAAGCAGTAAAATATTATCCTGCAAAATAACCATGCTCCATTTTAAATATTTCCTCCAGAGACCGACTCTAAGACCGACACTTGACCAACCCAGACTGTAGTCCTTAACCGCGGACACGGCTATTCGAATAGGTTTCAAACTCTGCAGAGGTTGTACTCTTTACCCACAAGTATAGGATTTCATTAGTCAGTATCGTGACACTGACTAATTCCCACTACGGTCTTTGGGTTGAAAACACACCTAACCAGCACACACCAGCTTAACTTTTCTGCTGCCAGGGATCACCCACAACAACAGTTAAGTAAAACTCTAAGTCGGAGAGGCTACAACCTCCATGAGCATGGGATCACTATTCATACGCGCGGATTACAAGGGTACACTCCCTCTCGGCATCACAACAGCCGGAAACACCCATGCCCCCTGGCCCGATGACTGGGTTTAGTCCAGGGCCCTGGAAACCCTCATCAAGGCCCTCTGTACGGTGTGTGCACGGAAAGGGGTTAACAACTTACTAGACCATACCTTACCCGAGGCAGGGACAAGTGGTAGCACGAGACAAGTATGGGGGTTACCGGAACAAGACTCGATCTACGGTCGACTCAGGAGGCCTAAGATTCCTGCAGTGGTTAACATCACAAAGATATTATCTCAACAGTATCACCAGGACAGGGCTACAACCCTTGCCTGCTTCCACAATATTTCTCATGACACCACCATGTCAAAAATGGCCCGTGCCTACCGGCACGTCTAAAACAGGAACACGTTCCTGGATTCTCATAACTTATGCATGTTGCAAATTTGAAAGGAATGCATGCAAGAGTAAACTATAATCATGATCATGCATGCATGCAATATTCCTACTCCTATGAAATTTTTATTACTAGTATTAAACCATACTCAAAATATTCTAGCATGCAAACATCCACCATATCAAGTGTTCAAAATGCTTGCCTTAGGTATGAAAAGGTGCTGGTTACTTTGCAAGGAAACATCTCCCCTTCATTTCCTATTTTCAAAAATATCTAAATCACCACATAATTCAAAAACAGCACTAAAAAGTATTTCAAAACTTTTTGAAGTAAGTACTGAAATAAACTAGAGGATATCTAAGGAATATCAGAAAAAGAATTAATTTATTTAGAGTTCATATGAATTAGTTATGGAAATACTAAGATGGAAAACATGATTAAAAGCAATATTTAAAATCCATTAAACAGAAACTATGCATAGTAAGATGTTCACTTAATTTAAATAAACAGAGCAAGATTTTAGGAACCTACAGAAATTTGAATTACCCATTTTAGAGTAGAAAAGGCTACTGTGGAATTATTTGAAAGCTGCTGGAATTGATAAATAGAAAGGATAGATTCGCGCCCTGAGCGCTGTTTAGCTCCACAGCACCACTGGGCCGAGCCCAGTCGTCTGGCTGAGGGAAGGGGGTGTTGACGTCGATGGCGTATTCCACGGAATACGCCTCCTTTGCGTGGTGACGGCTCCAGGAGGAGACCGCCTCCAATTACACAGCGGGGGCCCGCGGTTTGTGGTCACTGACAGTGGGCCCGCCTGGCCCACTGGTCAGGTTCGACCAGGTCCACGCGCGCGTTTACTCGTGGCAGAGCGGGGGCGGCGCTCCGGCGGAGCTCGCCGGCGGACGGTGGCGCCGTTGGAGGAGCCGAGGGCACCGTTGTGTTCAGGAGGTGGGAGCGGTTCGTCCGGTGCCCTCCGTGGTGGCTGGGATGGACGGAGTTGCCGGCGACGAGGTCCTCGGCGGACGGCGCCGTCGGACGAAAAGGGGACTCCGGCTAGGGTGCGACTCCAGTGGAGTTGAGGTTGGGGATGGGTCGGTGGATGCTCAAGGAGTCGAATGGTGAAGAAAACGGGGAGGGGGAAGCTCTGGTGGCGTCGGAACCAACAAGGAAATGGCGGCGGCAGTGGTCATCGGAGATGAAGAAGAAGACCTTCTCCGGTTGTTTTGCTTGCTCGGGGAGGCTCTCAGGAGGAGGGGAGTGTTCGGGATGAGGAGCCGGGTGCTCGGGATGGCTTAAATAGGTGGGGCGACGCGGTCCGGCGGGTTCCAGAGAACGGACACGGCGGCGATGCTTTTACTCCGGTAGGCGTGGTCGTTGGGTGGCCGGTGCGGGTTGGCGAGGACGTGGCCTGGCCGCAGTTACTAGGGGAGTGTGCTGGCGGCTCGGGGAGGTGCCAGGTGCTCGGGACGGCGCCGTCCATGGCAGACCGTGGCAGCGGCCATTAATGGCAGACGCGGCCGGTGGCGAGGCCGTTGATGGACGGCGGAGTTTGGTGAGGGAGGCGGTTGCTCGCAGTGAAGGCGGGGCGTCTGGTTTGGCTCGGGGCGAGCCACGCGTCCAGGGCGTTGACGTCGGTGCGACGTGGCGAGGCGAGGCTCGTCGGGCGGCGCCTCCGGATGGCGTGGACGGTGGTGGCCGGCGCAAACGGCCAAGGGAGGATGTCGGTGAAGTTAATGGTGGTCGAGATGATCCAGAGGGGAACTCGGGCGAGCAGGAGGGGCAGCAGGGCAGCGACAGGAGCTTGATGCCAGCGGCTGCAGTAACTGCGCTCTGCTCGTGCTCCGGACATGCCCCTGAGGCGTTCGACGAAATGCCAAAGCATGTTAGGCTGCTCCAACTGAGCTTGTTTTTGGCAGGTTGATGCTCCTGATGATTCTAGAGATGGTGGACATGATAGTTTGGGAAGGGTGGCTAGATGCTAATGCAGTTTAGGAAGAGGTAGAGTTTCTGTCATGCACACAGGGTGTTTGAAAGAATACCAGGGGGACCTAGGTGATCTTGTTGGATGTGCAACTTGGCAGGATGATGTCTCTTTAGATGGTAGGGATGATAGTGAAGTTGGTTTGGAAAAAGGAGATACTTGCTAGTGCAAGTTTTACTGAAATTCAGTTCTGGACTGAATATTCAGAGGGGTATTTGGTGGGTCTAAATGATGCTAATGGAGCTGATCTTCTGGAGTTAAGGTTTTGGTTGGAAAAACAAGAAGATGGCCAAGGCTCAGAAATTTTGGAGCAAGAAATAATAGGGTTGTAGTTGAAACCTAGAAGATGGACAGAAATGAAAAGAGGATGTTTCACTCAAAATTTTCAAAACACCAAGTTGGGTTTTTGCACCAAAATGACATATAAGCATTATAAAACCTCTCAGAATTTTGGTGGAATTTTTAAAGAATTATTTAAAATAGTTGTAGTGCAACAGAAGCATTTAAAACCCTGAAAAAGATATTAAAAGAATTTTCTAAGGAAAAATTTTTATTATGAAAATAATTTCTACTGTTATCCAACAAATAATGAGATGATTCAAGATACAACCAGAGCCCACAAAATTTATTCCCAAATATTTTATTATAAGAAGAGAGGATTTTTGAAGGACAGTTATAAAAAAAGGCTCTAAAATTATTAAAGAACCTAATATAATTCAAAATTTTATTTCTAGCCAAATTTTATTTAATAAAAAGGTGGTTAAAAATTTTGGGGTGTTACAGCCTCTCTGCGTAAGCACCGCCCGGGATCGAATCCTCGCCATGATGCCCGCGTGTGATTCGCACGGCGTGGATCGCACGTGGATCGCGCCCAAGCCCATCGACGTCCTCAACTTCTACGACAACCTCGTGGAGGTGGCGAAGAACAAGGACGACATCAAGCTGCACACGCGAGACACCACCGACCAGGAGATTGCCTATATAGCTTCTCGAGCTGAAGAAGTCGCCGCAGCCGCAGCGGCAGGGGACTTCGGGTACACGCCTGCTGAGGCGGAGGCCGCGGACGCGTCCAGCCAGGCGGAGGAGGCGGAGATCCGCAGATTGCTGAAGCTCCCCCCCGACGCGCTCGCCGGGGTCCCCTCGCTGAGGCACTCCGGGATCCACGGAATTGTGGCCGAAGCCGCGGCAATGGAGGGTGCCGCCGGAGGGAGCAGAGGCGCCGCGAGGGGCGGAGGCGCCAAGGGAAAAGGGGCCGCAACGCAGGGCGCTGGGCCCAGCGAGCCGGCCGGGGAAGAGGAGGAGGAGGAAGAGGCCGAGGACTCCGGCGGATCTACGGAGCTCTACGCCGACAACCTCTCCTCGTCGGAAAGCTCCCCGCCCCCGGCAAGCCCAAGGCAGTCTCCACTGAAGCGTCTTCGCAAGGCGGCGACGGGGGAGAGGGCGCAGGCGCCCCGGCAACAGCCAGCTCGCCGGGCAGCTCCCCGGGGGAGCCAAGCCGCGCCAAGGGCGACCGGCGTGCCAGCCACAGTAGAGGCGGCCCGCGCGCGGACCACGACGGAGGCGTCTCGCAGGCCGGCGCCGAGCCGGCAGGGGTCTTCTCGGAGCGGAGCAGCAGCTCCGCCCGCTTCTCGGGCGTCGGCTACCACAGGGGCTGGGTCTTCGCAGCCCCCAGCCCCGGTGGCCCCGAAGCGCGCGAGGGAATCTTCGTCTTCCGCTCCTCGCGCCGACGCGCCCACGGTGGAGTATGACTTCTCCGCCCTGAGCGAGGACGACGAGGAGGACCAGGAGTAAGGACCCAAGATCCTACACCTTCTTGAGTTTTGTCTTGATTGTTGTTGACGCTGACTTTGCTTGTTGCTTTTGATTCCAGGACCTTGGAGCAGCGCGCGAAGAGGGCCAAGGTGCCCGTGGTCGAGGCCGCGGAAGACTCAGCCGCCGCGGCAACGGGAGGTGTGCCGGAGCCGAGCCTGCCGGACCCGAGCGCTGCTCCGAGGAGCAGCCCCCAGCGCAGCCCCCAGCGTAAGTCAGAAGTCTATTCTTTCGCTTGTCGGGGCACGCTTGGGGATTTAGTCTTATCTTGATATCTTGGTTTCTCTTGTCTTTTCTTGTGCAGAGGTGGAGCCGCAGCGGGAAGAGCGCCCGGAGACCATCGTCGAGGAACCGCAGGCCCCGCCGTCCCCGCCAAGGCAGAACTCTCCGACAAGGGAGAGCGCTCCGCCAAGGGCGGGTACTCCGCCAAGGCAGAGTACCCCGCCAAGGGTGAGCAGCCCGGCGAGGGCGGCCACTCCGCCAAGGCAGAGCTCCCCGGCAAGGGAGCCCGCCGCTGAGGACGTCCGCCAAGGTATGTCTTGTAGCTTGTCTTCTTGGCTTCGTTTCTTTTTGGATCTTCGCTTGATCTTGAACTTCTTTTTCTTCTCTTTCTTCTTCTAGATCTTCCTCCTCCTCCTCCCGAGCCGATGGAGACTGAGGTCATCAACATCGATGAGGAGGAGGGTGCGCAGGGCGGCGGCGGTGGCGCCCCTGCCACCGAGGAGATGGCTGAGGCTACCGAGCCGGCCGCGCAGGAGACCGCTCCGGCTGCGGACGCAGCGGCCGAGGAGGGGGACGGCGACCGCACCGCCGACCCGGAGGTGGCGGGAGCATCGGATGCTGCACCGGCCGCCGACCCCTCCGCCGGCGAGAAGCAGGGCTACTATCTTCGAGCCCCCAATGGCGTCTTCATCCAGGTGCCGTGGGGGTCTTCATCGCGAGCTCCCGCGGAGGGCGAGGCGTTTGACGGAGAAGTCCTCGCCTCCGCGGGCCTGAGGATCGTCGAGGCGCCCGGCGAAGGTGACGGGCCCGAGGAGGAAAAGCTACTCCACCAACTCCTGGCCCTTTACCGGGCCAGGCAGGTGAAGCTTGCCTCCCGGGAAGCCCTTGCCGCCAAGGCCGCCGCAGAGATGGAGAAGCGCGCGGCGGAGCTCAGCGCCGCCCACAAGGCCAGCCTCCGCGAGGTAGCGGAGGAGCGTGAGCGTCTCGCCGGCGAGTATCAAGAGTGGTTGCTGGAGAAGGCTGAGGCCGAGGAGCAGCAGCGGCTCGCCGGCGTAGACTTGTCGCGGCGCGAGGGGGAGCTCACCCAGCGCAAGGTTGACCTCGACTCCCACGAGGAGGACCTTGCCGCACGCGAGGCGGCCCTTGGCGGGGAATTGAAGGAGGCGAAAGCCGCCGCGGTTGCCGCGGAAGACGCCAAGAAGGAGCTCGCCGCCAAGGTTGCCAAGCTGGAGGGATTGCTGAAGGCGAATGTGGAGAAGGTCGCCGCGCTCATCACAGAGCGCGAGAAGGACGCCCACACCAACTCGGAGCTCCAGGTGAGCCTTTCCAAGAGGGGCGACGAGCTGAAAGCCGCCAAGGACTCCATCGAGGACCTGGAGTTGAAGGTCACTACACTGAAAGATTCGCTTGACGCTGCCCGGGCTCGGGAGACCAAGCTGAAGGAGGAGCTCCGCAAGGAGCGGACCTTAGTGGACAGCGTCAACAAGGCATCCGAGCTCTTCCGCCAAAACATTGAGTTATGGACCGAAGACTTGGTATCTTGCGCGTCCAACATCGACCAAGAGCTGCTGGCGCTGAAAGTTGAACATCTCATCTACTCGCCGGATCCGGATCTCCCGCACAGCGTCAAGCTCAGCCTCTTCTTCAGAGGCATCGCGCCGGCCCTTGCAGGTTTCCGGAACCAAATCCCCGCGCAGCTGGCCGAGGAGTCGCGCCTGCTCTGTGCGGGAACTCTGGAGCGGGTGCTGACGAAGATCGTGTATCGCAACCCGGGGATCAATCTCACCAACGTTCTTCGCAGCTTGCCGGCTGATGTGAACACGGAGGCCCTGAAGGAGCAAGTCGCCCACATCATCGCCAAGGTGGCTAAGATTGGCAGGAAGGAGGGCGACCGCGTAGATTAGGGCTCCGTTATCTTTATCTCTTTTTGTTGCTGCATATGAAGTTATGAACTCATCAGTCCATCGTGGCAAGTTATCTTTTGTAAGATATTTATCTCATTTTAATCAATCAGTGCAATGTTATCTTCCTTGTCTTAATCCTTGACTTTGTATGTTTTTCACCCTACGCTCCCGGGGAGCTTGCCGGCAAGGGGCCCTTGCCGCGAGCGCTGAGTGCTGGACTCGAAGCAGCCTGCTGGCCAAGGTCTCACCGGCAAGCAACCTTGCCGCGGCTAGCCGCAACGCACTTAGCTTGCTGAGCGTACTCGGAAACGAAGCAAGGGCGCGACACTTGTCGCAGCTCACTTAAATCGTTGAGCGAACTCGAAAACAAGATAAGGGTGCGGCAAGCTACGGGTAGGTTCCTCCGCGCACAGGTTTTCCATACAAAGTGTGATTGTTCAAGGAAGACAACTAAAATTTAAAATTTGAACTGGTCAAATTCTAACAACTTATCTTTCATGTTTTGCTTGTTTTCCGGTAAGGCTTCTCTTTCTTGAACAGCACTTGGTTCCTCCTCCACCTCCTTCCCCCCCGGCAAACTTGTGCGTGAGGAACGTTCCTTCTGCTTTAGAGGAAAGAAAAAGGGAGAGGGAAACAAGTGTATGGCCTTTCGGCGTGCTAATGCTTACCGTATACTTGAGTGTTGCACGAAATGCCAAATAGAACATGCAAATAGCAAAGAAAAGCATGCAAAAAGCAATCGGTGCGAAAAACAGGAAAACTTTACTGATGCACGGGGTCTGCGCCCGGCTTTGTACAAAGGGTTACATGCAACAGCGGCAAAGCTTGTACAAAAGGTGGTTGCCGGAGCGGATCACGGCAACCGCGCCTTATGGGTGAAACTTGCGAAGATGCTCTATGTTCCAGGAGTTGCTCACCGGTAAGCCTTCTTCGGTCTCGAGGCGGACAGCGCCGGGCCTCGTAACTTGTCTCACCCGATAAGGGCCTTCCCACTTCGGCGTCAACTTGTTGGAATTCTTGGCGGACTGAACACGCCGAAGAACAAGGTCGCCTTCCTCGAGACTCCTGGCCTTGACTTTGCGGCTATGGTAGCGGCGCAAAGCTTGCTGGTACCGAGCAGCTCGTACAGCAGCCTGGAGACGTCCCTCCTCGAGGAGCAGTGCATCATCTTGCCGCAGCTGCTCTTGCTCGAGCTCGTCGTAAGCGAGCACTCGAGGAGATCCGTAAACGAGTTCCGTGGGGAGAACTGCCTCTGCTCCATAGACTAGAGCAAAAGGTGTCTGTCCGGTGGCTCGACTTGGTGTCGTTCTGATTGACCAAAGAGCCGCCGGTAGCTCCTCTATCCAATTCTTTCCGCACTTGCGCAGCCTGTCAAAGGTCCTCGTCTTGAGTCCGCGCAGCACTTCAGCATTGGCCCTCTCCGCTTGACCGTTGCTCCTCGGGTGAGCAACAGAAGAGAAACAGACCTTGGCGCCAAGGTCTTGGACGTACTGCATGAAGGTGCGACTAGTGAATTGTGTACCGTTGTCGGTGATAATCCTGTTAGGGATTCCGAAACGGCAAACAATCGACCTGAAGAACTTGACCGCTGACTGTGCTGTCACCTTTCTCACCGGCTCCACTTCTGGCCACTTTGTGAACTTGTCGATTGCGACGTACAAGTACTCAAAGCCCCCGACAGCACGGGGGAAGGGGCCGAGGATATCGAGCCCCCAGACCGAGAAGGGCCAGGACAAAGGGATTGTTTGGAGAGCTTGAGCTGGCTGATGAATCTGCTTTGCATGGAACTGGCACGCTTCACACTTGGTTACTAGTGCAGTTGCATCTTGGAGGGCTTCTTGCCAAAAGAACCCTTGCCGGAAAGCCTTCCCGGCAAGCGCCCTTGCGCCAATGTGGTGGCCGCATATGCCTCCGTGTATTTCCGCCAACAGCTTCTGTCCATCTTCCCTGGAGATGCACTTCAATCTGACACCATTGAGTCTTCTTCTGTACAGCTCGTTATCCACGAACTGGTACATACTTGACTGCCTGGTTATCTTCTCTATCTCTTCTGGGTCGTCGGGAAGTTCTCCAGTTTGCAGAAAACGGACAATTTGCTGTGCCCATGCCGGAGCCTGAGGCTCGACGGCAAGGACTAAAGGCATGAGGGCCGCTGCGGGAACCTCAGCTTCTACGGCAAGGACCTCCGGTCCTGCCGGAGCTGACGATCCCCCGGCAAGCTCGCCGGGGCGAGGCTTGTCGGGAACACTTGCTTCAACTGTACAGTCCTGAGGATCTGCAGGAGCAAACTGTTCCTCAGCGTTCTTGTTGTTGATCTTGGGGACCTTGGCGGCGGTTTCTGGAAGATCCGCCGGCAAGTAGTCGCCGGAGACCAACTTTCTCTTCTTAGGCTGCCCAATGGATGGTGTAACGGATGGTTGAGTCAACTTGAGTAAGAAGGTCCCTGGTTCCACAGGTAACTTCATCGAAGCGCACTTTGAAAGGCCATCTGCAATTTCATTCTGAGCTCTCGGGACGTGCTCCATCTGCAAACCTTCAAAGTGCTCCTCAAGCTTTCTCACTTCATCGACATATGCTTCCATCAAAGGGCTCTGGTAGCTCTTGTTAACTTGCCGGACCACCAACTGTGAGTCTCCCCGCACAATCAGCTTCCTGATCCCAAGTTCGGCCGCAATCCTGAGGCCGGCGAGCAAACCTTCATATTCAGCAGTGTTGTTTGTCGCTTGCTCCCTTGGGAAGTGCATCTGGATAACATACTTGAGGTGCTCTCCGGTGGGCGCGATGAGTACCACGCCAGCACCGGCGCCTTGCAGCGAGAAGGCACCATCAAAGTACATTACCCATTCACTTGTCGCTTCTTGTACGGGTGCACTTGTTTCTTGAACTTCTTCGTCGGGCGTCGGGGTCCATTCCGCTATGAACTCTGCCAAAGCTCGGCTCTGAATAGTTGAAGTACTTTCAAACTTGAGTCCAAAGCTTGACAGCTCCAGTGCCCACTCAACGATCCTGCCTGTTGCTTCTGGGTTATGCAATATCCTCTTCAGCGGAAAGCGAGTGACCACTGTTATCTCATGGGCTTGGAAGTAATGGCGCAGCTTTCTCGAGGCCATGAGGAGACCGAAAAGCAACTTTTGCACACCAGAGTATCTTGATCTAGCTCCCTGGAGAAGGGAACTTACAAAATACACTGGGCGCTGCACCATCTTCTTCCGCACCTCTTCTTGTCCCTGCGCAGAGTTGTCCTTGTCGGGGCCAGAGCTTACCGGAGCAGCCCCCTGCTTGTCGCTGGTTTCGCTTGCCGGTGGTGTGACCTCCTCGTCGGACTCCCTCTCCGCTACCAACGCAGCACTAACCACCTGGTTGGTTGCTGCTAGGTACAGCAGCAACTTTTCCTGTGGTCTAGGTGCGACAAGTACCGGAGGGGAGGAAAGGTACCGTTTCAAATCTTGCAGTGCCGCCTCCGCTTCCGGAGTCCACTTCATGGGACCTGCCTTCTTCAAAATTTTGAAGAAAGGTAGGGCGCGTTCTGCAGACTTTGAAACAAACCTACTGAGGGCAGCCACACAACCTGCAAGTCTCCTGACATCCTTGACTCGCTTCGGGGCTTCCATTTGCTCGATGGCTTTAATCTTGTCGGGGTTGGCTTCAATCCCCCTCTGTGACACAAAGAACCCGAGAAGCTTGCCGGAGGGAACTCCAAAGACGCACTTCTCGGGGTTCAACTTGAGCTGTATCCTGCGCAGGTTCTGAAATGTCTCTTCCAAATCTTGGACCAGGGTTTCCTTGCCCTTGCTCTTCACCACGATGTCATCCATGTAAGCTTCTACATTCCTGTGGATCTGTGGCTCGAGAGCAGTGTGCACTATCCTTGCAAATGTGGAGCCTGCATTCTTCAATCCGAAAGGCATGCGAATAAAGCAATAGGTGCCACATGGAGTGATAAATGCAGTCTTCTCTTCATCCTCTTTGGCCATGAAAATCTGGTGGTAGCCTGAGTATGCATCAAGAAAGCAGAGTAGCTCACATCCGGCAGTGGAGTCAACAATCTGGTCAATGCGCGGCAAGGGAAATGGATCCTTGGGACATGCTTTATTTACATCAGTGAAGTCTATACACAGTCTCCACTTCCCGTTGGCCTTGCGCACGACGACTGGGTTTGCCAACCACGTCGGATGGATCACACCTCTAACTAGACCTGCTGCCTCTAGCTTCTTGATTTCCTCGTTGATGAACTCTTGGCGCTCCACGGCTTGCTTCCTTACTTTCTGCTTGACGGGCCGCGCATGAGGGCAAACAGCAAGCTTGTGCTCAATCACCTCCCTGGGAACACCGGGGATGTCAGATGGTTGCCATGCAAACACATCGACATTCGCCCGCAGGAAGGCAACGAGCGCGCTTTCCTATTTGCTGTCAAGTGTGGCACTGATGGTGAAGGTACCACCAGTGCCATCCTCCTTAGCGGACACCTTCTTGGTTGCCGGAGGAGCAGCCATTCCTTTCTTACTCTTGCCGGTGGAGCTCGATGGAACGTCCTCGACGGCAGCGCAGCACTCCGAAGAGGTGCGGTTGCCGGAGTGGGTCCCAGAGCACTTGCCGGACTTGGTCTTCGTCTTCTTCCCCCCGGGAGCTTCAGCGGCAAGAGTATCCTTGTCGGCCGCAGCTGCTGCTTCCCGGTAGATCTTGTCGGCGCAGACAAGCGCATCCTTCTTGTCGCCATGGACAGTGATGACGCTTATCGGCCCCGGCATCTTCAGTACGTTGTAGGCGTAATGGGAAGCTGCCATGAACTTGGCGAGGGCGGGACGGCCGAGTATTCCGTTGTATGGCAACGGAATATCAGCGACGTCGAAAGTGATGCGCTCAGTCCTGAAATTGAGTTCCCCGCCAAAGGTTACCGGCAGAGTGATCTTTCCCTTGGGCTTGCTCCGTCCTGGGTTGATTCCTTGGAAAGAACTAGTCTCTTCGAGCTCGCCATCTGAAATTTGGAGTTTCTTGATCACAACAGAGGAGATCAGGTTCAGCCCGGCCCCGCCGTCAACCAACATTTTGGTGACCTTGAGGTTGCGGATGGTGGGAGAAACCAGCATCGGCAAGCACCCGACCGCAGTGGTGCGGTCAGGGTGGTCCTCAAGATCGAAAATGATGGGCGTGCTGGACCATTTGAGGAGCCTGCGCGACTCCACGGGCGGCTCCGCTGCGTTCACCTCACGCACCCACTGCTTGAGTTGGCGGTGGGAGGTGTGCAGAGAGGCGCCACCGTCGACGCACAGGACCTCCGTGGCCTTCTGGAACTCCTGCTCGCTGTTCTCCTCGTCCTCCATGTCTTCATCGTCGTCCTCGTCCTTGTCGCGGCCCCGGGGAGGTCGATCACCTTGCCGCTGCTTAGCCTTGCCGCGGCGTCCTCCCCGGCCATTGAACGGCCGCTTCTTGCTTGTCTCCTCCCCGCCACCTTGGGCCTTCTCCTTATCGCGCCTCTCGTACTCAAGCTTCTGCTGCTCGACGAGGTACTCGACGCGCTTGCAATTGGAGAGGTCGTGGCCCTTGGTGCGGTGTATCTTGCAGTACTGCTTGTCGGAGCCGTCCTGCTTGGCGGCCGCCGCCGCGGGGGCAGGCTCCTTGCCGGAGCCGCCAGCCTGCGCTTGCTTAGCGGGGGCCTCCTTGCCGGACTTCTCGACGGCAAGCACCTCCTTCTTGTTTTTCCTTCTGTTGTTCCGCCGCCGGCTCTTCTTTGCCGGGGCGGTGTCGTCGCTGTCGCTTCCTCCTGCGCCAGCATCCTCCCCGGGGAGTTTCCTCCCCTCTTCTGCGCGCGCGCACTTGTCAGCTAGAGCATAGAGCTCGCTAACATCCCGAATCTTGGTCATCGCCATTTCCTCACGCATGCGGCGGTTACGCACGTTCTGGTGGAACGCGCTGATAACCGCGGCAGGGTGGACATCAGGGATGTTGTGCTGCACACGGCTGAAGCGTTGGATGTACTTGCGCAGGGACTCGCCTTCCTTCTGGGCCAGAATGTGGAGATCGCTCTCCTGGCCGTGGGGTTTGTGGCCGCCGGTGAAGGCGCCAACAAACTGGTGGCAAAGGTCGGCCCAAGAAGAAATGGAACCTTCCGGCAAGTGCATAAGCCAGGAACGTACGTTCGGCTTAAGCACGAGCGGGAAGTAGTTAGCTAAAATCTTGTCATCGCGCCCCCCGGCAGCCTGCACCGCGATGGTGTAGACACTTAGGAATTCCGAGGGGTGCGTCTTGCCGTCGTACTTCTCCGGTACGTCAGGCTTGAAGTTCTTCATGCTGGGCCACTGGACGCGGCGCAGCTCGCGGGTGAACGCAGGGCAACCTGCCGCGTACGGCAAGTCGCCTGGCTCACCGGGCGCGTGTGCGTCGACAGCGTCTCCAGCTCTCTTGTCGGATTGTCGCCGAGCTTCTCGGCGGCGCTCGATGGTGGTCCGAGCGTCTTCTTCTCGCCGCTCGTCAAGGACCTGGCGCTGATCCCGACGAGCCCGCGGGTCCGACGAGGCTGTGGAGCCGTCGTCGGCGTTGTTCCGGCGGGGTGGCGTCTTCTGCTTCCGCGGCGGGGAGTGCACGCTTGTCGCACCCCCGGCGGTCTTGTCGCCGTCGGCCTTCGTCTTCTCAGCTTGCCGCGGCCGCGAGGTCGACGGCTGCTGTGGAGAATCATTGTTGGCGAAGGCGATCAGGCTCTGGATGGTGGCCCTCCAGTCTTCGGCCTTGTCTGCCGCTGGAGGGAAGTCGAGGAGCAGTTGCGCCCTTGCGAGCGCTTCCGCTGGAGTGGAGGGTAGCGGGGGCAAGCAGTGCGAGGAGCGGGATATGCTCGGACTTCTAACATTGTTAGAAGGAGCAGGGTCCCGCGCCGGCGCCTTCGCTTTGCTGGTGCCCGGACGGGGGTCCGGGGCATCCCGCGAGCCTCCGATTTGGCCTTGCCCCAGCAAGCGGATACCACCTCCTGTGGTATGGCGCTGCTGGGTCGTCGTGTGCTGGGACGGACGCGGCGCGTCCACGGAGACCGAGGTTCGGTCGTCCGCTCTGTCCTTGGATTTGGTGGCGCCGCGAGTGTCCTCGCCGGCGATCACCCTTCCGACGACATCCCCCCCGCCCACCGTTGGCTCTGGTGGCGGCGGGTGAGACGTAGACGGGCCTGCAACCTCCGAAGCCTTCTTCTTCGGGGCCATGGAGCTGTTGCTGATGAAATTGCTGATGAAAACGGAGAGGTTGTTGAAGATTGCGCCCGCGCGAACGCCGGATCAGGTCCGCACAACCTCGACGCCCCCTACCTGGCGTGCCAAAGATGTCGGGGGAAACTGTCCGCCACGAGCACCTATGGGACCGGAGCCCCTTGTCTGTGCGGTACGAGGGCGGAGGGAGCACAGAGAGCAGATCGAAGCAGACGCGCGAGCAGTTTTACCCAGGTTCGGGCCGCGGTAGACGCGTAAAACCCTACTCCTGCTTAGTTGTGTATTGAGTTAGAGAGCTCGGGAGCTTGAAGAAGCAGCTACACGCGAGCGTATGAGTAATCTATGTTTCGAACCCCCTCTACGTTGTGCATGGGCCTCCTTTTATAGCCCAAGGGGTCACCGACAGGTGTCAACCATAGAGGAGGGGTAAAAGCGTAAAAAGGGTGGTAGTTGTAACAGTGCCGGAACAGTGGAGCTACAGTGCAGAACAGTGGTCTATACCTACCTAGACAGTGGGGGACAAGGGCATTTAATGCCCGTCGCCGTCGACCCCAAAAGCTCCCGCCGTTGCGTCTCCGTCCGCCACGGCGATGGATCCACTACCGTGGAGTGCCACCGTGTACCCCAGGCTGCACAGCCATCCGCCACGCGTCCCTGGAGTGGCCCCAGGGCGACGCGTGGGCCGATGAGCTGGAGCGCGGGCACACAGCGCACCTCCCCCGGCAAGCACCTTGCCGGGGGCCTTGATCTTGCCGGGCCCGGGAGCTTGCCGCTCCCCAGGCCCTTGTCGGGTCTTCTATGATGGAATCTTCTAGTCGTCCTGGCAAGCTCCTCTTGCCAGGGCCTTGTACTAGTTAAGTAGTCTTGAGCCTGGCACGGCCTTCCCGGCAAGCTCCTCTTGCCGGGGCCTTGATCTTCTGTCTTGTATACTTTGTTTTTGAATGGTTTAATAAGGAGCAGGAAGGTCTCCGGCGAGCACGCGGTAAACCCTGCCGCGGGAAGCTGCAACTGCCCGTGCACAAGTTGGGGTACTGAGGTACCCCTACCTTAGTACACCGACAGTAAGGGATCGAGATAGTCTTCGCGGGTAAGAATGACCCAATTTATTGATTCGACACACGGGGAGCCAAAGAGTATTTATAAGCTTTGACAGTTGAGTTGTCAATTCAACCGCACCTGAAATATACTTACTTGCAACAAAAGATAAGTGGTAACAGTGATATGATAGTGATGATAGTAATAGTAAAAGTAAACAGCAAAAGTAAATAGCAGTAGTAAACGGCAAAAGTAGCAACTAGTGACTAGCAGGGTTTAAAACACTGTAGGCTAGGGAGATGGATGGTTGGGCGCTGCATGGATGAGATAGATTCTAACTTGGGGCACGGCACACGGAAAAGTAATGATCATCTAGGCAAATATCAAACATTAGGCATGTATCCCGTAGGTAGTTGTACGTGCTTGCAATAAAAACTTGCACAACATCTTTTGTCCAACCATCCCGCTACGAACGGGGCCAAAAGGAACTTATGGATATTAAGGTGCTCCTGTCAAAGAGCACCGGAACAAAGCAATGAACTCAATGGATACATGTAATCATCAAACTACGGACCATCCCCTTTGGTGTCCCAAGCTGTCACTTTTGGGATCGCTGGTTCCGGACCGTAATAGGTGCAAACAACTCATAGATAGGATCACGAACACAAATATATATTCATGCAAACACATATGGTTCAGATCTGAAATCATGGCACTCGGGCCCTAAGTGTCAAGCATTAAGAATAACAAGTTGTAGCAAAGATGATAAACACCATAGTAGATGATAGGCAACATGCCCCCAACGATCTGATAAACTATTACATGATCTAACTGATCCACTCCCTACCATCCCCTTCGCCTACAGCGGGGGAATTACTCACACATGGAGGGAGAAGTCATGGAGGGATGATGGAGTGGTGATGATGATGACGATGGCGACGATCTCCCCTCTCCGGAGGCCAATTCAGCCTCCAGATTAGCCCTCCCGAGGAAGAACAGAGGGTGGCGGCGGCTCCGCGATGAAAAATAGCGAAAGAACTTCTGATCTGGGATTTTTTCGTCGGGAGTAAAAATACGGGGTAAAGTAGGGCACCAGGGGGTGTGGGCCCCACCCAGGCGCCCCCCCCGGCGCGGCCCAGTGGGGGGGCGCGCCCACAGGGCGCCTGGGCACCCCCTGGCCCCCCTCTGGCCCCACTTCTGGCACCTGGTTCCTTCGGGTGCGTGGATTTTCTGTGATTTTTCGTGGATTTTTCTGAGATACTTAAAAATCCGTTTTCCTGCACACAAATAAACCATACAGGCAGCTCTGCTGAAAACAGCGTCAGTCCGGGTTAGTATAGTCCAAATCATGCAAGAATGAGGCCAAAACAATATCAAAAGTGTTTGGAAAAGTAGATACGTTTGAGACGTATCAGTCCCCTACACTTGTGGGTTATCAAGACTATTTTCTAGCGCCGTTGCCGGGGAGCATAGTTATATTCTATAAGTCACTTGGGATTTATATCTGTTGATCACTATGAAGAACTTGAAGGACTCAAAAACCAAGATCTTACCCTCAACTACGAGGGGAGGTAAGGAACTACCATCTAGCTATGCACTTGATTCACCCTATGTTATGAGTAAACTTGCGACACCTACTCCTGCTATTGAATCTGATATGTCGTATGTTCTTGATGATGCCACTTCTACTATGTATGATGAAACTACTTCTATGCCTGATAATACTATGCCACTAGATGAATTTCTAGATGAAAAAATTTCTAAGGTTAGGGAGAATGCAAATATTGAATCTGATAATATTTATTGAAGCAATGATGAAGCTTCTCCACCTATATATGAATTGCCTGTTATTCCCGAGGGTTATGTTATGGATGAAGAAACTGCTAGAGACTTTCTTGCTTGGAATGATAGATATGATCTTAAGAAATTATTAGCTAAGCTGAAACAAAAGTCTTTGAATGCTAGAATGAAACATGACCCTGCTTTTGCTACTTCACCTATCTTTGTTACTGATATGGATTATGAATTCTCTATTGATCCTGAGTTAATTACTTTGGTTGAATCTGATCATTTCCATGGCTATGAGTCTGAAATAGTTGTGGCACATCTTACTAAGTTAAATGATCTAGCCACCCTGTTTACCAATGATGAAAAGATTCGTTATTACTATATCCTTAAGCTATTTCCTTTCTCGTTAAAGGGTGATGCTAAGACTTGTTTTAATTCTCTTGATCCTAGTTGTGTGCGTAGTCCGCAGGATATGATGTATTACTTCTCTACTAAATATTTTCCCGCTCATAAGAAACAAGCTGCCTTACGGGAAATATATAACTTCGTACAAATTGAAGAAGTGAGTCTCCCACAAGCTTGGGGGAGGCTTCTCCAATTACTTAATGTTTTGCCTGGTCATCCTCTTGAGAGGAATTATATACTTGATGTCTTTTATAATGGACTAACCGATGCTTCCAGAGACCACCTGGATAGTTGTGCTGGTTGTGTTTTCAGGGAAAGATCAGTTGATCAAGCTGAATTACTATTGAATAATATGCTGGCCAATGAAAATAATTGGACACTTCCTGAACCAGCCCCTAAGCCAACTCCGAAGAAAAGAGGTGTTCTATTTCTCAGTCCTGAAGATATGCAAGTGGCAAAGAAATCTATGAAAGAAAAAGGTATTAAAGCTAAAGATGTTAAGAATTTACCACCTATTTAAGAAATACATGGTCTTGATAACCCGACACAGGTAGTAAAGGTAAATTCTTTTTATAGATTTGATGAAGGTGATATTCCTCATTATAAGTCTGCTAGCCAATGCTTAGATGAGTTTGACAATTTCATTGTGAAACAAGAAAACTTCAATGCTTATGTTGGTAGACAATTGCAACGTAATGCTTATATGATTGAACGCTTGAGTGATTATATGTCTAGAGTTAAAGGTGAATTGAAACTCATTAGTAAACATGCTTCTATGGTTACCACTCAAGTAGAACAAGTACTTAAGGCTCAGAATGATTTGCTTAATGAACTAAATAGTAAGAATAATGACTATGATGTTAGAGTTGCAACTAGAGGTGGTAAAGTGACTCAGGAACCTTTGTATCCTGAAGGCCACCCTAGGAGAATTGAGCAAGATTCTCAGGGAACTAATTTAGATGCACCTGGCTCTTCTAAGTAGAAGAAAAAGAAAAATGATAGGACTTTGCGTGCTTCTAGTGAACCTATAGCTGACACACCTGAGAATCCTAATGATATTTCTCAATCTGATGCTGAAACACAATCTCGTAATGAACATGAACCTAGTGATAATGTTAATGATGATGTTGATGATGATGCTAAACCTAGCAATGATAATGATGTTGAGATTGAACCTGCTGTTGATCTTGATAACCCACAATCAAAGAATCAACGTTACGGTAAGAGAGACTTTGTTGCTAGGAAGCACGGTAAGGAAAGAGAACCATGGGTTCAGAAACCCATACCTTTTACTCCTAAACTATACAACAAAAAGGATGATGAGGATTTTGAGCGCTTTGCTGAAATGATTAGACCTATCTTTTTGCATATGCATTTCACTGATATGCTTAAAACAAATCCTTATCATAATATGAAAGATATTATTACTAATAAAAGAAAGATACCTGAAGTAGAAATTTCCACCATGCTTGCCAATTACACTTTTAAAGGTGGAATACCTAAGAAACTAGGAGATCCAGGAGTACCTACTATACCTTGCTCCATAAAAGGAAACTATGTTAAAACTGCTTTATGTGATCTTGGAGCCGGTGTTAGTGTTATGCCTCTCTCTTTATATCGTAGACTTGACTTGAGTAAGTTGACACCTACTGAAATATCTTTGCAAATGGCCGATAAATCAACTGCTATACCTGTCGGTATTTGTGAGGATGTTCCTGTTGTGGTTGCAAACGTTACTATTCTAACGGACTTTGTTATACTTGATATTCCCGAGACGATAGTATGTCTATTATCCTTGGTAGACCATTTTTTAATACTGCAGGGGCTGTTATTGATTGCAACAAAGGCAATGTCATTTTTCATGTCAATGGTAATGAGCATACAGTACACTTTCCGAGGAAACAACCTCAAATCCACAATATCAATTATATTGGAAAATTTTCAACTATTACCATTGGAGGTTTTGAATTTCCTCTTCCTACAATATGAAGACATATGATATTCTTATTGTTGGGGACATACATATCCCCATTGAGGTAACTTGTGTTATTCGAAAATTCTCCGGTTTCATGTTATTCGGAAAAGAGTTTATTAATAAGACCTGATCAACCTTGTTAATTGATTCCTTTTCATCAGCATGAGATGGGTGAATCTACATAGCACAACCTTCTGTACCCACCTTTTACTTTCTGTTAATTAGATTAAATAAAGCAAAAAAAGTATTTTCTGTCTGTTTCCAGACTTATCCGTGCAATAAAAAATACCTCGAAAATAAAAGTTCTCCAAATGCCTTGAAAATGAAATATGTTTTTTCTATAATATTTGAGAATATTTGGCACAGTAAACACAGCGAGGGGAGCCAGCACCTGGCCACGAGGGTCCAGGGCGCGCCCACCCTCACAGGGCGCGCCCCTGCCTCGTGGGCCCCACGTGGCCCCCCTCCACTTATTCCTGCACCCACACACTTCTTCTTCCTCCCAAAAAATCACTATCCAGCTCAAGCACGAGTTCTAGCTCATCTTGCTGCCCTTTTCGATCTCCTTGATCAAAGCTCCATTAACAAAACTGTTTGGGGAGATTGTTCCTTGGTATGTGACTCCTCCATTGGTCCAATTAGTTTTTGTTCTAGTGCTTTATTTATTGCAAATTTTTGCTGATGTGGTGACCTTGAGCTTCCATGTCAAATTTCTTTGGTCCCAAGTAGTTCTAATGCATGATATAGTATCTAGACACTTGTAGGAGTTGTTGCTATCAATCTTGTTGAGTTTGGTTTACTTTTATTTTGAGTTACTAAAAAATTCTTTTTTTTCGAAAAATGCATAGGATAATCTTCCAAGGTGGTTCCTCAAGGAAGCAAGAACCAAGGCTCGCGATGCGTGAGCCGGACGATGAACTACCGAGGGAAGCTGAAGTGCGGCCTTGTGAATGGCCGTCGGAGGAATTTATGGTTCACGTAGGCATTAAGGAGGAATTTGACGCATATGTGCATAATGCTGACCTCAAGGGCTTCATGCAAGATAAGTGCCCTCAATACTGTTACTTAACTGATAACTTTGTGAGATGGTTTAAATTTTCATCTTCACATAATTCTCACACTATCCTGTTTGATCTTTATGATAAATCTTACACCATGGACTTAGCAGATTTTAATGATGCTTGTAAGCTCCCGCGGTGGGGCTGTATGGGTGATCCTCGCAAATCTGAATACAAAGACTTCCTTGCTAGTATCACTGTAGGGGAATCTAGAGAGATCACACAAGCTACCATAGGGAGCATTCATTTTCCTGCCATTCATTACTTTGCTCTCTTTATTGGTAGATGCATAAACGGTAAAGATGAGGCTTGCCACATGTGTGTCCCAGATCTTAGTGTTCTCAAGAGTGTTGTATTAGGTGATAGACAATATAACTTGGGAGCTATTTTTGCACGTAGGCTACATCATAATGGTTTATATGGAGATTTATTTGGTGGGATTTATGCCACTCGCATAGCCCGTCGTCTTGGTGTGCCTATACATGAAAATGATGAATTATTACCATCTGTTAATTAGGATTTTAATGCTATGGTTAGTCACCGGTTTATAGAGAGGGATGAACAATCCCTCAAGTATCGACTAATCTTTAATAGGCATCACGCCGTCCATATTGCTCTTCCTGCCCTTACCCTGTTTGACTTTCAAGCAAAAGGGAGATATACTATAACCAGGGAGGAGGCAAATGAGTATCATGAGATGATGGAAGCAGCCCATCTCCAAGCTGTAGCTCAGCACGCAGTAGCTGCTGCATCTCAGTACAACCCCAACTACGACTTTGGATATCCGTCAGGCCAATATTGGCCATAGACCAACTTAGGCCAAAAGCCTAAGAGCATCTGCAGCCGCGCCCCCAACAGGCCCCCCCAAGGCCGGTTTTTAGCGCCGGCGTCGAAAAATCAGCCTAGTCACGCCTCCACGATCCTGTTTTTCGCCGGATTGGGCCGAAATTGGCGCCGGCGCACCCAACCCGAACACGTCGCGCTGGGGGCGCCGGCACGAATGTTTTGGCGCCAAATAGTGGTGGGACCGGCGCGTGAGCGACACGAAGGCTTGTCGTCCTCATCGTCTCGGTTTTCCCGCGGGGAATCAATGCCAAGGTTACCGCCGGTCAGCCTGCCATTGATTCACGAGCGGTGCATTGCGGCGACGCCGCCCCGCCTTCCTCCACGCATTCGCATGTGGCCTCCCCCGAGCCGATATAAAAGGCGCCCCTGGCCGCGCCGGTGAGGAACACGTAGTCGTTCACTCCTCGCCGCCGCACTTCCCACCCGGCAACCATGAGCGCGAGGTACCCCGGCGATGCGGCAGCGGCCAATGGTTTCGGCCGCCGCTCGCTGCATGAGTGGGAGGCGTACCTCCACCACGAGGCCAACTACCCCGTGCCGCACGACGTACGCGCTCCGTCGCGGTGGAGGCTCAGCGCCGGCGGCGTCCCTGTCCCCCCTCTGCCCATCCCCGAGACGCCCGCCTACTTCCACGCCGAGATCGAGCGTGCGCGGGCGTCCTTGATGGCCACGGAGCGGGCGCTCCCGTAGTATACCATCGGCAACCACGCGGCATGGGCGGCGTTCTTCGAATGCCGACAAGAGGAGCGGCTCACCTCCACCAACAACGCGCCGGTGCCGCGGGGCCGCAACAACAGCGAGGGCCGCCGCCTGTGGTGGGGCGTCCCGGGCCGCACGCTCAGCGGCGTGCTCGCGCACCTCGAGGGCGGCAACGACCCGCCATTCGAGTACCCGAGCGCTTGGAGCGGTGGCGCATGGCAACCGAGGAGGGTGATGGGTTGGTCATCCTCCTCTTCCTCCTCCTCCTCCCGATCCTCCTCTCACTCCTCCGACGCGCCGGCCTTGGTCAGCGTCAAGCCAGAGCCGGCAGAGACGCCACTCGGTAGACGCACCTGTGGCGCCGGCCTCGTCATCAACGACGGCGGCCGTGGCTCCTCCTCCCCGGCCCCTCCTTCGCCTCGTCTAGCCGAAGAGGGAGCCAGGGCTGGCGACGGTGAAGCCGGAGCCGGGGCTCGCCGCCGTGAAGCCGGAGCCTGTTCTCGCCAAGGAGGTCGATGAAGAAGAGGCCACCTTGAAGTGGGCGCACGAGGACTACATGCGCATTGAGTTGGACCGCCAGCGCTGCGCCCAGGAGGAGATCGCCGAACGTCGCCGCCGTGAAGAAGCTAGCCGGGGTGAGGGGTCGAGCAGCGGCGCCAGCCGTGTCAAGGAGGAGAAGCAGGAGGACGACGCCGGCGACGACTACGCCCTGCTCAGCGCCTACTTCGACCCGTAGTTTAGGGTTTTTTCGCCCCTTTTTCGTGTAAAAACACCTAAATTTATCAGAAATATGCCGTGTTTGTTCAAATTTGGTCGTGTTTGCTGAATTATGGCCGTGTTTGCTGCATTATGGCCGAACTGTGGGGGCGGCCTGGGGGCGGCGGCTGGGAACGTGCTCACCCCCACGCCTAAAATAGCGCCTGCCCCCCTGTGCACGCCCTGCCCCCTCGTGGGCACATCGTTTCTTCTCTGACTTGGCCCTCGAGTCTCTCGTGAAGATACGGTTCCAAAAATAACTCTCCCGAAGGTGTCATTTCGTTTGGACTTTGTTTGATATTGTTTTTTTGCAAAACACTAAAATAGGCAAAAAACAACAATTTGCACTGGGCCTTGGGTTAGTAGGTTAGTCCCAAAAATAATATAAAAGTGTATAATAAAGCCCATTAAACATCCAAAATAGAATATATAATAGCATGGAACAATCAAAAATTATAGATACGTTGGAGACGTATCAAGCATCCCCAAGCTTAATTCCTGCTCGTCCTCGAGTAGGTAAATGATAAAAACAAAAAAATTGATGTGGAATGCTAACCAGCATAATTCTCAATGTAATTTCTTTATTGCAGCATGAATGTTCAGATCCGAAAGATTCAAGACCAAAGTCTATATTGACATAAGAATAATAATACTTCAAGCATACTAACAAAGCAATCATGTCTTCTCAAAATAACATGGCCAAAGAAAGTTATCCCTACAAAATCATATAGTCTGGCTATGCTCCCTCTTCATCACACAAAATATTCATATCATGCACAACCCTGGTTTCAGCCAAGCAATTATTTCATACTCAAATGTTTTCAAACCTTTCAACTTTCACGCAATACATGAGCGTGAGCCATGGATATAGCATTATAGGTGGAATAGAGTGGGGGTTGTGGAGAAGACAAAAAGGAGGAAGATAATCTCACATCAACTAGGCATCTCAATGGGCTATGGAGATGCCATCAATACATATCAATGTGAGTGAGTAGGGATTGCCATGCAACGGATGCACTTGAGCTATAAGTGTATGAAAGCTCATCGAAAGAAACTAAGTGGGTGTGCATCAAACTTGCTAGCTCTTGAAGACCTAGGGCATTTGAGGAAACCCATCGTTGGAATATACAAGCCAAGTTCTATAATGAAAATTCCAACTAGTATATGAAAGTGACAAAACAAGAGACTCTCTATCAAGAAGATCATGGTGCTACTTTTAAGCACAAGTGTGGAAAAGGATAGTAGCATTGTCCCTTCTCTCTTTTCTCTTTTTTTTTCTCTTTTTCCTTTTTTGGGCCTTTTTATGGCCTCTTTTTTTTCGTCCGGAGTCTCATCCTGACTTGTGGGGGAATGATACGTCTCCAACGTATCTATAATTTTTGATTGTTCCATGCTATTATTTATGATGTTCTGGATGTTTAATGGGCTTTGTTATACACTTTTATATTATTTTTGGGACTAACCTATTAACCCAAAGGCCTAGTCCAGATTGCTATTTTTTGCCTATTTCAGGGTTTTACAGAAAAGGAATATCAAACGGAGTCCAGACGGAATGAAACCTTCGGGAGAGATATGTTCGGAGCAAAAAACGCACGGGAGACTTGAGAACCACGAAGTAGGGCTGACATGGCATCCACGAGGGTGGGGCGCCCCCCCCCCTATAGGGCGTGCCCTCCTGCCTCGTGGGCACCCCGTCTGGCCCCCGGTACCCTCCTTCTTCCTATATATATCTACGTACCCCGAAACCATCAGAACAACAGAGAAACCCTAGTTCCACCACCGCAACCTTCTGTTCCTGTCAGATCCCATCTTGGGGCCTGTTCTGGAGCTCCGTCGGAGGGGGGATCTTCCACGGAGTGCTTCCACATCATCATCATCGCCTCACCAAGAATAGTGAGTAGTTTACCCCAGACCTTCGGCTCCATAGCTAGTATCTAGATGGCTTCTTCTCTCTCTCTGGATCTCAATACCAAGTCCTCCTCGATCTTTGAGGAGGTCTATTCGATGTAATCTCTTTTTGTGGTGTGCTTGTCAAGATCCGATGAATTGTGGGTTTATGATCAAGATTATCTATGAAAAATATTTGGTTCTTTTCTGAACTCTTTATGTAAGATTATAATATCCTTGCAGGTCTCTTCGAATTATTGGTTTGGTTTGGCCTACTAGATCTATAGTTCTTGCAATTGGAGAAGTGCTTGGCTTTGGGTTCAATCTTGCGGTGTCCTTTCCCAGTGACAGTAGGGGCAGCAAGGCATGTATTGTATTGTTGCCATCGAGGATAAAAAGATGGTGTTTATATCACTATATTTCAGTTTATCCCTCTACATCATGTCATCTTGATTAAGGCGTTACTCTGTTCTTATGAACTTAATACTCTAGATGCATGCTGGATAGCGGTCGATGTGTGGAGTAATAGTAGTAGATGCAGAATCGCTTCGGTCTACTTGTCTTGGACGTGATGCATATATATAATGATCATGCCTAGATTGTCTCATAATTATTCGCTTTTCTATCAATTGCTCGATAGTAATTTGTTTACCCAGTGTAGAATGCCGCTATCATGAGAGAAGCCACTAGAGAAAACTATGGCCCCCGGGTCTATTCTCAACATATCAATCTACAATCTAAATTACTTTTCCGTTTTTACTTTTTGTTCTTATATCCAAAAATACCCCAAAAATCAAACTATCATCTCTATCAGATCTCACTTTCGTAAGTGACCGTAAAGGGATTGACAATCCCTTATCGCGTTGGCTGCGAAGTTCTTATTTGTTTGTGCAGGTGCGAGGGACTCGCGCATGGTCTCCTACTGGATTGATACCTTGGTTCTCAAAAACTAAGGGAAATACTTATGCTACTATGCTGCATCACCCTTTCCTCTTCATGGGAATACAACGCAAGCTCGAGAAGTAGCAAGAAGAATTTCTGGCGCCATTTCCGGGGAGGCTTACGCAAAAGTCATATACCAAGTACCTATCACAAACCCTTATCCTTCACATTACATTTTTTGCCTCTCGTTTTCCTCACCCCCACTTCACCCTTGCCGTTTTATTTACCCTTCTTTTGCCGTGTGTTTACCGTTCGCTTGCTTCTTGTTTGCTTGTGTGTTGGATTGCTTGCTTGTCATCATGTCTAGCACACCTATCATTATCAATACTCCCGAGAGTGAGGTTCTCAATTTTAAACAAAGGGAGGAAGAAAACTTAAAATATGCCTGGTATAGAATTTGCAATGCTCAAAATAGATCTACTAGGAAGCTTTCCACTTCGGTGCTTCTTCGCAATTTTTATGTTGGAATAACTCCATGGAATAGATTTATTTTAGATACCATTACCGGAGGGAATTTCTTGGGTAGCCATACTTTTGATTTTTATAATGCAATGACTGGAATATTTGGCTCACCACCTCTTATGGTTAATGGGACCGTTTTAACTTTGGAACATGTTATGCAAAGGCTAGAAATCATTGAAAACAAAGTTGATACGGTAGAGTTGGTAGAGAACTTGGATAGAAGGATCCACAATGAAATTACCCAATATGAATCCAAGGTAGGAGTTGTTCTGAAAAACTTTAAAGAAAAGGAACCCATAGTTAAAGAGAAATTAGATCAAGATTCTACTAGAATCGATAAACTTGAAGATATTATTACTAATGTGGGTTTTGCTCTTTCTGCCATGAAAACTACTTCAAATCCTTCTACCATTAAATTTTCGAAGTTCATGTATGTTCCTAAGAACAAGGGTGAAACATCTAGTAAAGGAATCGTGGATCTTAAATATATAAGTTTCATCCTAATTTTCTCACTTTTGCAAGAGAACCTTTTGACACGATTGAATTTCTTGATTTCTTGCCCAAAAGTTTGATTATCAATAGGGATAAAGAAGTTACAAAGAATCACAAGTGCTTAATTAAAGAATTGCCTTCCAAAGATGGCAATATCTTGATCTATCCATGTATCGTGCCTAGCTAGGGGCGTAAAACGATAGCGCTTGTTGGCAGGAAACCCAATTTTATATTTTTTGTTTTTGCTTTTGTTTAGGAATAAATATTGCATCTAGCTTCTTTTTAGATGTGGATTTCTGTTTTAATTAGTGTTTGTGCCAAGTAGAACCTTTGGGAAGACTTGTGTGAAGTTTATATGATCTTGGTGAGAAAAACAGAATCGTTAGCGCTCGCTAGAATAGTCACCAGATTTTACTGGAGTGTGCTATTTAATTGATTCTTTTTGCAGATGATTAATAGACAAATTCCTCAAGTTTAAAAATTTAATTCAATTTTTTTGGAGTTACAGAAGTATGCAAAAGTTACAGATTACTACAGACTGTTCTGTTTTTGACAGATTCTTTTTTTCGTGTGTTCTTTGCTTATTTTTATGAATCTAGGAGTAGTATTGGAGGATATGAATCATTCAAAAGTTGGAATACAGTAGGTTTAACACCAATATAAACAAAGAATGAGTTCATTGTAGTACCTTTGAGTAGTGGTTTGTTTTCTTATACTAACGGAGCTCACGAGATTTTTGTCTAAGTTTTGTGTTGTGAAGTTTCAAGTTTTGAGTATTGCTTTGATGGACTATGGAACAAAGAGTGGCAAGAGCCTAAGCTCGGGGATGCCCAAGGCACCCGAAGTTAAAATTCAAGGACAACTAAAAGCCTAACCTTGGGGATGCCCCGGGAAGGCATCCCCTCTTTCGTCTTCATCCATCGGTGACTATACTCGGAGCTAAATTTTATTCACGACATGATATGTGTTTTACTTGGAGCGTCGTGTATCATTTTAGTCTTTGCTTGTTCGTTTCCCACACTCATCGTTGATGGACACACCTATATGAGAGAGTTAAATATGGCCTAGGAATTGTTAGAACACTCTATGTGTTTCACTTATATCTTTTGAGTTGAATAGTTTTTGCTCTAGTGCTTCATTTATATCTTTTAGAGCACGGCGGTGATTATATTTTGTAGAAATTGTTGATCTCTCATGCTTCACTTATATCCTTTTGAGAGACTATTAAAACAGCATGGTAATGTGCTTTGGCTAGCATTCACATGATAGGCATCCAAGATGAATGTAGTAAAAACTTTCATACTAAGTGCATTGAATATGATGAGAAGTTGGATGCTTGATAATTATTTTGAGATATGAGGATAGTGATATTAGAGTCATGCTAGTAGAGTAATTATGAAATTGAGAAATACTTGTGTTAAAGTTAGTGATTCCCGTAGCATGCACGTAAGGTGAACCGCTATGTGACGAAGTTAGAGCATGAGGTATTTGTAGAGTGTCATCCTTTGTGTGGAGGTCGGGGGCGCGCGATGGTTAACTCCTACCAACCTCCCCCCCTAGGAGCATGCGTTGATTGCTTTGTTCTAATGACTCGTAAATTTTTGCAATAAGTATATGAGTTCTTATGACTCATGTTGAGTCCATGGATATTACGCACTCTCACCCTTCCACCATTGCTAGCCTCTCTTGTACCGCGTAACTTTCGCCGGTACCATGCACCCACTATATATCCTTCCTCAAAACAGCCACCATATATCTTACTCAAAACAGCCACCATACCTACCTATCCTAGTATTTCCATAGCCATTTCGAGATATATTGCCATGGAACTTTCCACCGTTCCGTTCATATGACACGCTTCATATTGTCATATTGCCATTCATGATCATGTAGTTGACACCGTATTTGTGGCAAAGCCACCATGCATAATTTTTCATACATGTCACTCTTGATTCATTGCATATCCTGGTACACCGCCGGAGGCATTCATATAGAGTCATACCTTGTTCTAGTATCGAGTTGTAATATCATGTTGTAAATCAATAAAAGTGTGATGATCGTCATTTTTAGAGCATTGTCCCATGTGAGGAAAGGCCAATAAAAAAGAGATGGCCCAAAAAAATAGAGGAGCTAAATAAATAAATAAAAGAGAGAAAGCTCCTCCAAAAAAATGAGAGAAAAGAGAGATGGTACAATTGCTACTATCTTCTTTCCACACTTGTGCTTGAAAGTAGCACAATGTTCTTCATGATAGAGAGTCTCATGTTTAGTCCCTTTCATATACTAGTGGGAATTTTCATTATAGAACTTGGCTTGTATATTCCAACGATGGGCTTCCTCAAATGCCCTATGTCTTCGTGAGCAAGCAAGTTGGATGCACACCCACTTAGTTTCATTTGTTGAGCTTTCGTACATTCTTAGCGCTAGTGCATCGGTTGCATGGCAATCCCTACTCACTCACATTTATATCTATTGATGGGCATCTCCATAGCCCGTTGATACGCCTAGTCGATGTGAGACTATCTCCCTCCTTTTTGTCTTCTCCACAACCACCATTCTATTCCACCCATAGTGCTATGCCCATGACTCACGCTCATGTATTGCGTGAAAGTTGAAAGGTTTGAAAGAATAGAGTATGAAAATAAGTGCTTGGCTGAAACAGGGGTTGTGCATGATATGAATATTTAGTGTGATGAAGAGGGAGCATAGCCAGACTATATGATTTTGTAGGGATAACTTTCTTTAGCCATAGTATTTTGAGAAGACATGATTTCTTTGTTAGTATCCATGAAGTATTATTATTTCTTATGTCAATATAGACTTTTGTCTTGAATCTTTAAGATCTGAACTTTCATGCCACAATTAAGAGAACTACATTGAAAATTATGTTGGTTAGTGATAACCCACAAGTGTAGGGGATCGCAACAGTTTTCGAGGGTGAAGTATTCAACCCAAATTTATTGATTCGACACAAGGGGAGCCAAAGAATACTCTTAAGTATTAGGAGCTGAGTTGTCAATTCAACCACACCTAGAAACTTAGTATCTGGAGCAAGATAGTTTAGTAGCAAAGTAATATGATAGTGGTGGTAGCGGCAATAAAAGTAACGATAGTGTTATTGTAGTTTTTGTAATTGTAGCAATGGAAAAGTAAATAAGCAACAAGCAATATAGGATAAGCTTGTAGGCATTGGATCGGTGAAGGGAAAGTATGTCGGATGCGATTCATCATGTATAAGTTATAACCTAGGGTGACACAGAACTAGCTCCAGTTCATCAATGCAATGTAGGCATGTATTCCTAATGTATTCATACGTGCTTATGGAAAAGAACTTGCATGACATCTTTTGTCCTACCCTCCCGTGGCGGCGGGGTCCTATTGGAAACTAAGGGATATTAAGCCCTCCTTTTAATAGAGTACCAGACCAAAGGATTAACACATAGTGAATACATGAAGTCCTCAAACTACGGTCATCACCAGGAGTGGTCCCAATTATTGTCACTTCGGGGTTGCCGGATCATAACACGTAGTAGGTGACTATAGACTTGCAAGATAGGATCAAGAACACACATATATTCATGGAAACATAATAGGTTCTGATCTGAAATCATGGCACTCGGGCCCTAGTGACAAGCATTAAGCATAGCAAATTCATAGCAACATCAATCTCACGACATAGTGGATACTAGTGATCAAACCCTAAAAAAACTAACTCACTTAAATGATAGATCCCATCCAACCCATCACCCTCCAGCAAGCCTACGATTGAATTACTCACGCACGGCACTGGGCATCATGGAATTGGTGATGGAGGAAGGTTGATGATGACGATGGCGATGATCTCCACTCTCCGGAGCCCCGAACAGACTCCAGATCAGCCCTCCCAAGAGAGATTAGGGCTTGGCGGTGGCCCTTCCGAGAACTAATATATTCCAAAATATATCTCCATGGAGTTTCAGGTCATTCCGAGAACTTTTTATTTCTGCACAAAAACAACACCATGGCAATTCTGCTGAAAATAGCGTCAGTCCGGGTTAATTCCATTCAAATCATGCAAGTTAGAGTCCAAAACAAGGGCAAGAGTGTTTGGAAAAGTAGATACGTTGGAGACGTATCAACTCCCCCAAGCTTAAACCTTTGCTTGTCCTCAAGCAATTCAGTTGATAAACTGAAAGTGATAAAGAAAAACTTTGGCAAACTATGTTTGCTCTTGTTGTTGTAAATATGTAAGCCAACATTTAGGTTTTAAACCAGATCATGAACTAACCACACTCACAATAACTTTCAGGTCTCAAGATTACTCACATCAATGGCATAATCAACTAGCGAGCAATAATAATAAACCTCGGATGACAACACTTTCTCAAAATAATCATGATATGATATAACAAGATGGTATCTCGCTAGACCTTTCTGAGACCGCAAAACTTAAATGCAGAGCACCTTTAAAGATCAAGGACTAACTAGACATTGTAATTCATGGTAAAAGAGATCCAGTCATGATCATACTCAATGCAAATTAACGGTAATACATGCAAATGATAGAGGTGCTCTCCAACTAGTGCTCTTTGATAAGAGGGAGATGACTCTGCATAAAAGTAAATAGATAGGCCCTTCGCAGAGGGAAGCAGGGATTTGTAGAGGTGCCAGAGCTCGATTTTTAAATAGAGATGAATAACAATTTGAGCGGTATACTTTCATTGTCAACATAACAACCAAGAATCTCGATATCTCCCATGCTATGTACATTATAGGCGGTTCCCAAACAGAATGGTAAAGTTTATACTCCCCCAACCACCAACAAGCACACTCCACGGCCATCCGAATCCATGGGGTACCGTCCAAACAAGCAACGGCCCTGGGGGAGTTTTGTTTAATTATTATGATTTGAGCATGGGACTGGGCATCCCAGTTACCAGCCATTTTCTCGTGAATGATGAGCGGAGTCCACTCGTCGTGAGAATAACCCACCTAGCATGGAAGATATAGATAGCCCTAGTTGATACATGAGATGGTCGAGCATACAAAACAAAATTTCATTTGAAGGTTTAGAGTTTGGCACATACAAATTTACTTGGAACGGCAGGTAAATACCGCATATAGGAAGGTATAGTGGACTCATGTGGAATAACTTTGGGGTTTATGGAAGTGGATCCACAAGCAGTATTCCCGCTTAGTACAAGTGAAGGCTAGAAAGAGACAGGGAAGCGACCACCTAGAGAGCAACAACGGTCATGAACATGCATTAAAATTAATCAACAATGAATTCAAGCATGAGTAGGATATAAATCACCATGAACATAAATATCGTGGAGGCTATGTTGATTTGTTTCAACTACATGCGTGAACATGTGCCAAGTCAGATCACTTAAATTGTTCATAGGAGGATACCACCCCATCATACCACATCACAACCATTTTAATATCATGTTGGCACGCAAGATAGACCATTATAAACTCTCAGCTAATTAAGCACGACATAAGCATCTATGATCTCTATTTGTTATTGCAAGCATGTTTCATTCATAACAAGCTGAATCAGGAACGATGAGCCATCATATTTACAAAAACAAGAGAGGTTGAGTTCATACCAGCTTTTCTCATCTCAATTAGTTCATTATATATCATCCTTATTGCCTTTCACTCGCACGACCGAACGGTGTGGATAATAATAATAGTGCACGTGCATTGGACTAAGCTGGAATCTGCAAACATTTAACTACAAGAGAGAAGACATGGTAATATGGCTCAAGGTTAAATCAACAACAAAGCATATGAGAGCCACTAAGCAATTTCAATCATGGTCCTCTACTCTTAACCCCTAAAGAAAAGAAAATAAACTATTTACACGGGAAATCTCCCAACAAGCAAAAGAAGAAAGGGAAATCTTTTTGGGTTTTCATTTTAACTACTACTACAAGCAAAGAAAGTAAACTAGCTAGAAGCTACAACTAAAATATTTTTTGTTTTTCTGGGTTTTTCTAGGACACAAGAAAAGACTAAGAAAAAGAAATTGAAACTTAGAATGGATGGTAAAGTGAAAGAGTGTGAGCACCGACAACTAGAATATGTGTGAACATGAATGTAAAGTCGGTGGGAAACACGTACTCCCCCAAGCTTTGGCTTTTAGCCTAAGTTGGTCTATGGCCAGTATTGGCCCGACGGATATCCAAAGTTGTAGTTGGGGTTGTACTGAGATGCCGCAGCCACTGCATGTTGAGCTGTAGCTCGAAGGCGGGCTGCCTCCATCATGTTATAATAAGCATTTGCCTCCTCCATAGTTATACTGTATCTCCCTTTTGCCTGGAATTTAAACAAAGTAGGGGCAGGAAGAACAATAGGGATGGCATGTTGCCTATTAAAGATTAGTCGATATTTGAGGGTTTGATCATCCCACTTTATAAACTGGTGACTAGTCATAGCATGGCAATCTAAATGAGCAGGCGGTAAAGGTTCATCATTTTCATGGACAGGCACACCAAGACGGCGGGCTATGCGAGTGGCATAAATCCCACCAAATAGATCTCCATGCAACCCATTATGGTGTAGCCTACGTGCAACAATGGCTCCCAAGTTATATTGTCTATCAGCTAGTACATCACTCCTGAGAATACTAAGATCAGGGACACGCATGTGGCAAGCCTCAGCCTTACCGTTTATGCATCTATCGATAAAAAGATCAAAGTAATGAATAACAGGAAAATGAATGCTCCCTATGGTGGCCTGTGTGATTTCTCTAGATTCCCCCACAATGATACTAGTAAGGAAATCTCTAAATTCAGATTTGTGAGGATCACCCATACTGCCCCACTGGGGGAGCTTACAAGCATCATTAAAATCCTCTAAGTCCATGGTATAGAATTTATCATAAAGGTCAAACAGGACAGTGTGAGAATTTCGTGAAGATGAAAATTTAAACCTTCTCACAAAGCTATCAGTTAGGCCACGGTATTGAGGGTACTTATCTTCTATGAAGCCCTCGAGGTCAGCATTGGACACGTATGAGTAAAATTCATTCTTGATGCCAGCCTGATCCATAAAGTCAGATGACGGCCATTCATAAGGCCGCACATCAGCATCCCTCGGTAGTTCATCGTCTGGCTCACGGAACGCGAGCCTCGTTTCTTGCTTCCTTGAAGAACCACCTTGGAAGTTTTTCCTAGGCATTTTTCTGAAATTTTCTGAAATTTTTAGTAACTCAAAATAAAAGTTAACCAAACTCAATAAGATTGATAGCAACAACTCCTATAAGTGCCCAGAGACTATATCATGCATTAGAACTACTTGGGACCAAGAAATTTGACATGCAAGCTCAAGAACAAGGTCACCACAGCAGCATAAATTTGCAATAAATAGAGCACTCAAACAAAAACTAATTGGACCAATGGAGGAGTCACATACCAAGGAACAATCTCCCCAAACAGTTTAGTGAATGGTGCTTTGAGCAAGGAGATCGAAAATGGTAGCAAGATGAGCTAGAACTCGGGTTTGAGCTGGTTGGTGATTTTTTTGGGCGGAAGAAGAAGAGTCTGGGTGCAGGAATAAGTGGAGGGGGGCCACGTGGGGCCCACGAGGCAGGGAGCCGCAGCCTAGACCCTCGTGGCCAGGTGCTGGCTCCCCTCATTGTGTGTTCTGTGCCATATTTTCTCAAATATTCTACAAAAATCATATTTCATTTTCATGGCATTTGGAGAACTTTTATTTTTGGGATATTTTTTATTGCACTGATAAGTGTGGAAACAGACAGAAAATACTATTTTTGCTTTATTTATCCTAATTAACAAAAAGTAAAAAGAGGGTGTTAGGGATATTACTACCAAGTATAAACCGCCCAGGAGGGGCCGTTTATACTTGTTGAGATTACCTTTACTAAAGCCCAGCAGAGCAGGGAACAAGAGACTTTAGCCCAGGAGGTTTAGAGCTCAAGTGTTAAGGCCCATGATTGATAAACCGCCATACTGTGTGTAACTTGTGATGTAAGATAGGAAGAATAGAGACCGGGCCTGACACATTTATGAGCCAGCCTCGGGATTCCATAAACCGGACCAGGCGTCACCTCGTATATAAAGGGACGACCCGGCGATGGTTCAAGGGAGGAGAACAACCGTTCGAGACACAGGCAAAGCGGATTCGCTCCCTGGTCATCGAAACCCTAGCAATATTACACCAAACAAACGTAGGCTTTTACCTTCATCGAAGGGGCCGAACTAGTATAAAATCCCTGTGTCCTTGTCCGCTTTAACCCCTTTAAGCTAACCCATAGCGCTGGCCTCACGACTAAGTCCTTTTGCTAGGACATCTGCCATGACAAAACCACGACAGTTGGCGCCCACCGTGGGGCTATCCGACGATGGTTTCGAGTTCTTGAAGGGCGGCTTTGAAGGACTCAAGGGCTACGTAGTGGGACGGATGACTAAGAGTCGTCGTGGCAAGATCTACATTGAAGATGCAGGTTGGGGCCCCGAGGCTGTTTCAATCGAATACTGGTACCGGGTCCCCTTTGGCGGCATCCACGTCTTCATCGGCAAAATCGGCAAACCGGGCCCTGAGACGGACATCTTCCCCAACATCATCGAGCCGGCTCAGCGTGCGATACCTGCCCGGATTCAGCCCGCCGTGAAGCATGTCTTCGTTGGAGCAGTTCACGGAGTGCAAGCAGAGGACGGATCGGACTCTGGCGGTGCGACTGTTGTCTATTCTGGCGATGAATCGTCCTCCGGAGAGACAGAATCTTTATACCTGTTGCAAGATGGCCGATCTGAGGGCTGTTTCGATGGTGACAGTATTCCGGACACCCTTGATCCGCCAAACCAGGTTGCCGTCTTCATGGCGGAATCACAACCTATGCAGGAGTCATCAACTACACCGGCGTTAACATCAGACACGGCGGGAGCTAGGGCTGAAGGTCCTGATCCGTCGCTGGCCGAAACTTTATCCGCCTTGGTCAATACTTTGACAGCGCTGTTAACAGCAGAGGTAGCCCAGGCCAATAAGGAGCAACATGATGCGGAAGTCGCTCAAGTGAAAAGCCGAATAGATCAAGACAAGTTGGACCTAGCTGCTGAGAAAACCAGGATGGCTGCGAAGCAGGCTGAGCTTGATGCTCAAGCTTATCGACTCATGTTGGATCAGACCGCTTCACACGAGGTAATGAAGAGAAGGCAGCGATCTCGCCTGCCACTGGTTTACGAAGCAAGGAACCTTTTTAGCACGCCAGGAGCAGGGACCAGTAAACAGCCGAAGGTAAACCGGGGAGAAGCACCGGGCACATGAGCATCAGTCCAGCCATAGGCTGCGGAGCCAACCCGCCAGGTTGTCCCACTAGTTGCCGCCGCTTCACGACTGGCCACCCTTCCCATTGAAGGAACGTCCCCCGTAGCAGTGGAGGCACAACGGGCCAAGGAGTTTTTGGAGACGGCGTTAACTCAACAACAAGCTTATTCTCACAACCGTGAGAGGATTCATTCAACCCATCACCCAAGCTGGAGTTATACTAGGCACCTGGATGAACCGGCCGTATCAAGCAGCGCGCGAAGACGTAACCCGCCGCGAAGGTATGATCCGGTAGGAGGAGATGTGAACGCTCAGGGCGTGGTCGATCAGGGCAAGCAGCGCCAGGAGGCCGAGTTAGCAGCACAATACGAAGCCCGTCAGTCGACGCAGGTTCGTCCTTCCACCTCAGTTGAACCAGGGGTTATGTCTAGCTCCTTGGGAGTGCCTTGTCTTATTCCCGCTTTACGCAACGTAAAACTACCCAAGGACTTCAAAGGACCGCGCAAGGTGCCCAACTACACTACGGATCTATCCCCCGAGACATGGGTTGAAAGCTATGAGATGGCAATGGAGATGATGGATGTGGATGATGCGGCGTGCGCTAAGTATTTCACAATGATGTTGGAGGGCACAGCTCGCACTTGGCAGAAAGGCTTGTGTCGGTGTACTAAGGTAGGGGTACCTCAGTACCCCAACTTGTGCACGGGCAGTTGCAGCTCCCTGCGGCAAGGTTCACCACGCGCTTGCCGGAGACCTTCCTGCTCCTTATTTAACCATTCAAAAACAAAGTATACAAGACAGAAGATCGAGACCCCGGCAAGTGGAGCTTGCCGGGAAGGCCGTGCCAGGCTCAAGACTACTTAACTAACACAAGGCCCTGGCCAGAGGAGCTTGCCAGGACGACTAGAAGATTCCATCATAGAGGACCCGGCAAGGGCCCGGGGAGCGGCAAGCTCCCGGGCCCGGCAAGATCAAGGCCCCGGCAAGGTGCTTGCCGGGAAGGCTACGCTGTGTGCCCGCGCTCCAGCTCATCGGCCCACGCGTCGCCCTGGGGCCACTCCAGGGACGCGTGGCGGATGGCTGTGCAGCCTGGGGGACACGGTGGCACTCCACGGTAGTGGATCCGTCGCCGTGGCGGACGGAGGCGCAACGGCGGGAGCTTTTGGGGTCGACGGCGACGGGCATTAAATGCCCTTGTCCCCCACTGTCTAAGTAGGTATAGACCACTGTTCGCTACTGTAGCTCCACTGTTACCGCACTGTTACAACTACCACCCTTTTTACGCTTTTACCCCTCCTCTACGGTTGACACCTGTCGGTGACCCCTTGGGCTATAAAAGGAGGCCCATGCACAACGTAGGGGGGGTTCGAAACCTAGATTATTCATACGCTCGCGTGTAGCTGCTTCTTCAAGCTCCCGAGCTCTCAAACTCAATACACAACTAAGCAGTAGTAGGGTTTTACGCGTCTACCGCGGCCCGAACCTGGGTAAAACTGCCCGCGCGTCTGCTTCGATCTGCTCTCTGTGCACCCTCCGCCCTCGTACCGCACAGACAAGGGGCTCCGGTCCCATAGGTGCTCGTGGCGACAGTTTCCCCTGACATCTTTGGCGCGCCAGGTAGGGGGCGTCGAGGTTGTGTGGACCTGATCCGGCGTTCGCGTGGGCGCAATCTTCAACAACCTCTCCGTTTTCATCAGCAACTAGATCAACAGCTGCGTAATGGCCCCGAAGAAGAAGGCTTCGGAGGTTGCAGGCCCGTCTACATCTCACCCGCCACCACCAGAGCCAACGGTGGGCGGGGGAGATGTCGTCGGAAGGATGGTCGCCGGCGAGGACACTCGCGGCGCCACCAAATCCAAGGACAGAACGGACGACCGGACCTCGGTCTCCGTGGACGCGCCGCGTCCGTCCCAGCACACGACAACCCAGCAGCGCCATACCACGGGATTTGGTATCCGCTTGCTGGGGCAAGGCCAAACCGGAGGCTCGCGGGACGCCCCGGACCCCCGTCCGGGCACCAGTAAGGCGAAGGCGCCGGCACGGGACCCTGCTCCTTCTAACAATGTTAGAAGTCCGAGCATATCCCGCTCCTCGCACCGCTCGCCCCCTCTCCCCTCCACTCCAGCAGAAGCGCTCGCAAGGGCGCAACTGCTCCTCGACTTCCCTCCAGCGGCAGACAAGGCCGAAGACTGGAGGGCCACCATCCAGAGCCTGATCGCCTTCGCCAACAATGATTCTCCACAGCAGCCGTCGACCTCACGGCCACGGCAAGCTGAGAAGACGAAGGCCGACGGCGACAAGACTGCCGGGGGTGCGACAAGCGCGCACTCCCCACCGCGGAAGCAGAAGACGCCACCCCGCCGGAACAACGCCGACGACGGCTCCACGGCCTCGTCGGACCCGCGGGCTCGTCGGGACCAGCGCCAAGTCCTCGACGACCGGCGAGAAGAAGACGCTCGGACCACAATCGAGCGCCGCCGAGAAGCTCGACGACAATCCGACAAGAGGGCTGGAGACGCTGTCGACGCGCACGCGCCCGGTGAGCCAGGCGACTTGCCGTACGCGGCAGGCTGCCCTGCGTTCACTCGTGAGCTGCGCCGCGTCCAGTGGCCCAGCATGAAGAACTTCAAGCCCGACGTACCGGAGAAGTACGACGACAAGACGCACCCCTCGGAATTCCTAAGTGTCTACACCATTGTGGTGCAGGCTGCCGGGGGGCGCGATGACAAGATTTTAGCGAACTACTTCCCGCTCGTGCTAAAGCCGAACGTCCGTTCGTGGCTTATGCACTTGCCGGAAGGTTCCATTTCTTCTTGGGCCGACCTTTGCCACCAATTTGTCGGCGCCTTCACCGGCGGCCACAAACCTCATGGCCAGGAGAGCGATCTCCACATCCTGGCCCAGAAGGAAGGAGAGTCCCTGCGCAAGTATATCCAACGCTTCAGCAGAGTGCAGCACAACATCCCTGATGTCCACCCTGCCGCGGTTATCAGCGCGTTCCATCAGAACGTGCGTAACCGCCGCATGCGTGAGGAAATGGCGATGACCAAGATTCGGGACGTCAGCGAGCTTTATGCTCTTGCTGACAAGTGCGCGCGCGCAGAAGAGGGGAGGAAACTCCCCGGGGAGGATGCTGGCGCAGGAGGAAGCGACAGCGACGACGCCGCCCCGGCAAAGAAAAGCCGGCGGCGGAACAACAGAAGGAAGGGCAAGAAAGAGGTGCTTGCCGTCGAGAAGACCGGCAAGGAGGCCCCCGCCAAGCAAGCACAGGCTGGCGGCTCCGGCAAGGAGCCTGCCCCTACAGCGGCGGCCGACAAGCCGGGCAACTCCGACAAGCAATACTGTAAGATCCACCGCACCAAGGGTCACGATCTCTCCAACTGCAAGCGCGTTGAGTATCTCGTCGAGCAGCAGAAGGCTGAGTACGAGAGGCGCGACAAGGAGAAGGCCCAAGGTGGCGGGGAAGAGACAAGCAAGAAGCGGCCGTTCAATGGCCGGGGAGGACGCCGCGGCAAGGCCAAGCAGTGGCAAGGTGATCGACCTCCCCGGGGCCGCGACAAGGACGATGAAGACGACCATGAAGACATGGAGGACGAGGAGAACAGCGAGGAGGAGTTCCAGAAGGCCACGGAGGTCCTGTGCGTCGACGGTGGCGCCTCTCTGCATACCTCCCACCGCCAACTTAAACAGTGGGTGCGTGAGGTAAATGCAGCAGAGCCGCCCGTGGAGTCGCGCAGGCTCCTCAAATGGTCCAGCACGCCCATCATTTTTGATCTTGAGGATCACCCTGACCGCACCACTGCGGTCGGGTGCTTGCCGATGCTGGTTTCTCCCACCATCCGCAACCTCAAGGTCACCAAAATGTTGGTTGACGGCGGGGCCGGGCTGAACTTGATCTCCTCTGCTGTGATCAAGAAACTCCAGATCCCAGATGGCGAGCTCGAAGAGACCGGTTCATTCCAAGGAATCAACCCGGGAAGGAGCAAGCCCAAGGGGAAGATAACTCTGCCGGTGACCTTTGGCGGGGAGCTCAACTTCAGGACTGAGCGCATCACTTTCGACGTCGCCGATATTCCATTGCCATACAATGGAATACTCGGCCGTCCCGCCCTCGCCAAGTTCATGGCAGCTTCCCACTACGCCTACAACGTACTGAAGATGCCGGGGCCGATAAGCGTCATCACTGTCCATGGCGACAAGAAGGATGCGCTTGTCTGCGCCGACAAGATCTACCGGGAAGCAGCAGCTGCGGCCGACAAGGATACTCTTGCCGCTGAAGCTCCCGGGGGGAAGAAGACGAAGACCAAGTCCGGCAAGTGCTCTGGGACCCACTCCGGCAACCGCACCTCTTCGGAGTGCTGCGCTACCGTCGAGGACGTTCCATCGAGCTCCACCGGCAAGAGCAAGAAGGGAATGGCCGCTCCACCGGCAACCAAGAAGGTGTCCGCCAAGGAGAACGGCACTGGTGGTACCTTCACCATCAGTGCCACACTTGACAGCAAATAGGAAAGCGCGCTCGTTGCCTTCCTGCGGGCGAATGTCGATGTGTTTGCATGGCAACCATCTGACATCCCCGGTGTTCCCAGGGAGGTGATTGAGCACAAGCTTGCTGTTTGCCCTCATGCGCGGCCCATCAAGCAGAAAGTGAGGAAGCAAGCCGTGGAGCGCCAAGAGTTCATCAACGAGGAAATCAAGAAGTTAGAAGCAGCAGGTCTAGTTAGGGGTGTGATCCATCCGACGTGGTTGGCGAATCCAGTCGTCGTGCGCAAGGCCAACGGGAAGTGGAGACTGTGTATAGACTTCACTGATGTAAATAAAGCATGTCCCAAGGATCCATTTCCCTTGCCGCGCATTGACCAGATTGTTGACTCCACTGCCGGATGTGAGCTACTCTGCTTTCTTGATGCATATTCAGGCTACCATCAGATCTTTATGGCCAAAGAGGATGAAGAGAAGACTGCATTTATCACTCCATGTGGCACTTATTGCTTTATCCGCATGCCATTTGGACTGAAGAATGCAGGCTCAACTTTTGCAAGGGTAGTGTATACTGCTTTCGAGCCACAGATCCACAGGAATGTAGAGGCATACATGGATGACATCGTGGTGAAGAGCAAGAGCAAGGATACACTGATTCAAGATTTAGAAGAGACATTTCAGAATCTGCGCAGGATACAGCTCAAGTTGAACCCCGAGAAGTGCGTCTTTGGAGTGCCCTCCGGCAAGCTTCTCGGGTTCTTTGTATCACAGAGGGGGATTGAAGCCAACCCCGACAAGATCAAGGCCATCGAGCAAATGGAAGCCCCGAAGCGAGTCAAGGATGTCAGAAGACTTGCAGGTTGTGTGGCTGCCCTCAGTAGGTTCGTTTCAAAGTCAGCAGAACGCGCCTTGCCCTTTTTCAAAATTTTGAAGAAGGCAGGTCCCATGAAGTGGACTCCGGAAGCGGAGGCGGCGCTGCAAGATTTGAAACGGTACCTTTCCTCCCCTCCGATACTTGTCGCACCTAGACCACAGGAAAAGTTGCTGCTGTACCTAGCAGCAACCAACCAGGTGGTTAGTGCTGCGTTGGTAGCGGAGAGGGAGTCCGACGAGGAAGTTATGCCACCGGCAAGCGAATCCGGCGACAAGCAGGGGGCTGCTCCGGCAAGCTCTGGCCCCGACAAGGATGACTCTGCGCAGGAACAGGATGGGGTGCGGAAGAAGATGGTGCAGCGCCCAGTGTATTTTGTAAGTTCCCTTCTCCAGGGGGCTAGATCAAGATACTCTGGTGTGCAGAAATTGCTTTTCGGCCTCCTCATGGCCTCGAGAAAGCTGCGCCATTACTTCCAAGCCCATGAGATAACAGTGGTCACTCGCTTTCCGCTGAAGAGGATATTGCACAACCCAGAAGCAACAGGCAGGATTGTGGAGTGGGCACTGGAACTGTCGAGCTTTGGACTCAAGTTTGAAAGTACTTCAACTATTCAGAGCCGAGCCTTGGCAGAATTCATAGCGGAATGGACCCCAACGCCCGACGAGGAAGTCCAAGAAACAAGTGCACCCGTACAAGAAGCGACAAGTGAATGGGTAATGTACTTTGACGGTGCCTTCTCGCTGCAAGGCGCCGGTGCCGGCGTGGTGCTCATCGCGCCCACCGGAGAGCACCTCAAGTATGTTATCCAGATGCACTTCCCAAGAGAGCAAGCGACAAACAACACTGCTGAATATGAAGGTTTGCTCGCCGGCCTCAGGATTGCGGCCGAACTTGGGATCAGAAAGCTGATTGTGCGGGGAGATTCACAGTTGGTGGTCTGGCAAGTTAACAAGAGCTATCAGAGCCCTTTGATGGAAGCTTATGTCGATGAAGTGAGGAAGCTTGAGGAGCACTTTGAAGGTTTGCAGATGGAGCACATCCCGAGAGCTCAAAATGAAATTGCAGATGGCCTTTCAAAGTGTGCTGCGATGAAGTTACCTGTGGAACCAGGGACCTTCTTGCTCAAGCTAACTCAACCGTCCGTTACACCATCAGTTGGGCAGTCCAAGAAGAGAAAGTTGGTCTCCGGCGACTACTTGCCGGCGGATCTTCCAGAAACCGCCGCCAAGGTCCCCAAGATCAACGACAAGAACGCTGAGGAACAGTTTGCTCCTGCGGATCCTCGGGTCCGTACAGTTGAAGCAAGCGTTCCCGACAAGCCTCGCCCCGGCGAGCTTGCCGGGGGACCATCAGCTCCGGCAGAACCAGAGGTCCTTGCCGTAGAAGCTGAGGTTCCCGCAGCGGCCCTCATGCTCCGGCATGGGCGCAGCGGATTGTTCGTTTTCTGCAAACTGGAGAACTTCCCGACGACCCTCAAGAGATAGAGAAGATAACCAGGCAGTCAAGTATGTACCAGTTCGTGGATAACGAGCTGTACAGAAGAAGACTCAATGGTGTCAGGTTGAAATGCATCTCCAGGGAAGATGGACAGAAGCTGTTGGCGGAAATACACGGAGGCATATGCGGCCACCACATTGGCGCAAGGGTGCTTGCCGGGAAAGCTTTCCGGCAAGGGTTCTTTTGGCAAGAAGCCCTCCAAGATGCAACTGCACTAGTAACCAAGTGTGAAGCGTGCCAGTTCCATGCAAAGCAGATTCATCAACCAGCTCAAGCTCTCCAAACAATCCCTTTGTCCTGGCCCTTCTCGGTCTGGGGCTCGATATCCTCGGCCCCTTCCCCCGTGCTGTCGGGGGCTTTGAGTACTTGTACGTCGCAATCGACAAGTTCACAAAGTGGCCAGAAGTGGAGCCAGTGAGAAAGGTGACAGCACAGTCAGCAGTCAAGTTCTTTAGGTCGATTGTTTGCCGTTTCGGAATCCCTAACAGGATTATCACCGACAACGGTACACAATTCACTAGTCGCACCTTCATGCAGTACGTCCAGGACCTTGGCGCCAAGGTCTGTTTCGCTTCTGTTGCTCACCCAAGGAGCAACGGTCAAGCGGAGAGGGCCAATGCTGAAGTGCTGCGCGGACTCAAGACGAGGACCTTTGACAGGCTGCGCAAGTGCGGAAAAAATTGGATAGAGGAGCTACCGGCGGCTCTTTGGTCAATCAGGACGACACCAAGTCGAGCCACCGGACAGACGCCCTTTGCTCTAGTCTATGGAGCAGAGGCAGTTCTCCCCACGGAACTCGTATACGGATCTCCTCGAGTGCTCGCTTATGATGAGCTCGAGCAAGAGCAACTGCGACAAGATGACGCGTTGCTCCTCGAGGAGGGACGTCTCCAGGCTGCTGTACGAGCTGCTCGATACCAGCAAGCTTTGCGCCGCTACCATAGCCGCAAAGTCAAGGCCAGGAGTCTCGAGGAAGGCGACCTTGTTCTTCGGCGCGTTCAGTCCGCCAAGAATTCCAACAAGTTGACGCCGAAGTGGGAAGGCCCTTATCGGGTGAGACAAGTTACGAGGCCCGGCGCTGTCCGCCTCGAGACCGAAGAAGGCTTACCGGTGAGCAACTCCTGGAACATAGAGCATCTTCGCAAGTTTCACCCATAAGGCGCGGTTGCCGTGATCCGCTCCGGCAACCACCTTTTGTACAAGATTTGCCGCTGTTGCATGTAACCCTTTGTACAAAGCCGGGCGCAGACCCCGTGCATCAGTAAAGATTTCGTGTTTTTCGCACCGATTGCCTTTTGCATGCTTTTCTTCGCTATTTGCATGTTCTGTTTGGCATTTGGAGCAACACTCAAGTGCACGGTAAGAATTAGCACGCCGAAAGGCCATACACTTGTTTCCCTCTCCCTTTTTCTCTCCTTTCAAGCAGAAGGAACGTCCCTCGCGCACAAGTTTGCCGGGGGGGAAGGAGGTGGAGGAGGAACCAAGTGCTGTTCAAGAAAGAGAAGCCTTACCGGGAAGCAAGCAGAACATGAAAGAAAAGTTGTTAGAATTTGACCAGTTCAAATTTTAAATTTTTAGTTGTCTTCCTTGAACAATCACACTTTGTATGGAAAACCTATGCGCGGAGGAACCTACCCGTAGCTTGCCGCACCCTTATCTTGTTTTCGAGTTCACTCAACGATTTAAGTGAGCTGCGACAAGTGTCGCGCCCTTGTTTCGTTTCCGAGTACGCTCAGCAAGCTAAGTGCGTTGCGGCTAGCCGCGGCAAGGTTGCTTGCCGGTGAGACCTTGGCCAGCAGGCTGCTTCGAGTCCAGCACTCAGCGCTCGCGGCAAAGGACCCTTGCCGGCAAGCTCCCCGGGAGCGTAGGGTGAAAAACATACAAAGTCAAAGATTAAGACAAGGACGATAACATTGCACTGATTGATTAAAATGAGATAAATATCTTACAAAGGATAAACTTGTCACGATGGACTAATGAGTTCATAACATCATATGCAGCAACAAAAAGAGATAAAGATAATGGAGCCCTAATCCACGCGGTCGCCCTCCTTCCTGGAAATCTTGGCCACCTTGGCAATGATGTGGGCGACTTGCTCCTTCAGGGCATCCGTATTCACATCAGCCGGCAAGCTGCGAAGAACGTTGTTGAGATTGATCCCCGGGTTGCGGTACACGATCTTCGTCAGCACCCGCTCCAGAGTTCCCGCGCAGAGCAGGCGCGACTCCTCGGCCAGCTGCGCGGGGATTTGGTTCCGGAAACCTGCAAGAGCCGGCGCAATCCCTCTGAAGAAGAGGCTGAGCTTGACGCTGTGCGGGAGATCCGGATCCGGCGAGTAGATGAGATGTTCGACTTTCAGTGCCAGTAGCTCCTGGTCAATGTTGGACGCACAAGAAACCAAGTCTTCGGTCCATAACTCAATGTTTTGGCAGAAGAGCTCGGATGCTTTGTTGACGCTGTCCACCAAGGTCCGCTCCTTGCGGAGCTCCTCCTTCAGCTTGTTCTCTCGAAGCCGGGCAGCGTCAAGTGAATCCCTCAATGTGGAGACCTTCAATTCCAAGTCCTCGATGGAGTCCTTGGCTGCTTTCAGTTCGTTGCCCCTCTTAGAAAGGCTCACCTGGAGCTCTGAGTTTGTGTGGGCGTCCTTCTCGCGCTCAGTGATGAGCGCGGCAACCTTCTCTGCGCTCACCTTCATCGCCTTCTCCAGCTGCATGACCTTGGCGGCGAGCTCCTTCTTGGCGTTTTCCGCGGCAACCGCAGCGGCTTTCGCCTCTTTCAATTCCCCGCCAAGGGCCGCCTCGCGAGCGGCAAGGTCCTCCTCATGGGAGTCAAGATCAACCTTTCGCTGCGCGAGCTCTCCTTCTCGCCGGGACATCTCCACCCCGGCGAGCCGCTGCTGTTCCTCAGCCTCGGCCTTCTCCAACAGCCATTCTTGATACTCGCCGGCGAGACGCTCACGCTCCTCCGCCACCTCGCGGAGGCCCGCCTTGTGGGCAGCGCTGAGCTCCGCCGCGCGCTTCTCCATTTCTGCGGCGGCCTTGGCGGCAAGGGCTTCCCGGGAGGCAAGCTTCGCCTGCCTGGCCCGGTAAAGGGCCAGGAGTTGGTGGAGTAGCTTTTCCTCCTCGGGCCCGTCACCTTCGCCGGGCGCCTCGACGACCCTCAGACCCGCAGAGGCGAGGATCTCCCCATCAAACGCCTCGCCCTTCGCGGGAGCTCGCGACGACGACCCCCATGGCACTTGGATGAAGACGCCATTGGGGGCTCGAAGATAGTAACCGGCTGGCTCCTCGCCGGCGGAGGGACCGGCGGCCGGTGCAGCATCTGATGCTCCCGCCACCTCCGGGTTGGCGGTGCGGTCGCCGTCCCCCTCCCCGGCCGCTGCGTCCGCAGCCGGAGCGGTCTCCTGCGCGGCCGGCTCGGCGGCCTCAGCCATCTCCTCGGTGGCAGGGGCGCCACCGCCGCCGTCCTGCGCAACCTCCTCCTCATCGATGTTGATGACCTCAGTCTCCATCGGCTCGGGAGGAGGGGGAGGAAGATCTAGAAGAAGAAAAAGAAGAAAAAGAAGTTCAGGCACAAGCAAAGATCCAAGAAGAGACGAAGCCAAGAAGACCAAGTACAAGACTTACCTTGGCGGACGTCCTCTGCAGCGGGCTCCCTTGCCGGGGAGCTCTGCCTTGGCGGGGTGGCCGCCCTCGCCGGGCTGCTCGCCCTTGGCGGGGTACTCTGCCTTGGCGGAGTACCCGCCCTTGACGGAGCGCTCTCCCTTGCCGGAGAGTTCTGCCTTGGCGGGGACGGCGGGGCCTGCGGCTCCTCAACGACAATCTCCGGGCGCTCTTCCCGCTGCGGCTCCACCTCTGCACAAGAAAAGACAAGAGAAACCAAGATAATAAGATAAGACTGAATCCCCAAGCGCGCCCCGACAAGCAAAAGAATAAATCTCAGACTTACGCTGGGGGCTGCGCTGGGGGCTGCTCCCCGGAGCGGCGCTCGGGTCCGGCAGGCTCGGCTCCGGCACATCTTCTGCTGCCGCGGCGGCAGAGTCTTCCACGGCCTCGACTACAGGCGCCTTGGCCCTCTTCGTCGCGCGCTGGGTCAAGGTCCTGAAATCACAAACAATAAACAAAGTCAGCATCAACAATAAAGAAGACAAAACTCAAGAAGGAGTGGGATCTTGGGTCCTTACTCCTGGTCCTCCTCGTCGTCCTCGCTCAGGGCGGAGAAATCATACTCCACCGTGGGCGCGTCGGCGCGAGGAGCGGAAGACGAAGATTCCCTCGTGCGCTTCGGGGCCACCGGGGCTGGGGGCTGCGAAGACCCAGCCCCTGTGGTGGCCGGCGCCCGAGAAGCGGGCGGAGCCGCCGCTCCGCTCCGAGAAGACCCCTGCCGGCTCGGCGCCGGCCTGCGAGGCGTCTCCGTCGTGGTCCGCGCGCGGGCCGCCTCTGCTGTGGCTGGTACGCCGGTCGCCCTTGGCGCGGCTTGGCTCCCCCGGGGAGCCGCCCGGCGAGCTGGCTGTTGCCGGGGCGCCTGCCCCCTCTCCCCCGTCACCGCCTTGCGGAGACGCCTCAGTGGAGACTGCCTTGGGCTTGCCAGGGGCGGGGAGCTCTCCGACGAGGAGAGGTCGTCGGCGTAGAGCTCCGTAGATCCGCCGGTGTCCTCGGCCTCCTCCTCCTCCTCTTCCTCGGCCGGCTCGCTGGGCCCAGCGCCTTGCGCTGCGGGCCCTTTCCCCTTGGCGGCCCCGCTTCCTCCGGCGCCTCCGCTCCTCGCGGCGCCTCTGTTCCCTCCGGCGGTGCCCTCCATTGCCGCGGCCTCAGCCACGATCCCGTGGATCCCGGAGTGCCTCAGCGAGGGGACCACGGCGAGCGCGTCGGGGGGGAGCTGCAACAGCCTGCGGATCTCCGCCTCCTCCGCCTGGCTGGACGCATCCGCAGCCTCCGCCTCAGCAGGCGTGTACCCGAAGACTCCTGCCGCTGCAGCTGCGGCAACTTCTTCAGCTCGAGAAGCCATATAGGCAATCTCCTGGTCGGTGGTGGCCCGCGTGTGCAGCTTGAGTTCGTCCTTGTTCTTCAACACCTCCACGAGGTTGTCGTAGAAGTTGAGGACGTCGATGGGCTTGGGCGCGATCCACGTGCGATCCACGCCGTGCGAATCACACGCGGGCATCATGGCGACGATTCGATCCCGGGCTGTGCTGACGCAGAGCGGCACTACTCCCCGGGGAGCTCGGAAATACTCAGGGTGTGCCGGGTCGTACTTGAAGAGTTCCCGGACCATCCCCCTCAGCTCGAGCGTCGTGAAGTTGAAGTTGAGCCCGGGGCGCAGCCTCATTATGTCTGCCGGGCCGCCGTACTCCCAGGCCGGCCTCTTCCTGTCTTGGAGAGGGGCGATCCGGCGGCGAAGGAAATCTGCGCCCACCTCAGCAACAGACAGCGGCGCCATCCGAAGACGAAGAATCCGGACGAGGGCGATGTCGAGCTTGATATCGTCGGAGTCGAACTCGCTCCAATCCCTGCCGCGCACGATGGGCGTTGTGCGCGGCGCGGTGAAGGCTTGCGGCCGGTCCTCGACAACCCAGCACCACTCCGCGCGCCACTCTTCCCACTTGCCGCGGAGCTCCCCCGGCAAGTAGGCCCCTTTCTTGTTCAAGCGAAAGACCCAAGAAATTCCTCCGGAGAGGGGGGCGTCGGCCTCTGCTCTAGGAGTGAAAAAGTGTCTAAAGAGTGCTACATTGGGCTGAATTCCTATGAAGTTTTCGCACATGTGTGCGAAAACCGACATGGTGAGGATGGCGTTGGGGGTGAAGTCGAGGAGCTGGAAGCCGTAAGTGTTCATGATATCGCAGAAGAAGTTTGAGAAAGGAGGACACAGACCGCAGTGGAAGAAGGCTGCGAAGAAATAGTACCCGCCGGGGTAGTTGTCCTTGGCGGCGGCCGGGAAGACGTGCGTGCGGGGGTGCGCCGGGGTTTCCTTGGCCCAGAACAAGTAGTACTTGTTCCAGAGCTCCCGCACGCCGAGCTTCGGCGGGAAGACGAGATGCTGCTTCCGATACGCGACGAGCTTCGCCGCTTGCTCCGACTTCTCCCGCTTGGACTTCTCCGCCTTCGCCTTGTCGGTCTTTGGGGCCATGGCGGACGCGGCGGAAGGAGGGGGACGAAGAGCTCGGCGGCGGCGGAGGTGTGGAGGCAGAGCGCAAGAGAGATTTCTGAGGAAGAAGAAGATTGCAATGAAAGCGCAGGGAGGGGAACCGCGCCGCTTCCTCGGCTTTTATGGGGGAGTGGGGGGCGTTTCGCCCTTCCCATTAAAGAAATCGTGGGCACGTCCAATCCCACGACGCCGCGGTCGACGCGTGCCGTTACGATGGGGTGCGGCGGATACGGAAGTGGATTCGGCGCGCCGCGGGCCGCGGATGCCCGTGCACTGTTTTGGGCCTGGCCCAACAGCGCTCGGCACCGTGTGTGGCCCAGGCCCGGGGGCTCCTGTCGGTGTACTAAGGTAGGGGTACCTCAGTACCCCAACTTGTGCACGGGCAGTTGCAGCTCCCTGCGGCAAGGTTCACCACGCGCTTGCCGGCGACCTTCCTGCTCCTTATTTAACCATTCAAAAACAAAGTATACAAGACAGAAGATCGAGACCCCGGCAAGTGGAGCTTGCCGGGAAGGCCGTTCCAGGCTCAAGACTACTTAACTAACACAAGGCCCTGGCAAGAGGAGCTTGCCAGGACGACTAGAAGATTCCATCATAGAGGACCCGGCAAGGGCCCGGGGAGCGGCAAGCTCCCGGGCCCGGCAAGATCAAGGCCCCGGCAAGGTGCTTGCCGGGAAGGCTACGCTGTGTGCCCGCGCTCCAGCTCATCGGCCCACGCGTCGCCCTGGGGCCACTCCAGGGACGCGTGGCGGATGGCTGTGCAGCCTGGGGGACACGGTGGCACTCCACGGTAGTGGATCCGTCGCCGTGGCGGACGGAGGCGCAACGGCGGGAGCTTTTGGGGTCGACGGCGACGGGCATTAAATGCCCTTGTCCCCCACTGTCTAAGTAGGTATAGACCACTGTTCGGTACTGTAGCTCCACTGTTACCGTACTGTTACAACTACCACCCTTTTTACGCTTTTACCCCTCCTCTACGGTTGACACCTGTCGGTGACCCCTTGGGCTATAAAAGGAGGCCCATGCACAACGTAGGGGGGGTTCAAAACCTAGATTATTCATACGCTCGCGTGTAGCTGCTTCTTCAAGCTCCCGAGCTCTCAAACTCAATACACAACTAAGCAGGAGTAGGGTTTTACGCGTCTACCGCGGCCCGAACCTGGGTAAAACTGCCCACGCGTCTGCTTCGATCTGCTCTCTGTGCACCCTCCGCCCTCGTACCGCACAGACAAGGGGCTCCGGTCCCATAGGTGCTCGTGGCGGACAGTTTCCCCCGACAGCTTGCCACCCAATTCCGTCGGATCATGGGCCGAATTGCGCCTACGTTTTGTCAATAACTTGAAAGACACGTGCAAATAGCCAATGTCTGACGTTGATTTAGCGGCCTATGTTCAAGGAGAGAACGAGTCTACAAGCCATTGGGTACGTCGAGTGTTAGAGATCCTACACTCTTCCAACAGCATCAATCCAAGCACAACAGTTGTAACCTTGGAAGGCAGTTGCCGGTTTGAACCTTTGAAACTAAAATTGGGACGACTCAAACTCAATTGTGATGACATAGGGACGCTCATGGGCGCTTTAGTGAAATATGTGGATTCAGATAGTACCAAATACCCAGACTCCGATAATGACAAGTCAGGGAAGGTAAACAAGATGGTAAAGCGCCGCAGACCAACCCGGTGAGTCAAGGATACAACGTTAAGCGTAAAGCGGATAGTAGCTCGGATTTTGTGGCTAACACCAATACACAGGAGAACGACCAGCGCCGTAAGGGTAGATCGCCCCCGCGGAATGGGAGGCCGCCTATCAACCTAGAACGCCAGATGAACATCCCTTGCCCAAGGCACGGTACGGCGGAAAAACCAGCTACACACCTCTGGAAGGGCTGCTTCATTATGAAGGAAATCATGAACTGGTCCTAGTATGATCATGGACCGTCCGGCGGATCAGGCCCTGGCTTCCACGGGCCGGGTTATCAAGGCAACGGGTCTGGTTCAGCGTACCAAGGTAATCACGGCAGCCAAAATGGGGCCAATCAGCATAACCAGCAGCACGGTCAGGGTGGTTATAACAATCAACATAACCAGCAGCACAGTCAGGGTGATTACAACTATCAGGGCAATCAGCAGCAGCAGCAGCCCGGATATCAGAGTAACCCGAAACAGTTGAGTAGTGGACAATATCACGTCTTCACCACGAGTTTATGTAAACGTGATCAGAAAGTTTACAAGAGGGCAGTACATTCAGTTGAACCGGGAGTACCACGCTATCTACGCTGGTCGGAACAACCCATTGTGTGGAGTCGAGAGGACCACGCACCCCGGGTTGATAATCCGGGTCAGCTGGCTCTGGTCGTGGCACCCCAAGTAGGGGGATATAAGTTCACTAAAGTGCTTATGGACGGAGGCAGTAGCATCAATATTTTATATTACGAGACTTTCCGGCACATGGGGCTAACAGAAAAAAAGCTTCGGCAATCGAACACAGTTTTCCATGGTGTGGTGCCTGATAAATCGGCATATCCAGTTGGTAAGATAGACATGGAAGTCACTTTTGGAGACGAGCATGATTTCCGGTCTGAGACTTTGACTTTTGAAGTGGTAAAGATCACGAGCCCGTATCACGCCCTGTTTGAGCGGCCGGTTTATGCTAAGTTCATGGCGAGGTCGTGTTATATTTATCTACAGCTTAAGATGCCGGCCATAAGGGGACCATTACAGTCCATGGGAGCCGCATTATTGCTTTGGAGTGCGAGGAAGGCGATGCACCTTATGCTGAGGCGGTTTGTGCAACTCAGGAGCTAAAGTTTTATAAAGATAATGTTGATCCGGCAGATATGTCTCCGCTAAAGAAGCCAACCACAGAACATGATCCAGCCTTGAAGTTCAAATCAGCTGAAGAGACTAAGCAGGTTGACTTTGTTCCGGGCGATTCATCTAAGCAGTTCACCATCAGTGCTAACCTAGACCCAAAATAGGAAAGCGTGCTAATCGAGTTCATCCATGAGAATCGGGACATTTTTGCTTGGAAACCTTCTGACAAGCCAGGTGTACCGAGGGAACTCGCTGAGCACACTCTCAACATTGATCCTAAGTTCAAACCGGTTAAACAATTTCTGCACCGCTTCAATGAAGAGAGGCGCAAAGCTATTGTTGAAGAAGTGGCTAGGCTCTTAGCAGCAGGTTTTATAGTCGAAGTGTTTCATCTGGAATGGCTGGCTAATCCGGTGCTGGTGCTTAAGAAAAATGGCACTTGGCGAATGTGTGTTGATTACACAGATCAGAATAAGGCTTGCCCAGCTGATCCCTTTGCCCTCCCCCGTATTGATCAAATCATTGATGCTACGGCGGGTTGCGAGCGTTTAAGTTTTTTGGACGCATATTCAGGTTATCATTAGATCAAGATGGCAGTTAAGGACCAGGAGAAGACGTCCTTTATAACTCCCTTTGGAGCCTTCTGCTATGTATCTATGCCATTTGGGCTTAAGAGTGCACAGGCGACCTACCAGCGTTGTGTGCAGAACTGCCTTCATGGACAGATTGGGCGGAATATTCATGCATATGTGGATGACATTGTGGTGAAATCCAGGAAGGAGGAAACATTAATAACAGACTTGAAAGAAACCTTTGATAATCTCCGGCTTTACAAAATGATGCTTAATCCGGAAAAATGTGTTTTTGGTGTTCCAGCAGGCAAGCTTCTGCTGTTCTTGGTATGAAACTGAGGATTTGTAGCTAATCCGGGGAAGAACAAGGCAATTAGATCCTTGGCTAAACCGGCGTGCATCAACGATGTCCAACGCTTGGCGGGCCGCATTGCGGCGCTCAGCCGGTTTATCAGCCGTTTGGGGGAGAAGGCTATCCCGCTTTATCAGATGATGAAAAATACAGATCGCTTTGTCTGGAGTGATGCTGCTGATGCTGCGTTCGAAGAATTGAAGAAGCAATTAGCAGAACGACCAGTCCTTGCTGCGCCAGTCGATAATTAGCCGCTGTTGTTATATGTGGCTGCTAATGCTCGTGCTGTAAGCGTTGCCATCGTGGTAGAGCGTAAGGAGGCAGGCAAAGAATATCTGGTTCAATGGCCGGTTTACTACATCCGTGAGGTTCTCATTGAATCAAAGCATCGATACCCACATTGGCAGAAATTGGTGTACGGAGTCTTCATGGCAAACCGGAAGCTAAAGCAGTATTTTCAAGGCCATCCAATCACTGTGGTTAGTTCAGCCCCTTTAGGCGATATAATCCAGAACAGAGAGGCGACTGGTCGAGTTGCAAAGTGGGCCATTGAGCTTAGTCCTCACGGATTGAAATATGTGCCCCTTACTGCAATCAAATCCCAAGCATTGGTGGACTTCATCAATGATTGGACGGAGCTACAAGCACCAGAGGAGAAGCCGGATCACACGTATTGGACTATTCACTTTGATTGATCCAGGCAATTAGAGGGCTCGGGGGCTGGAGTTGTATTAACTTCCCCACGAGGTGATAAGTTCTGTTATGTCCTCCGGTTAATGTTCCCTTGTACTAACAATGGCTGAGTATAAAGCTCTCCTCCATGGTCTACGGATGGACAAGGAGATGAATTTAAGCAGGTTAAATGCTTTGGCGATTCAGACCTCGTGGCTCAACAAGTGTCTGGCAAGTGGGATTCCAAAGATCCACTTATGGCAGCATATCGACGAGAGGTAGACGCTATTGCTAGACAATTCAAGGGTTATCAAGTGGATCATATAGACCGGCGAAAGAATGAAGCGGCTGATGCGTTAAGCCGGCTGGGTTCTCAACGTAAACCGGTTCCACCTAATACCTTCCTGGATGTATTACACAATCTGTCGGTGAAGTTACCTTCAAAAGAGGACTTGGTTGTTCCTGATCCGGAGGCACAATTGGTCGCGGCGTTTCATGCTATTCTGGATTGGACGCTCCCTTACCTGGCGTACATGAACCGAGGTGAGTTAGCAGAGGACGAGGTCTTGGCTAGACAGATAGTCCGGCGGTCCAAATCAATGACTATTGTCAATGGAGAATTGCATCATTGCAGCGTCTCTAGGGCGTTTCAACATTGTGTATCACCGGATGAAGGATGTGATATTCTCAAAGAGTTCACGAAGGAGATTGTCGTCATCATGCCGGTTCAAAATCTTTGGTGGCTAAAGCATTTCGTCATGGGTTTTACTGGTTGACGGCTCATGCCGACGCAGAAGACTTGGTCAAAAAATGTGATGCTTGCCAGAAGTTCTCACGGCGTGCTCATATACCGGCGCAGGAGTTGAGAATGATTCCAATTACCTGGCCGTTAGCGACTTGGGGGCTTGATATGGTTGGACCCTTCAAGAGATCCCAAGATAAGAAGACCCACCTTTTGGTGGCGGTGGATAAGTTTACCAAATGGGTTGAAGCGGAACCAGTCAGTAAGTGTGATGCAGCAACGGCGGTTCAGTTCATTAAAAAGGTGATTTTCTGGTTTGGCTGTCCACACAACATTATAACTGATAATGGTACCAATCTATCCAAGGAGGCTATGGAGAAGTTTTGTCAACGAGAGCACATCCGCCTTGATGTATCATCAGTAGCTCACCCTCAGTCTAATGGCCAATCTGAAAGAGCCAATCAAGAGATCTTGAGAGGCATTAAACCCCGGCTTATGGTCCCTTTCCAGAGGACACCGGGTTGTTGGGTGGAGGAATTACCCTCTGTGCTATGGAGCATCAACACTACACCTAACAGATCTACATGGTACATGCCTTTCTTCGTGGTATATGGAGCTAAAGCGGTCCTCCCTAGCGATATTCGTCATGATTCACCACGAGTAGCGGCTTACGTTGAAGCTGATAATGAAAAGGCACGGCAAGATGAATTAGACTAGCTGGATGAAGAACGGGACACGGCAGCAGCTCGATCGGCGATTTATCAGCAAGATCTACGCCGGTACCACAGTCGCCGGGTTCAAACCAGAACATTTCAAGAAGGAGATCTGGTGCTCCGGCTCATCCAAGACCAGACAGACATGCACAAGTTATCCCCTCCTTGGGAAGGACCCTTTGTGGTCAGCAAGAACCTGCACAATGGATCATACTACCTCGTCAACGTTCGAGAACATACTGACTCACGTACAGCAGAGGAGGAGACCAGACGACCGTGGAACATCGCTCTTCTTCAACCTTACTACACCTGAGCCATAGGCTCCGCTTTATGTACATATCTTTGCAATGTATATATTACAATCAATATAATAAACCGGCGTCCCCGATAAAGCGGGGTATCAGCCGCCTTTTTTCATAAGAGTTTGTCACATGGGGGCTTCTGTGTGCAAGGGAGTTCCTATGGCCTCTTAAACCGGCGACCACGTCAAGGCCATCATAAGAGCATAGCTCTGGTTGCTTCGGCAATTCCCACATGATGATGAGGGGCAAAAGTGAGTTTTGGATGCCTAGCACAACTCAAACATAGGCCCCGACAAGCATAGCTCAAATGCTACATGGGGGCTCCTGATGCAAAGCATCAACGAGTTGACAACCCTTGTAGTAGGCTATCAAACCATGGCTTGGAAGCCTGGTGTATACACCTAAAACCCCGGATTAGCCTGCCTGCATTAAGTAAGTCACTCCGGCCAGGTACTTACACAAGTCAATCTTTAGAGACCCTGAACTTGGCAACGTTAAATTGATGATCATCAAGTACTTACACAAGTCAATCTTTACAGACCCGGCACTCATTGATGATTTGGCTAAGGATTGAGGACCATCTTAACAGGCTTTGCAAAATGGTTAATGATAGTAGCCTGGCAGCTCATAAAAAGCCTCGAATTTGGAGCCTGGCAGCTCGTAAAAAGCCTCGACTAAATGGTCTTATTTGCCCAAAATATTATTTTTTATTTTTTATAAAAAAAATTATCTTCAAGGTCATTGGTGTACATCCAAGTCCATTGATTCAGGGAGTGGATGACTATAAGTTGCCACTACACCTGCGTTTACACAGCCTTAGTCTGGGTTACAAACACCAGTAATAACTACAGTTAAAACGGAGTTCATCATAACTCAGTTCGGTTTCATAATGAACCGGCAAATAATCAAGGGAGTCATCAACACTTGCACCTTGGATCATTATCTTTGCCTACCGGATTAAGGTTCATCGTGACACACATAATCATAGGTATGATACATACTTTATAATTTATAACAGTTGAAGTTATAAACTTAGACCATGTGTTTGGGCATTATGACCCGTCTGGCGATAAACCGCCAGGACACTTTAAACATTGTTTTATGCAGAAGCTTGTAAAATAAACCATCAAAGGCATTATAAGCAAGACATAATTAGGAAGTTGCCAACTGAAGCAATCTCATAAGGGATAGTGTGCGACAACATAAAGTATTTCAGCTATCCTATTACAAGGCGCTGGAGAGCCCAAAAGAATATCAGTTTTTCTCAAGTACTATAACATAAAATTTAAACCGGCACTGGTTTAAGACTCTGCGTCAGCCTGACACGAAGATTGAGGATCAGCTCGCTCCGGTTCTTTGACGGTCTCTTCCAGCTGCTGGAAGTCAGTAGTGGTCCAGTCAATCTTGGTCAGCGCTCGGAAATAAACTTCATCATTCACTAGGTCTGACAGATCAATGTCAGGAGCAAAAGTGTGCTTACGGACGGACGGAATAAGATTTTCAATATCGTAAGCCGGAGGGTCGACCCGCATGTTTTCAGCATCATAACCCGGATGATATCGAGATAAATCAGCTTCGTCAGCTAGATTGCTGGCCAGGGGCCGCATTTCTTTGGATAACGCACGTAAATCGTCCTTTGAGAAAGCTGATCCGTCTTCCTTCATGCTTGGATAGCCGTTCATCACCTTTGCTGGATCAAAATCAGGCACCAAAGCTTTCGCTCGAGTTAAAGCCATCAGAGCACCCGCCCTTGCAGATGACTTCTTAAGCTCCACGAGGCGGACAGGTAGAATGGACATCTTTTCCAAAGTACCCTTGATTGTTGTGGGAGCCGATTTATTGTGCGAGGCAGCACAGACTATCCTCTGGGCACCGGAATATAACTGCTCCACTAGAGTATATGCGGCCTTCAGTTTCCTTTGCATATCATCGCCAAGATGAGCAATGGGTCGTCCTGCATTAAAAAGTATGACTTAAACCGGAATAGTACAGGACTGCAATGTTCAGGGCTATATTAATAGTACTTACCAAAAATGGTAGTCGTCATGGCATTTATCTGCTGCTTCAATCGGACAATTCCTCTGTCACCGGATTAAGAGCAGCCTCTGCATCAGTGGCCCTCTTCTCCAGGATAGCTTTCTCAGCATCCCAGTCTGACCGTTCTTTTTCAAAATCTTTCTTCAGCTTTTCTATGTTGGCTAAAGCAAGTGTCAGCTCATCTTTGACCTTGACAGCAGCAGTTTCTTGGAACTTCAACTTATCCCGGAGCTCAATCACTTCAGAGGTTTTCCGGTTCAAGTCAGTCTGCCGAGAGGAAAGCACATTATATATTCATGAGACATCTCAGTCAAAGTCCCAAGCACATAACAAGTTATGCACTTGACACTTGGGGGCTAATGTGTATTTGCAGTTGAAATAGACCTTCTTAAGTCAAGTCCCAAGCACATAACAAGTTATACACTTGGCACTTGGGGGCTAATGTGACACTATTCAGAACAGAATTCAGGTTGAATTCGCGGTTCATCCTAAAGGAGTAAACCGGCCCTTGGGGACTACACATGTGCAAAACAAACTATCTACTGGATCTACTAAAGTCGTGGTTCACCCTAAAGGGCTAAACCGACACTTGGGGGCTACGATGGAATAAAGATAAAGTTACAAGAGGTAAGTAAAGAAAGAGAGTACAAAGTCAAAAGCAGAAAGGTTACCTCATAGCGCTCCTTCATCATATTTACTAATCCAGCCTCATGATCGCGGCTCGTGTACAGCCGGTTTAGAAAGCCGGAATGGAGCTCTTGGGCGCTGAGTTGAGTATAGCAAGACAAATCAGTACTCCACTTGCCTTTGTCCTTGCTGGGAATTTCATCCTTGGCAGTATGCTTGGACAAAGCAACAGGCTCACTAGGAGCAGTAAATCCGGTTCCAGTGATTTCAACTTCTTCAGTTGAAGCGGCATCGCCCTTAGCTGGGCTCGTAGGAGTAGGGCTGGCTCGGATGGGATTGACCGGTTCATTATCGTCATCCATTGGAATGTTTGCCTGCTCGACAAAGACTTCATGATCCGTGGGAATAGGATCGTCATTCAAGGTGTCAATGGGTTCTTCAGTATGTTCAAGATCCTCAGCAGGTTCAAGAATCGCATCATCGCTCATCGGCTTATTTAGTTTGGCCTTTTTGCTAGGCTTGGGTTTACTGCGAAAGTTAAAGATAATGAAAATCAGAAGAGTCTAGATAAACGTTAAGCCGGACAAAGTGAAAAATAGCTTACCCAGGAACAGTCTTGAGGGGAGGAATCTGTGTGGTTATTGATTCGCCAGAAGATGAATGAGGAGTCTCCTGATAATTCGAATCAGATGGATTAAGGGGTTGTCGAATAAGACCTGCTTTGGGGAAAAGAGCATCTGGAGTGACTAAAACCTCAGAACGACGCCTCCGAGCTGGAGTGTGCGGTAATCCGGTGGATTGAATAGCGTGACCGCTATGACGAGTGGTGCGGCGAGCTTCATGTTGTTGTTTATTCAAAAGAAAGTTTGGATCCAAATAAGCGAAAGGATGAGAAAATTGCACTTTCCGGCTTGTCCGACGAATTTTTGGTGGTGGCAGTGGTTCTGAACCAGAAGAAAGAGTAATTATCTCAACATCGTCCGCTTTACTGCCTTCAGCGTGTCCCTGGGTACAATCATTGTTAATAAAAATGTAGATAAAGAAAAGACAAGGAAGTCAAAAGAATCATGTAATACCTCGGAGGCCGGTTCATCATCTTCCGGATTGGATCCAGACGCGGCAGTGTTCTTCTTCTTGCTGGTTTCTTGATAGCCCTGGTCTTTTGGCGAGGTGCTTTTGCAGGTTTATCCTGGGCCTTCATCTTCCAAATTGGATCATTGCCCTGTTGAAGAAATAAAGACACTTTAAGACGAGTGCTGCAAACGGATTAAAACAAAGCAAAACAATAATTTTTTACCGATTGTGGTTTGTTGAGCGCGGAGAAGGGAGCCAATCCGGTTTGACTGCAAACTTCTATGGGTTCATTCTGCAGTCTATTGACAGATTCATTGATCTCGTTTTCTGATAACATTGCTTCTGTGTGGCGCAAGAGATCTTTTGGATTCCCAGTATACTCACACATTAAATCGAAACGCCGGCTTAGCGGGAGAATACTCCAAGAAATCCAGCAGCGGACAAAGTCAACCCCTGTCAGACCATTGGCCGTAAAGGCCCTGAGCTTTGAGAGTTGAGGAGCGTAACGGGCTCGTTTCTGGGAACTTAGCCACTTAGGAAAGGGTGATTCTCTAAAAGACGGTGGCGGCGATAACCCGGCAACGGATTCTCCTCTGCTGGGGAAGTATCTAAGCAGTAGAACCAAGTCTAATTCCACTCTTTTGGATGGCTGTGGATACTAGCGTGAGGAAAACTAACATCTTTTCTTTTCTGAATAGTCATCCCGCCAAGCTCAGTGTTTGGACCGTCATGAAATTCCGTATGACGGTTTAGATGAAAGAAATCCTGGAACAATTCGACTGACGGCTCCTCTTGTAGATAAGCTTCACAGAAGACTTGAAAATTGTAAATGTTTGACACAGAGTTGGGACCAAGATCTTGCGGATGAAGTTGGAAATTTGCAAGCACGTCACGGAAGAACTTTGACCCGGGAGGGCTGAATCCCCGGGCTAAGTGATCAAAGAAGACGACAACCTCTCCCTCTTTGGGCTCTGGAGGACATTCTGATCCGGGAACCCTCCAGTGAAGGACATTTTTTGGGCCTAAACCACCAATTTCGGCCATTTTCTCTAAATCCTCTTTAGTAATCTGGGATTGGACCCAGTTGCAGGAGGTAAACTGCTTGGCTTGAGTGGCCATTTTTTGGAAGAAAAAGTCTGAAAATACAATGAAGAGCCAGTTTACAATCTAAGCAAGTTTAAACCGGCATGCTCTATAAAAGTACTAGTCTAAACGGTGGTTTAGGCAGGGGCCTAATGGTATCTACCGGGTTAAAATATCTGGAACAGCTAGAACAATGGCATCTACCAGATTAGAGTCTGAAAAAGCTAAACCGCCAACAAGGGTAAACAAGACACAGATCTCAAGTTATGAAGAAACAGTTTTCGCACCGACAGTAATGAAAATATGGATCTACAACATGTTAGAAATTCAGAGATATTCAGGTTATATTCGGCGGATTGACGAATGCACTAGTAGGTGCAATCTAAACTAGGATTACACGGAGAAACACAAGTATACTAACAAGCGGGATTGCTGCTACGATGTGGAGACAAGAAGACTAGATCCACATTGATTTACGGGGCCATAAGGAAGACCCGTGAAGAACAACGCCTACCCGCAAGCTCGTAAGAAGGAACCCTAAAACAAGATCTATGAGCGGGATAAGGAAAGGACGTACCTGAGAGGACGGGTGCGGAGAAGCGCCGGCGAGTTTCTGAACCAATCAGATTGATGCAGCGGCCAAGACCCAACGAAGATGCGGAGCTTGACGACGGCGGTGGATCTCGAGTACGAATGGACGCAAGGAGGAAGAAGAAGAAGAGACAAGGGGGGAAAGAGATGCCCCTCTACCCTATTTATAAGCCGAAGAATAAACCGGCAAGCGCGAGAATCGAGGAACCGAAAAATGCATATGGGACGATACTGTCGCCTCGATCTTCGGAACTTTTAATGAATGAAAGATAAAAAATAGGTATAGGTGTAAATGGGCAGCTGACGTCATGACGGTTTAATGCGGTCGGAGAAGATGACGTCACGCCAGTTTATGAAGAACTTGAAGCTGCGGAAGGGGAGATCTATACAAAACTCTGAAGATTGACATGAACAGGATCAAATCAATCTGGGGCCTAATGTCAGGGATATTACTACCAAGTATAAACCTCCCAGGAGGGGCCGGTTTGTACTTGTTGAGATTACCTTTACTAAAGCCCAGTAGAGCATGGAACAAGAGACTTTAGCCCAGGAGGTTTAGAGCCCAAGTGTTAGGGCCAATGATTGATAAACCGCCATACTGTGTGTAACTTGTGATGTAAGATAGGAAGAATAGAGACCGGGCCGGACACGTTTATGAGCTGGCCTCGGGATTCCGTAAACCGGACCAGGCGTCACCTCGTATATAAAGGGACGACCCGGCGACGGTTCAAGGGAGGAGAACAACAGTACGAGACACAGGCAAAGCGGATTTGCTCCCAGGTCATCGAAACCCTAGCCATATTACACCAAACTAGACGTAGGCTTTTACCTTCATCGAAGGGGCCGAACTAGTATAAAATCCATGTGTCCTTGTCTGCTTCAACCCCTTTAAGCTAACCCGTAGCGATGGCCTCACGACTAAGTCCTTTTTCTAGGACACCTTCCGTGACAAAACCACGACAGAGGGTACAGGAGGTTTGTGCTATCTAGATTCACCTATCCCATGCTCATCAAAAGGAATCCATTAACAAGGTTGATCAGGTCTTGTTAATAAACTCTTTCCAAGTAACATGAAATTGGAGAATTTTAGAATAACACTAGGTTACATCAGTGGGGATATGTATCTCCCCAACAATAAGGATGTCATATGTCTTCTTGATAGTAGGAAGAGGAAATTCAAAACATCCAATAGTAATAGTTGAAATTTTTCCAATATAATTGATACTATGGACCTGAGGTTGTTTCCTCGGAAAGTGAACCATATGCTCATTACCATTGACATGAAAAGTGACATTGCCTTTGTTGCAATCAATAACAGCCCCTGCAGTATTCAAAAAGGGTCTTCCGAGAATAATAGATATACTATCGTCCTCGGGAATATCAAGTATAACAAAGCCCGTTAGAATAGTAACATTTGCAACTACAACAGGCACATCCTCACAAATACCGACAGGTATAGCAGTTGATTTATCAACCATTTGCAAAGATATTTCAGTAGGTGTCAACTTACTCAAGTCAGGTCTACGATATAAAGAGAGAGGCATAACACTAACACCGGCTCCAAGATCACACAAAGCAGTTTTAACATAGTTTTTCTTAATGGAGCAAGGTATAGTAGGTACTCCTGGATTTCCTAATTTCTTAGGCATTCCACCCTTAAAAGTGTAATTGGCAAGCATGGTGGAAATGTCTACTTTAGGTATCTTTCTTTTGTTGGTAATAATATCCTTCATATACTTAGAATAAGGATTTGTTTTGAGCACATCAGTCAAACGCATACGCAAAAAGATAGGTCCAATCATTTCAGCAAAGCGCTCAAAATCCTCATCATCCTTTTTCCTGGATGGTTTTGGACGAAAAGGCATGGGTTTGTGAACCCATGGTTCTCTTTCCTTACCGTGCTTCCTATCAACAAAGTCTCTCTTATCATAACGTTTATTCTTTGATTGTGGGTTATCAAGATCAACAACAGGTTCAATATCTACATCATTATCATTGGTAGGTTGAGCATCATCATGAACGTCATCATTAATATTATCCCTAGGTTCATGTTCATTACCAGATTGTGTCTCAGCATCAGAAACAGATATATCATTAGGATTCTCAGGTGTGTCAGCTACAGGTTCACTAGAGGCATGTAAACTCCTATCATTTTTCTTTTTCTTCTTCTTAGAAGAACTGGGTGCATCTAAATTAGCTCTGTGAGAATCTTGCTCAATTCTCTTAGGGTGGCCTTCAGGATACAGAGGTTCCTGAGTCATTTTACCACCTCTAGTAGCAACTCTAACAGCATAGTCATTATTCTTACTATTTAGTTCATTGAGCAAATCATTCTGAGCCTTAAGTACTTGTTCTACTTGAGTGGTGACCATCGAAGCATGTATACTAATGAGTTTCAGTTCACCTTTAGCTCTAGACAGATAATAACTCAAGCGTTCAATCATATAAGCATTGTGTTGTAACTGTCTACCAACATAAGCATTGAAGTTTTCTTGTTTCACAATAAAATTTTCAAACTCATCTAAGCATTGGCTAGCAGACTTATAACGAGGAATATTACCTTCATCAAATCTATAAAGAGAATTTACCTTTACTACATGTGTCGAGTTATCAAGACCATGTATTTCTTCAATGGGTGGTAAATTTTTTACATCTTCAGCCGTAATACCCTTTTCTTTCATAGATTTCTTTGCCTCTTGCATATCTTCAGGACTGAGAAATACTCCCTCCGTTCCTAAATATTTGTCTTTCTAGACATTTAAATGGACTGCAACATACGGATGTATGTAGACATATTTTAGAGTGTAGATTCACTCATTATGCTTCTTATGCAGTCACTTGTTGAAATCTCTAAAAAAGACAAATATTTAGGAACGGAGGGAGTAGAACACATCTTTTCTTCGGAGTTGGCTTAGGGGTTGGTTCAGGAAGTGTCCAATTATTTTCGTTGACCAGCATATTATTCAATAGTAGTTCAGGTTGTTCAACTGTTCTTTCCCTGAAAACACAAACAGCACAACTATCCAGGTGGTCTCTGGAATCATCGGTTAGTCCATTATAAAAGACATCAAGTATATCATGCATCTCAAGAGGATGATCAGGAAAAGCATTAAGTAATTGTAGAAGCCTCCCCCAAGCTTGTGGGAGACTCTCGTCTTCAATTTGCACAAAGTTATATATTCCCGTAAGGCAGCTTGTTTCTTATGAGCGGGAAAATATTTAGCAGAGAAGTAATACATCATGTCCTGGTGACTACGCACACAACCAGGATCAAGAGAATTAAACCAAGTCTTAGCATCACCCTTTAACGAGAACGGAAATAGCTTAAGGATATAGTAGTAACGAATATTTTCATCGTTGGTAAATAGGGTAGCTATATCATTCAACTTAGTAAGATGTGCCACAAAATTTTCAGATTCATAGCCATGGAAAGGATCAGATTCAACCAAGGTAATTAACCCAGGATTAACAGAGAAATCAGAATCCTTATCAGTAACACAGATACATGAAGTAGCAAAAGCAGGGTCATGTTTCATTCTAGCATTCAAGGACTTTTCTTTCAGCTTAGCTAATAACTTCTTAAGATCATATCTATCATTGCAAGAAAGAAAGTCTCTAGTAGTTTCTTCATCGATAACATAACCCTCGGGAACAACAGGCAATTCATATCTATTGGGAGTACCCTCATCATCACTTTCATAAATATCATCAGTTTGAACATTTGCATTCTCACTAACCTGAGCAATTTGTTCATCTAGAAATTCACCTAGTGGCACATTATCAGGCATAGAAGTAGTTTGATCATACATAGCAGAAGTAGCATCATCAAGAACATACGACATGACAGATTCAGTAGCAGAAGTAGGTGTCGCAAGTTTACTCATAAGAGAAGGAGAATCAAGTCCAGAGCTATATGGCAGTTCCTTACCTTCCCTCGTAGTTTAGGGTAAGATCTTGGTTTTTGAGTCCTACAAATTCTTCATAGTGATCAACAGATATAAATCCCAAGTGACTTAAAGAATAGAGCTATGCTCCCCGGCAACGGCGCCAGAAAATAGTCTTGATAACCCACAAGTGTAGGGGATCGCAACAGTTTTCGTGGGTAAAGTATTCAACCCAAATTTATTGATTCGGCACAAGGGGAGCCAAAGAATACTCTTAAGTATTGGCAGCTGAGTTGTCTATTCAACCACACCTGGAAACTTAGTATCTACAGCAAGATAGTTTAGTAGCAAAGTAATATGATAGTGGTGGTAGCGGCAATAAAAGTAACGATAGTGCTTTTGTAGTTTTTGTAATAGTAGCAACTGAAAAGTAAATAAGCAACAAGCAATATAGGAAAAGCTCATAGGCATTGGATCGGTGATGGGAAATTATGTCGGATGCAATTCATCATGTAGAAATTATAACCTAGGGTGACACAGAACTAGCTCCAGTTCATCAATGCAATCTGGCATGTATTCTGAATATAGTCATACGTGCTTATGGAAAAGAACTTGCACGACATCTTTTGTCCTACCCTCCCGTGGCAGCGGGGTCCTATTGGATACTAAGGGATATTAAGGCCTCCTTTTAATAGAGTACCGGACCAAAGCATTAACACATAGTGAATACATGAACTCCTCAAACTACGGTCATCATCGGGAGTGGTCCCGATTATTGTCACTTCGGGGTTGCCGGATCATAACACATAGTAGGTGACTATAGACTTGCTAGATAGGATCAAGAACACACATATATTCATGGAAACATAATAGGTTCAGATCTGAAATCATGGCACTTGGGCCCTAGTGATAAGCATTAAGCACAGCAAAGTCATAGCAACATCAATCTCAGAACATAGTGGATACTAGGGATCAAACCCTATAAAAACTAACTCGATTACATGATTGATCCCATCCAACCCATCACCGTCCAGCAAGCCTACGATGGAATTATTAGAGCATCATGGAATTAGTGATGGAGGAAGGTTGATGATGATGATGGCGAGGATCTCCACTCTCCGGAGCCCCGAACGGACTCCAGATCAGCCCTCCCGAGAGAGATTAGTGCTTGGCGGCGACTCTGTCTCGTGAAACGCGATAATTCTTTCTCCTTGATTTTTTCTCCCCGAAAGTGAATATATAGGATCTGGGGATACGTCGGTGGAGCACCAGGGGGCCCACGAGGCAGGGGGCGCATCCTGGGCAGGGGGCGCGCCCCCACCCTCGTGGATAGGGTGTAGGCCCCTTGGTCTGGATCTTCTTGCAGATATTTTTTATGTTTTCCAAAATAAATCTCTGTGGAGTTTCAGGTCATTCCGAGAACTTTTTATTTCTGCACAAAAACAACACCATGGCAATTCTGCTGAAAACAGCGTCGGTCCAGGTTAATTCCATTCAAACCATGGAAGTTAGAGTCCAAAACAAGGGCAAAAGTGTTTGGAAAAGTAGATACGTTGGAGACGTATCAGTTAGCATTCCACATCAAAAAATTCTGTTTTTATCATTTACCTACTCGAGGACGAGCAGGAATTAAGCTTGGGGATGCTTGATACGTCTCCAACATATGTATAATTTTTTATTGTTCCATGCTATTATTTATGATGTTTTGGATGTTTAATGGGCTTTGTTATACACTTTTATATTATCTTTGGGACTAACCTATTAACCCAAAGGCCCAGTCCAGATTGCTGTTTTTGCCTATTTCAGGGTTTTGCAGAAAAGGAATATCAAACAGAGTCCAAACAAAATGAAACCTTCGGGAGAGATATTTTTGGAGAAAATCTCGCACGGGAGACTTGAGAACCAGGGCACGCGTGTCGCCCACGAGGGTGGGGGGCACCCCCCATAGGGCGTGCCCCCTGCCTCGTGCGCACAACGTCTGGCCCCCTGTGCCCTCCTTCTTCCTATATATATCTACGTACCCCGAAACCATCAGAAAAACAGAAAAAACCCTAGCTCCACCGCCGCAACCTTCTGTTCCCGTGAGATCCCATCTTGGGGCCTGTTCTGGAGCTCCGTAGCAGGGGGGATCTTCCACGGAGTGCTTCTACATCATCATCATCGCCTCACCATGAGTTGGGAGTAGTTTACCATAAACCTTTGGGTCCATAGCTAGTATCTAGATGGCTTATTCTCTCTCTTTGGATCTCAATACCAAGTTCTCCTCGGTCTTCGAGGATATCTATTCGATGTAATCTCTTTTTGTCGTGTGTTTGTCGAGATCCGATGAATTGTGGGTTTATGATCAAGATTATCTATGAGAAATATTTGGTTCTTTTCTGAACTCTTTATGTATGATTATAATATCCTTGCAAGTCTCTTGGAATTATTGGTTTGGTTTGGCCAACTAGATCTATAGTTCTTGCAATGGGAGAAGTGCTTGGCTTTGGGTTCAATCTTGCAGTGTCCTTTCCCAGTGACAGTAGGGGCAGCAGGGCGCGTATTGTATTGTTGCCATCGAGGATAAAAAGATGGGGTTTATATTACTATGTTTGAGTTTATCCCTCTACATCATGTCATGTTGCTTAAGGCGTTACTCTGTTCTTATGAACTTAATACTCTAGATGCATGCTGGATAGCGGTCGATGTGTGGAGTAATAGTAGTAGATGCAGAGTTGTTTCGGTCTACTTGTCTCGGACGTGATAACTATATATAATGATCATGCCTAGATAGTCTCATAATTATTCGCTTTTCAATCAATTGCTCGATAGTAATTTGTTTACCCGCCGTAGAATACCGCTATCATGAGAGAATACACTAGAGAAAACTATGGCCCCCGGGTCTATTCTCAACATATCAATCTACAATCTACTTTACTTTTCCGTTTTTACTTTTTGTTCTTATATCCAAAAATACCAAAAATATAAAACTATCATCTCTATCAGATCTCACTTTCGTAAGTGACCGCGAAGAGATTGACAACCCCTTATCTCGTTCGTTGCGAAGTTCTTATTTGTTTGTGCAGGTGCGAGGGACTCGCGCGTGGTCTCCTACTGGATTGATACCTTGGTTCTCAAAAACTGAGGGAAATACTTACGCTACTATGCTGCATCACCCTTTCCTCTTTGAGGGAATACAACGCAAGCTCAAGAAGTAGCAGGGAATCATAGTCTCCATCATCCTTTCCTCACTGGGACAATGCTCTAATAATGAAGATCATCTCACTTTTATTTACTTACAACTCGAAGCTGGAAGAAAATATGGCTCTATGTGAATGATGATGACGTATGTTATATGAATGGAACAGTGGAAAGTTGCATGGCAATATATCTCAGAATGGCTATGGAAATGCCATGATAGGTAGGTATGATGGCTGTTTTGAGGAAGGTATATGGTGGGTGTATGGTACCGATGAAAGTTGTGTGGTCCAAGAGAGGCTAGCAAAGGTGGAAGGGTCAGAGTGCGTATAATCCATGGACTCAACATTAGTCATTAAGAACTCATATACTTATTGCAAAAATGTAGGAGTTATCAAAACAAAGAACTCAACGCATGCTCCTAGGGGAAGGGTTGGTAGGTGTTAACCATCGCGCAATCCCGAACTCCACAGAAAGGATGACAGTCAATAAATAAATCATGCTCCAACTTCATCACATAACGGTTCACCATACATGCATGCTACGGGAATCACAAACTTTAACACAAGTATTTCTTGAATTCATAATTACTCCACTAGCATGACTCTAATATCACCATCCTCATATCTCAAAACAATCATCAAGTATCAAACTTCTCATATCATTCAATGCACTTTTATGAAAGTTTTTACTATACTCATCTTGGATGCGTATCATATTAGAACTATTTTTATAACCAAAGCACATTACCATGCTGTTCTAAAAGACTCTCAAAATGATATAAGTGAAGCATGAGATACCAACAATTTCTACAAAATAAAACTACCACCGTGCTCTAAAAGATGTAAGTGAAGCACTAGAGCGAAATTATCTAGCTCAAAAGATATAAGTTACGCACATAGAGTATTCTAATAAATAAATCGTATTTATTTCTCTCAAAAGGTGTGTCCAGCAAGTATGGTTGTGGCAAACTAAACAGAAAAGAATAAAATCATGCATGACACTCCAAGCAAAACACATATCATGTGGTGAATAAAAATATAGTCCCGAGTATAGTTACGGATATATGAAGATGAAAGAGGGGATGCCTTCCCGGGGCATCCCCAAGCTTAGGCTTTTTGTTGTCCTTGAATTTTATCTTGCGGTGCCTTGGGCATCCCCAAGCTTAGGCTCTTGCCACTTTTTGTTCCATAGTCCATCAAAGCCATACTCAAAACTTCAAAACTTCACAACACTTCTTATCCAAAAATCTCGTGAACTCCGTTAGTATAAGAAAACAAACCACCACTCAAAGGTACTATAATGAACTCATTCTTTGTTTATATTGGTGTTAAACCTACTGTATTCCAACTTCTCTATGATTCATACTGTCACATCCCCAGTTCTGGTCTGCTCTGGTCCAGTTAGTCTTGTGTGCATCATGTTTCAATTCTCAGAAACCTGAAATGGGGATGCTCAAAACCCTAGCACTAAATGAATTTAACTAGGGTTAAATTTAAATCTTTTTCAATGAACCCAAAATGCCCTTGGGAAAAGTTCATCATTTTTGGATTGATTAAAAACCTCTGCCAAAAATGTTGCACATATTTCTAGGACCATTCTGGATTTTTGAATTAAATCATATTTTATTTGCATTTGGGCAATTAAATTTTATATATTATTTTAAATGCTCAAACAATCCCAAACTGAAATGTTCCATGTTGGTTATATGCTAAACAGTGGGCATGAGCAGTTTGGTGAATTTTCAAAGTGCCTAAGCATTTTTAGAAAAGCCACAAACCTGCAGAAAAAATAGAAAACATAAATTAAAAGGAGAGAGAGAGAACTCACCTGTAGTTACCTGTGCAGCCACCTGGCGGCCCAAGTGGCCGGCCCAGCCCACCTCCTCCCTCCTACTGTCTTCAACATCCTGCCAGTAGCCAGGAGGGCGCGTGGCCGCCGCACGCCGGCACACGCCGGCCACCTCCTACCTCTCTGCTTGCCTCCCCGTCGCCCTGAGGTTGCCACGCACCTCCCTGCCTCTCTCTGTCACTCCTCCCCCCTCTCACTGGATCCCCTTCCCCCTCCCCTGCTTCTCCTCGCCATGGCCGAACGCCACCACCGCCGCCGCTCGCCGTAGCCATGGCCACGGCCTCCCCCTCGTCCCTCCGATGAGCCCTTGAGCTCCGCCGTGCTCCCCCTCTTCCTCTCCTTCATCTCATGCGACGCCAGGAGCTCCCCCTCACCCGCAACGCCGTCGTTCCCCCTCCTCTGCGTCCGGTGACCGCCGTCGACGATTCGCCGCCGTCAGGCCACCCCCGGGCTCGCCGTCTTCTTCAAACGAACCGCGGTGAGCCTCCGAGCCGTTTCCCCCTGTCCCCGTGGCCTGTAGCTCATCGTAGCCGTCGCCCCTTTCCTCACCGTCGTCGGCCGCCGCTGAGCCTGTCGCCGCCGTGGCCAGAGCTGCTGTCACGCTTCTTCGAGGCCACGAGCGAGCTCAGCGCACCCCCAGGAGCACGCCGCACCCATCAGCTCGTCTCCCCGTGCCCCGCAGCGCTTAACCCGACGGAGCCCAAACTCCGGCGCCGCCGCGAGCTCGTTTCCGACGAGCTCCGGCCACCCCAGCACACACCGTTGCCTCCACTAGATGTGCGAGCTCCCCAGCTACGCGTAGCACTAGCCGTTTGTCCTCCCGAGCACCACAGCATCGACTCCGTCGACGCCCGAACTCCGGTCACCGCACTTCCCCTCGCCGCCGTCGTTCTGGTCCTCCCCGGCGCGAGCTGATGGCTCCGTTGGATGCGGACGAGGACCGGCATCACCCCAGGCCCCTCCGCCGCTCTTTTGGTCGCCGGAGGGCGTTTTCCGACGCGCTCCGCCGTCTCGGCACTCGACGGCGGCGAGCCGCCGGCCAGTTGACCCACCTGACCAGGGGTTTGACCCCCCTGAGTCACTGACTCGTGGGGCCGAGCTCTGTTTAATTAGTTATGTTTTTAATTAAGTTTTAATTACTGTGATTAACCTAATTGGACACTGACTTGTGGGCCCAGGCCCCTAGTTAATTAGAGTTAGGTTTAAACTTAGTGCTAACTAATTTAGTTAATTAGTTGAGACACTGACTTGTGGGTCCCAGCCGTCAGGTTTGACCTGGGCTGGCGCCTTTGACCTGCTGACGTAGTGATGATGTCACTATGATGTCATAAATGCTTTTCTGGATTTTAAATAAATCTTTAGGATTTATTTATTTCAGAAAATAGCCAAAACTTCTAAAAATAATAGAAAATAATCTATAGCTCAGATGAAAATAATTTATATATGAAAATTGATCAGAAAAATCCAAGGATTCTGTTTATGTCATTTTCATGCATGTTTGAATAACTTACAGCCACTGTTTAGGACAATTTGAATAAATGGCATTTGAATAATCACATATGGAGTTTGAATTTGAACCTTGGTTGAAACCAACTTCATTTAACATGGTTGCTAGTTGCATTAGCTCAACCAACAGCATATTGCCATGTCACATTCATGCATCATATTGTTGCATTGCATTGATTGTGTTCTTTCTCTGTTTGTCGGTTTTGTCCCCTCTCAGTAGACGACGTTCCGACGATGAGTTCGATGACACCGATGAAGACCCAATGTTATCTTCAGAAGTGCCAGGCAAGCAAAACCCCATTGAGCATTCCGATACAATCCCACTCTCTCGCTCTTGCTCTCTTTTACTGCATTAGGACAACAACGCTTCAACTGTTACTTGCTGCGGTAGTTGAACCCCTTTCCACTGCATGACCCGTCTTTGCCACAGTAAATAGTTGAAACCCACTAGTATGAGTAGGAGTTGTTTGAGCCATGTTGTGCCTACTCTTTGATGCTTTCTGGTTATGCCTGCTATTGCTTAGAGTTGTGTCAGGCCTGATTCATCGGGGATGAATTGGAACGGTGACGAACATGTCCTAATGTGTGTGAGCTAAGTGTGTGAACACGATTTGGTAAAGGTAGCGATGAGAGGCTATGTAGGAGTACATGGTGGGTTGTCTCATTGAAACCGTCCTCAGGAACTGAGTTCTGTGTTGGTTGATCCATGAAACAGCTACTACCACACATTGGGCCCTGAAATATGACCCCGCTCGACTTATTGACTGCCCTTGTTCTCTGTCCAGGAGTTGCAACTAGTTTCTGGTGTTTGTAGTTTACTGGAGGCCGTGCGCAGTGCTGACCCTCGGGGTGGACTGTGACACGGCAGGTACGTGGCACGGTGTACTGGTCGCCCGTTTGGTGACGCGGGAACCCTGTACACATCATTTGGGGCCGTGAGCGACACCCCGGCCGGATCTCCCCACGGATGGAACCCAAATAGGCGATAAACCTGGACGAGAGACTTGAGTGGTTGGTTAGGTCGTGGTCTACACCCACGTCGGCTTTCGCTTGAAGTCTGCCGAGCACATGTCGTGTGCAGACGCTAAGTGGTGGAAACATGTGTGAAGAAGTACACCCCTGCAGGGTTAAATATAATCTATTCGAATAGCCGTGTCCGCGGAAATGGACTTCTGGGTTACCTATTACAGTTCATAGACAAGTGAAAGTGGATACTCTAAAACACGCAAGATAAGCGTGAGTGCTATGGATGGCCTTCTCGTAGGGAGACGGGAGCGGATCCATAGTGGTGTATTGATTGGTGAATATGTGGACTCGTGTGCGCCACCTCAAAAGAGTTACTTGCAGTCGTAGTTTAGGATAGCCACCGAGTCAAAGCTGGCTTGCTGCAGTGAAACTCCACCACCCCTTTGTTGATACCGATGCATATGTAGCTAGTTCTGATGTAAGTCTTGCTGAGTACCCTTGTACTCACGTTTGCTTAATTTATGTTTTTGCAGAGAGACCTCAGTCTCGCTAGTGGTTCCGCGTGGACTTCGACGTTTGGCTTGTTACCTCAGCTACGATCTTGTACCCTTGGGAGGGTCTTGTAGATAGTCAGGCTTCTTAGTCTTTTTCATTTGTAGATGTCTGTACTCAGACATGTAATGCTTCCGTTGCCTGTATGCTCTGTATGTTGGGTCATGTGACCTCTGTTTGTAATAAATGCTATGATGGCTCTTCTGGGCCTTTGTCTATATGAGTTGTTGAGTTATGTTGTGATGCCATGTCGTACAGCACATACTTGCATGTTATGCGTACGTGTAATGTGTATTGCTATGTGTGGGATCCGACACCTAGTTGTTTACCTTTGGTAGCCTATCTTACAGGGAAATGTCTCCAGGTGCTTCCACTGAGCCTTGGTAGCTTGCTACTGCTCCGGAACACTTAGGCTGGCCGGCATGTGTCCTTCTTCGTTCCTGTGTCTATCCCTTAGGGGAAATGTCACGCGTTGTTCCTTTAAGTCCTTGTAGCTTGCTACGACTTGGGTTCATATGTTGATGACCGACACGTTCGTTGCTGGGTCATGTATGCCTGTCTCTGTAATTTAGTGCCACTTTTGGTTTATAACTGGTCATGTCGGCCCGGGTTCTCTGTCATATGGATGCTAGCGACACTATCATGTACGTGTGCCAAAATGCGCAAACGGTCCCGGGCCAGGTAAGGTGGCACCCGTGGGGATACCGTGCGTGAGGCCGCAAAGTGATATGATGTGTTACAGGCTAGACCTGTGTGACTTAGGATCGGGGTCCTGACAACTTTGGTATCAGAGCCTGACTGCCTGTAGGACTAGCAAGCCAAACTGGTCGAAGTTGTGTCTAGAAATTCTTTAGTTATGTAAGGGAATTGATTGTGGAAGGGAACGTAAGGCTCTTTTACTCCTTTACCTTATGACCTTCTGATCTGAGTCACCTTCTTCTTTCTACGGGGATTAAGAACTAGGCTTTCTCTTATGTCTATCAGGATCACGTTGTTGTGGATTCAACCCTCATGATCAGTTCCTTCTACCTCTGTTTGTTCAACTGTTGGTCTCAGAAACTTGACATTATGATGTTAAGTGGATATGATACTCTTTTGCTTGGATTTCAAAGTATTTTCGAGCAATTACAGTCGTTATGCTGTCCGAGTCATCCCTTGTTCTAAATAATCTGATGCAATTGCAACCTTTCCTCCCTGTTTCCGATGTCTCTTTAGGCCAGATTAATCACACTAGTCAGTGCGTTGAGGTACTCTGTTACCTCGACACATGTGATTGGAGTTATTATGACCCAAGTATCTTAGAAGATCACCCAGTAATCCAGCAATGTTTTATATTCCAGTGTGATGATTTTGGCCATTGTTCTCGAAAAGCATCCCGTGATGCCATTTAGTTAGTAGGCATTCTACTCCTGGGTTCTTGAACCCGAGCTTCACCCTACTTACTTCATGTTGTTAGTATTTGCTCGTTCCTTCAGGATATTAGTAACCTTGTGATAGTCCTCGAGGTCCGTGGTTATCGTTCTTCCAATACCATGAACCCTCATGGCAGAAGTTCTTCTGAACCAAAAGACCACAACCCGAGTGCTCTTGAATGGTACTCCATTCATATTGTGACTCTGCCAGTCCTACTTTTCTGCATGGGTTATCCGGAAGAAATATGTGGAACTCGTTCGACATACTAACATATGCATCCACAACTCAGAATGATATATGTTCCTTTGAGTTGTCCCTTTTCAGTTGTTTTATGACCTTCGTCTATCAGTTGATAGTCAAGAGTAGTCGTGCACTTGTGTTCATCGATGCCTTTTACTCCTATGGTCCGTCAAGCCATTCTATTCTGGAATGACTAGGAGAAACAAACTCCAGTACCTTATCCATATCCAGGATTGGGTCAAAGAAGTTGTACTTCGCAGATGAAGAATGCTAATGCAGCTTCTTAACTGTTCTATCCTGGAGTATTACCATCTTTATGTCAAGAATGTCATGAGAATTGCACTATCTCCTATGAATTCTTGATGTATGTAATACTTCTTGCCATCATTGTTCATCCCTCGGTTTCCGTGTTATTGTAACCGGAATGCTGACAAGTAAATTGTGATGTGTGAAATCAATACTCCTAGCAACTCTGTTGCTTGGTAGTTAAATGGACGATAATCTCATTCTTAGCATGATGGTTACCGAATCACCATCCTAAGATTGATTGTGCTACCTAGTCCACTTTCCTGGTGCACTCCTTGATTGATGAGTTGGGATTTTGTTAAGTCCTTGATCATTAGATCATATTGTCTTGCCCTGAAAAGCAAGATGGTTCCCGGGCCTAGTAACATATCGGTTGGTCGTGATTTTCCGAATATCTTCTCGGAAGTATTAACAGGTTGTTCCCTGACTGTTATGTTGAGCTCGTGAGCAAGTTGGTACTCTTGTAAACCAACCCTTCTCCAAGAATCTGTGTTGGATACCCCGAACTAGTTGGTTAAGCTAATCAACAACTTGGAAAGTTGGAAGATAAAAGCTTAATCCATATAGCTCACTACAAAGGGATATCTTGTGTGTGTATTGAAGATAGATGATATCTTCTTCAATTGATCCTCGTGATCATTTGTGGACCTATTGTCTTGTCCAAACTTTGATTTGAGTATGGGTTATCGTCAAGTCAAATCAGAACCAACGATATTCGTAATGTTGTCTTACTCATAGTTGTTCCCTTGAGCATACACCATTATATCTTTTGGGTCTGACCAATGCTATCACTTTGTTCACATTATCATGGAACTTCAATTATATGGAAACCTGGATGAATTGTTGTTGAGCCCATCAGCAACATTGTTATCTTCTCCATGATCTATGTTGAACATCCAACTAGTATTGGAAACTTTTATAAGCATTATCTTCATGAACCATTCGTGAAGCGTATGACGGAAGAAAGAAGTGACTTCCTCTAATTCATGTGCATCTGATGCAAGTTGCCGCCGTGAATTCGAGAAAGCATGTTTTACCTCCTCTGGAGTCATCACAAGTCAGTCATGCATACGTGCGAAGTATTCTATGGTCTGATAGACTGATCATCTTCATTCTGTATGTATCCCTAGCACACCAAGCCACTGATTGATTTGTTCAAAGAAAAGAAGTTCAAATGCTATTCCCGAAGGGCACGGACGGACATGCACAAGACTTCGTTATCTCCAATGATGATTCTCAATCTGAACTCGATAGTACTTTCTAGTAAGACTACTATGTGGTCATGCTTGTCTTGGACAACGTGTTCACAGGTTTGTAGCAGAACCAGCTCATGTTTTGGAGCTTGCTGTCGTAGTTCACTCCCCGAGAATCTCACAACGCCGTCTCGTCGAATTGTGTTGCAAACATTCATTCTTTCTAGACTCGATGAGTCTGGAATATCCTGACACCAATCAGAACTGAATCTCAAGCAGATATGAAGGTTGGTGCATTTTCCAAGAGCTATAATATTGGTCTCTTGATAACCGGTAAAGTGGATGTCGTGGCCAACACACCCAACCGGAAGACCTATTGTTGTAGTATCTTGTTTGAAGAAGCTGGCCACCTCCCCATAAAGACTTCGTAGGACTTACTCCCTAGTTGTTCCTTATGGATTTTTGTGCTCCTGAAGTCCGACCTTTTCATTTGACGTTCTAGGTACCAAACCATTATGATAAATGGGTTGTGCTAGCACATCAAGGAGAACATTAGAAACGGAGTGCTAAATGTCTCTCGGTCGATCATCCAGATTTTGCCCCTTGGCTCCGTTAAGGTGAAATCTGAGAATGTGTTATCCTCCTTTGCATGTGCATCCTCCATCGTTATTCATCATGGTAGTATGTGATGTTGCCAGGATCCTTGACACGGATATTGGAAAACCCTTGATGAATATGGGAATACTCAAGTTCTTGAGAGCACGCACAAGCACTAGGTATTATCCTCGACACCAACCGGGATTGCTCCCCGTTCTCTTGCTTATGTTGTAACCCCTCAAGAGTAGATTTACTCTCTACTATTGGGACTCTTCCTAGTTACCAGAATCATTCCCAGCATTTGCATTTTGTTCCCAGCTTGCACCGCCAATGTGCCAATTCTCCATGGGTTACCATTCTCAATCACTGCTGTTCAGGACTATCCTCAGGAGTGGACTTGCCATGGATCCCATCCATTTCCGGCGATAAGAAAAAATCAACCTTGACTTTGTCCTTTACAAGGTAGTCCACATCATCCATTCTGGCCGAGAATGTCATTCCTTCGGACTCCGTCAAACGATCGGGTGTGATTTGCCTCCGGCCGGTATAGAAAATTTTAATGATCTCTATATCAAAAGTAATTCTTTTTGCCACTTAAGGGAATAACTCTACGAATCACCTTCTCTAAAGGTGCCCTGTCTTGTGGTATCGTTACCATCACCTTAGGTGTGGAATTATTGCCATCAAGTGAATCTTCATCGCTTGTTTCACTCCATCCCTTTGGATGTGTGTCCCGTGTCTCAGCTCAAGAGATGTTTCGACGTCTCAATCCATGAGTTGATCTTGAGTTGCTCGATCTTCGAGAAGATCAAATCTTGTAGAATTCACGTTCCTCTGTTGTCGTGTTGGATGAAGCTTTGAAACCAAAGATGCCAAGATTTACATGATGCAATGAATCAACATTTTCGAGGAGGGAACCGGGATCGAGAAGATTGTGTTAGATAGTGTTCCCTCTGATTTCGTATCTCACGTCCTGAATCTCGGGACGAGATTCTTGTTTAGTGGGGGTGAGTTGTCAAATCCCCAGTTCTGGTCTGCTCTGGTCCAGTTAGTCTTGTGTGCATCATGTTTCAATTCTCAGAAACCTGAAATGGGGATGCTCAAAACCCTAGCACTAAATGAATTTAACTAGGGTTAAATTTAATTCTTTTTCAATGAACCCAAAATGCCCTTGGGAAAAGTTCTTCATTTTTGGAGTGATTAAAAACCTCTGCCAAAAATGTTGCACATATTTCTAGGACCATTCTGGATTTTTGAATTAAATCATATTTTATTTGCATTTGGGCAATTAAATTTTATATATTATTTTAAATGCTCAAATAATCCCAAACTGAAATGTTCCATGTTGGTTATATGCTAAACAGTGGGCATGAGCAGTTTGGTGAATTTTGAAAGTGCCTAAGCATTTTTAGAAAAGCCACAAACCTGCAGAAAAAATAGAAAACATAAATTAAAAGGAGAGAGAGAGAACTCACCTGTAGTTACCTATGCAGCCACCTGGCGGCCCAAGTGGCCGGCCCTGCCCAGCTCCTCCCTCCTACTGTCTTCAACCTCCTGCCAGTGGGCAGGAGGGCGCGTGGCCGCCGCACGCCGGCACACGCCGGCCACCTCCTACCTCTCTGCTTGCCTCCCCGTCGCCCTGAGGTTGCCACGCACCTCCCTGCCTCTCTCTGTCACTCCTCCCCCCTCTCACTGGATCCCCTTCCCCCTCCCCTGCTTCTCCTTGCCATGGCCGAACGCCACCACCTCCGCCGCTCGCCGTAGCCATGGCCACGGCCTCCCCCTCGTCCCTCCGATGAGCCCTTGAGCTCCGCCGTGCTCCCCCTCTTCCTCTCCTTCATCTCATGCGACGCCAGGAGCTCCCCCCACCCGCAACGCCGTCGTTCCCCCTCCTCTGCGTCCGGTGACCGCCGTCGATGATTCGCCGCCGTCAGGCCGCCCCCGGGCTCGCCGTCTTCTTCAAACGAACCGTGGTGAGCCTCCGAGCAGTTTCCCCCTGTCCCCGTGGCCTGTAGCTCACCGTAGCCGTTGCCCCTTTCCTCACCGTCGCCGGCCGCCGCTGAGCCTGTCGCCGCCGTGGCCAGAGCTGCTGTCACGCTTCTTCGAGGCCACGAGCGAGCTCAGCGCACCCCCCGGAGCACGCCGCACCCATCAGCTCGTCTTCCCGTGCCCCGCAGCGCTTAACCCGACGGAGCCCGAACTCCGGCGCCGCCGCGAGCTCGTTTCCGACGAGCTCCGGCCACCCCAGCACACACCGTCGCCTCCACTAGATGCGTGAGCTCCCCAGCTACGCGTAGCACCAGCCGTTCGTCCTCCCGAGCACCACAGCATCGACTCCGTCGACGCCCGAACTCCGGTCACCGCACTTCCCCTCGCCGCCGTCGTTCTGGTCCTCCCCGGCGCGAGCTGATGGCTCCGTTGGATGCGGACGAGGACCAGCATCACCCCAGGCCCCTCCGCCGCTCTTTTGGTCGCCGGAGGGCGTTTTCCGACGCGCTCCGCCGTCTCGGCACTCGCCGGCGGCGAGCCGCCGACCAGTTGACCCACCTGACCAGGGGTTTGACCCCCCTGAGTCACTGACTCGTGGGGCCGAGCTCTGTTTAATTAGTTAGGTTTTTAATTAAGTTTTAATTACTGTGATTAACCTAATTGGACACTGACTTGTGGGCCCAGGCCCCTAGTTAATTAGAGTTAGGTTTAAACTTAGTGCTAACTAATTTAGTTAATTAGTTGAGACACTGACTTGTGGGTCCCAGCCGTCAGGTTTGACCTAGGCTGGCGCCTTTGACCTGCTGACGTAGTGATGATGTCACTATGATGTCATAAATGCTTTTCTGGATTTTAAATAAATCTTTAGGATTTATTTATTTCAGAAAATAGCCAAAACTTCTAAAAATCATAGAAAATAATCTATAGCTCAGATGAAAATAATTTATATATGAAAATTGATCAGAAAAATCCAAGGATTCTGTTTATCGCATTTTCATGCATGTTTGAATAACTTACAGCCACTGTTTAGGACAATTTGAATAAATGGCATTTGAATAATCACATATGGAGTTTGAATTTGAACCTCGGTTCAAACCAACTTCATTTAACATGGTTGCTAGTTGCATTAGCTCAACCAACAGCATATTGCCATGTCACATTCATGCATCATATTGTTGCATTGCATTGATTGTGTTCTTTCTCTGTTTGTCGGTTTTGTCCCCTCTCAGTAGACGACGTTCCGACGATGAGTTCGATGACACCGTTGAAGACCCAATGTTATCTTCAGAAGTGCCAGGCAAGCAAAACCCCATTGAGCATTCCGATACAATCCCACTCTCTCGCTCTTGCTCTCTTTTACTGCATTAGGACAACAACGCTTCAACTGTTACTTGCTGCGGTAGTTGAACCCCTTTCCACTGCATGACCCGTCTTTGCCACAGTAAATAGTTGAAACCCACTAGTATGAGTAGGAGTTGTTTGAGCCATGTTGTGCCTACTCTTTGATGCTTTCTGGTTATGCCTGCTATTGCTTAGAATTGTGTCAGGCCTGATTCATCGGGGATGAATTGGAATGGTGATGAACATGTCCTAATGTGTGTGAGCTAAGTGTGTGAACACGATTTGGTAAAGGTAGCGATGAGAGGCCATGTAGGAGTACATGGTGGGTTGTCTCATTGAAACCGTCCTCAGGAACTGAGTTCTGTGTTGGTTGATCCATGAAACAGCTACTACCACACATTGGGCCCTGAAATATGACCCCGCTCGACTTATTGACTGCCCTTGTTCTCAGTCCAGGAGTTGCAACTAGTTTCTGGTGTTTGTAGTTTACTGGAGGCCGTGCGCAGTGCTGACCCTCGGGGTGGACTGTGACACGGCAGGTACGTGGCACGGTGTACCGGTCGCCCGTTTGGTGACGCGGGAACCCTGTACACATCATTTGGGGCCGTGAGCGACACTCCGGCCGGATCTCCCCACGGATGGAACCCAAATAGGCGATAAACCTGGACGAGAGACTTGAGTGGTTGGTTAGGTCGTGGTCTACACCCACGTCGGCTTTCACTTGAAGTCTGCCGAGCACATGTCGTGTGCAGACGCTAAGTGGTGGAAACATGTGTGAAGAAGTACACCCCTGCAGGGTTAAATATAATCTATTCGAATAGCCGTGTCCGCGGAAATGGACTTCTGGGTTACCTATTACAGTTCATAGACAAGTGAAAGTGGATACTCTAAAACACGCAAGATAAGCGTGAGTGCTATGGATGGCCTTCTCGTAGGGAGACGGGAGCGGATCCATAGTGGTGTATTGATTGGTGAATATGTGGACTCGTGTGCGCCACCTCAAAAGAGTTACTTGCAGTCGTAGTTTAGGATAGCCACCGAGTCAAAGCTGGCTTGCTGCAGTCAAACTCCACCACCCCTTTGTTGATACCGATGCATATGTAGCTAGTTCTGATGTAAGTCTTGCTGAGTACCCTTGTACTCACGTTTGCTTAATTTATGTTTTTGCAGAGAGACCTCAGTCTAGCTAGTGGTTCCGCGTGGACTTAGACGTTTAGCTTGTTACCTCAGCTACGATCTTGTACCCTTGGGAGGGTCTTGTAGATAGTCAGGCTTCTTAGTCTTTTTCATTTGTAGATGTCTGTACTCAGACATGTAATGCTTCTGTTGCCTGTATGCTCTGTATGTTGGGTCATGTAACCTCTGTTTGTAATAAATGCTATGATGGCTCTTCTGGGCCTTTGTCTATATGAGTTGTTGAGTTATGTTGTGATGCCATGTTGTACAGCACATACTTGCATGTTATGCGTACGTGTAATGTGTATTGCTATGTGTGGGATCCGACACCTAGTTCTTTACCTTTGGTAGCCTATCTTACAGGGAAATGTCTCCTGGTGCTTCCACTGAGCCTTGGTAGCTTGCTACTGCTCCGGAACACTTAGGCTGGCCGGCATGTGTCCTTCTTCGTTCCTGTGTCTGTCCCTTAGGGGAAATGTCACGCGTTGTTCCTTTAAGTCCTTGTAGCTTGCTACGACTTGGGTTCATATGTTGATGACCGACACGTTCGTTGCTGCGTCATGTATGCCTGTCTCTTTAATTTAGTGCCACTTTTGGTTTATAACTGGTCATGTCGGCTCGGGTTCTCTGTCATATGGATGCTAGCGACACTATCATATACGTGTGCCAAAATGCATGTGGGATCATAAGCAAATTAAACAATATAGTTATCACAAAAAATATTTTCAACACGATCCAGATGCATACAAAGTTGACACTCTTCCAAAATAGTGAGATTATCATTAAATAAAGTCATGATCTTTCCAAACCCACTTTCATCAAAACAATTCATAAGATTGAACATTCTCCAAATATGTGGGATCTAAAGTTGACACTCTTCCAAACCCACTTTCAATATTAAAGAAAACATTATTATCAATCTCATATTCATGATGGGGCTTAAATAAATTTTCAAGATCGTAAGAAGCATCACCCCAGTCATGATCATTGCAACAAATAGTAGTCATGGCAAAACTAGCATCCCCAAGCTTAGGGTTTTGCATATCATTAACACAATTAACAATAATATGATTTATAATAACATCATTGCAATCATGCTTTTCATTGAAGGAACTATCGTGGATCGCATTATAAATTTCTTCTTTCAACACTTCATCACAAATTTCAGATTCACGAATTTCAAGAAAAACCTCATAAAGATAATCTAGTGCACTAAACTCACTAGCAATTGCTTCAACATAATTGGATCTTTTAAAAAGATTAGCAAGTGGATGACGATCCATAATTTAGCAAGCGAAGATGCAAGCTAATAGAGGGCACAAAGCAACACAAGCAAACTGAAAGGCGAACAGAAAAAGGGCAAATAAAATGGCAAGGGTGAAGTGGGGGAGAGGAAAACGAGAGGCAAATAATGTAGTGCGAAGGATATGGGTTTGTGATAGGTACTTGGTATATGACTTTTGCGTAGATCTCCCCGGCAATGGTGCCAGAAGTTCTTCTTGCTACTTCTCGAGCCTGCGTTGTATTCCCTCGAAGAGGAAAGGGTGATGCAGCACAGTAGCATAAGTATTTCCCTTAGTTTTTTAGAACCAAGGTATCAATCCAGTAGGAGACCATGCGCAAGTCCCTCGCACCTACACAAACAAATAAGAACTTCGCAGCCAACGCGATAAGGGGTTGTTAATCCATTTACGGTCACTTACTAAAGTGAGATCTGATAGATAGGATAGTATAATATTTTTGGTAATTTTTGTATAAGAAAAGAAAGTAAATAAAGCAAAGTAAAGTAGATGGAAGATTAATATGTTGAGAATAGACCCAGGGGCCATAGGTTTCACTAGTGGCTTCTCTCATGATAGCAAAATTCTACGGTGGGTGAACAAATTACTGTCGAGCAATTGATAGAAAAGCGCATAGTTATGAGAATATCTAGGAATGATCATTATATATATGCATCACGTCCGTCACAAGTAGACCGAAACGATTCTGCATCTACTACTATTACTCCACACATCGACCGCTATCCAGCATGCATCTAGAGTATTAAGTTCATAAGAACAGAGTAATGCTTTAAGCAAGATGACATGATGTAGATGGATAAACTCAAGCAATATGATATAAACCCCATATTTTTATCCTCGATGGAAACAATACAATACGTGCCTTGCTGCCCCAGCTGTCATTGGGAAAGGAGAATGCAAGATTCAACCCAAAGCCAAGCACTTCTCCCATTGCAAGAACTATAGATCTAGTAGGCCAAACCAAACCGATAATTCGAAGAGAATTGCAAGGATATTATAATCATACATAAAAGATTTCATAGAAGAATCAAATATTTTTTATAGATAATCTTGATCATAAACCCACAATTCATCGGATCTCGACAAATACACCGCAAAAAGATTACATCGAATAGATCTCCTCGATGATCGAGGACAACTTTGTATTGAGATCCAAAAAGAGAGAAGAAGCCATCTAACTAATAACTATGGACCCGAAGGTCTGTGGTAAACAACTCACAACTCATTGGTGAGGCTATGGTGTTGATGTAGAAGCACTCCGTGGTAGATCCCCCCTCCAGCGGAGCTCCGGAACAGGCCCCAAGATGGGATCTCACGGGAACAGAAGGCTGCGGCAGTGGAATTAGGGTTTCGTCTGTTGCCTCAATGTTTTCAGGGTACGTGGACTTATATAGGAGGAAGAAGTACGTCGGTGGTGCAACATGGGGCCCACGTGGGTGGTGGCGCGCCTGTCCCCCCTAGGCGCGCCCTGCCCCCTCGTGGGCACCTCGTTTCTTCTCTTACTTGGCCCTCAAGTCTCTCGTGAAGATACGGTTCCAAAAATAACTCTCCTGAAGGTTTCATTCCATTTGGACTCCGTTTGATATTCCTTTTCTGCGAAACACTGAAATAGGAAAAAAAACAGCAATTTGCACTGGGCCTTGGGTTAGTAGATTAGTCCTAAAAATATTATATAAGTGTATAATAAAGCCCATTAAACATTCAAAACATAATATATAATAGCATGGAACAATAAAAAATTATAGATACGTTGGAGACATATCAACCAGCATGTCATACTTTGATTCGACGGTATTGTGAGATGAAGCGGCCCGGACCAACATTACGCGTATGCTTACGCGAGATTGGTTTCACCGTTATGAGCACTCGTTGCTTAAAGGTGACTAGAGGGTGTCTGTCTCTCTCACTTTAGTTGAATCGAGTGTGTCGGGGAAACTGATCGCCCACGAACAACTATGGGACCGGAGCCCCTTCTCGGTACGGCAAGGGGCGGAGGATGCACAAAGAGCGGATCGAGGCGAGCACACGAGCAGTTTACCCAGGTTCGGGCCGCATGGATGCGTAAAACCCTACTCCTGCTTTGGTTTGTATTGTGTTCTTGCTCGGGAGCGAGGAGAGCTATAGTACACAGTACTAGGAAAAGGCCTACTAATGGCGCACCTAATTTGGCCATTAATGGCGCATTAGTGGTGCGCCATTAGTGCCACGTCATTAGTATATTTTTACTAATGGCGCACCTCTGGTGCGTCATTAGTATCTGGTATACTAATGGCGCACCGATGATGCGCCATTAGTATGCACAGTAGTGCGCCATTAGTATGCCTCCCAGGGGCCATGTGTACCCAGGTGCTTTGGCATACTAATGGCGCACTCCGGCCGGATGCACCATTAGTAATGTCCGCATAGTAATGGCGCACCGTCTAGTGATGCGCCGTTAGTATCCTTTGGCATACTAATGGCGCACTGTGTTGTGATGCGCCATTAGTATGAATATTAGGTTTTTTTATTATTATTTTTCTGTTTTTTGCACAGAATACAAAATGTATAATTGCACAGAATATAGACAGCACACATCAACAACAAATTCATCGAATACAATAGAAGATTAGTCTCTGAATACAATTCATCATATTAGTCTCCGAATACAATTCATCATATTAGTCTCCGAATTGAAAAGACCGAACAAAGATAGAACAATATATTATAAGTCTCGAGACCGCGAGTAGCGAGTTTGTCTTCACATTACAAGTTGATATCGATCATCTAAACTACCATCACATAGAAGAGAGCTGCGGTCATCACGATGAGCATCATCACGATGAAACTCGTCTTCATCCGGTTCCTCCAAGGCCCCTCCCCTCTCCCGCTAGATAGCGGGCGTATCTAGATTCGGCCTCGGCCCTAGTGGTGTACCCTTTGTAACTGTTACCGCTGAATCGGTGAACCTGTCTCCGACACTCCTCCCAGTCGTCGTAGACTCCGGGAACCTTACCCTTGTGCACGACATACGACGGCATCGCTATGCACTAGCCAAACGAAACGTTAGTACCAATTCACAGACAATACATAAGCAATATATAAGTATGCAACAGAACGATCGAAAGAGAAAAGCAAGACATTAATAGCATCGATTACATCTAAGTTGAACGACTCTCGAAACCAAAGAGACATACTACAAGTTCATTAAAGTTTAATTACAACATGAGCCAATCAATGTTTCAGAACTAGACACAGCATCACTGCTTTCGACTCGACTCAAGGGACCGGAGCGTGGATGAAGCCGCCGTCTATCGTGGGAGTCATGAAATCACGGGCGTTGTCAGCCTGCATTTGTAGCATTGTGTCGATGTCACTGTTCGACGGTTGATTTCTGAGGTAGAACTGCCCCGAGGTACGAAGGACATCTTGATGGATGATTTCCGCAAACTCCGACTGGATGCGAAAGAATTCTTGTCTGATGTCCGCGTCCTGGATTGCCGACACGCTCGCGGCCCAATCTTTGAGTTTACTCGGTAGCAGAAGTTGATGATGGTCCCGTACGATCGCACGCATGTGATGGATGGCGTAGTAGGCACCCTTCTGACCGCCAGGCGGCTGCTTGACGCAGCAGAACGTCGTATTGTGGGAGAACACGTGCTTGCCGGTCTTACGAATAGGCCTGGTGAAGGTGCCTCCAGATTTGGCGTAGCCAGGGAGAACATCATCAAGAACCTTCTTGACATTTGTGTAGTCTACTTTCGACTGACGGTCCGGGTCAAAATACGTGGCCATGGAATATTTGGGGCTTAGGAGGATGAGCGTGCAATGTGTGTCATTGCAGAAAACACGGAATGTTAAAAGAAGAACGATCGAAATCTAGGAATTCATATGTTACGGGGCGGTTGAGGTGGAGGACTTACTCGGGAAAGTAAGGCACGAGGAAGTTATCCTTATCTCGGTTTGCCAGAATGACGCCTTCGAGGTAAGAACTCGCGACTTGCCGGTCCCCAGAGCTGCCCAAGATCTTGGCACGCATGTAGAAGGGGTCGACTATCACGATGGCCGGGGTCTTGTCGCGAATGATCCGCATCTCCATACTCAGCGAAAATAGCTGAACGAAGGTGTAGTGCAGCGGAAGAAGGTTCAACACAGCGTGGATGTCATCAAACCGCAGGACGATCGTACCCCCAATGGAGTTATCCACAAAGCCCTTGCCCTCTGGCAACTTGGCCGCGAAAACCGGGTATGCCACATCCTTCTCTCTGAGACGCCGCTTCTCCAAAGAAAGAACACTGTCATGCAGACTCCGCATAGCACCGGTTGCAGCATCGAGCATATTTCTCAGTAGCATCGGCCTACCCGCCACATGCACCCTCCTCATTACATCCTCAGGTGAAGGTGGCCTGTCCTGAGCATGGATCGTACTCGGTGCTGGCTGGCTCGCACCCTTGTTAGTTTTTCTTTTGCGTGCCTTCTTCTTCTCCTGAATTGGGACCGAGTTCTGCTCAGAGACCGCCTTCTTGAGTGTGTTGGGGCTGATAATATTTCGCACCTCGCATATCTGAGGCTCGGTGAAGTCGGCAGCTGGAGGCGTCTCCTGAGAGCTGAACGGCAGACGACGCCTGTTGCAACTTGGCTTCTCCGCGGTACCAACTAGATCGTGCACGTCTTTTGTTGGGTTGGGTTCTTGAGAAGGAGGCCCCATGAAGTCGCCACCGTACCCATGATCGGCAAAGTACTGATCGACGTTGGCAAATGTATCGTCGTCGTCATCGTTCTGACCCTGTGCCATATGCATGTTTGGATCCAGTGGCATAGGGATGTCCGGCACCGTTGCGGCGGTCTTGCCATGGGGACGACTTGGCGCCGGCACGACTGGCGGTGTTTTCTTTGGGGTGGTGTCCCCCGTCCCCAAACGAATCTGGCTCTTCGGCCAAAGCAGGGGCCAGCTCAGGCAGGCGCTGAGGGTCATCACGTCATCATCGTCGGCCCCGACGGGTCGAATCGGAGGTAACACCTCGTCGCAGCCTGGCAACACCCGAACCAGTTGAACCCTAAACAAGTTGGGTGGCATCTGGGTACCGTGGAACAAGGGGTTGCCCGGTTGAACGATTTTTCCCTTGGCGACATCTACTAACTCGTTGTTCACGAAGTGCAGGAGAGTGAATGGAACGTCGGCAGCGCCCTGCGAAAACATGTAGGGCGTCAGGGATGCCCAGTCAAAGGCAAGGAGATGAAGTCCTCGGCCGAGAGAGGCTTAATTAGTTACCGTGATGATGGCGTCGAGCTCGGCTAATGTCGAGGCACCGCCAACGGCGGGCGTGCAGTTGACGGAGGGGCCGCTTGCTGCAGAGGTGCCGGCCGGCGTACACCCGGGTGCATTAAGCTCCCGTGCCGGCGTCGGAGACACCAATGCCGCCTCCGCCGGAGACACCAATGGCCCCGCCATCGCGTTCTGCGAATTGCTGGCCGTGAAGCTGGGAATCGGGGGCGGCCCCTGTTGGCCGCCCGCAATCCACGCCTGCAACCCCTCGATCAAGCTAGGCACAATGGCGGTGATCGTCGCTTCGAGCTGTTTTTGCACTTGCTCTTGGACAATCTCCGGAATCCGCGCCACCTGTGCCTTGAGTTCTTTAACCTCGCGCGCTTGGCTTTCCGAGCTGGTCTTTTTCTCCTTTCGCCCACCAGCGTAATAGTATGACGACCATTTTGTCGACAAGCCTTTTCTGGCCACACGACCAGCTGACGTCGGCTTATCGAGCTTATCCTTGTTCTTCATTACATTCAACGCCCTATTTAGATTCGTGTCCCAAGGGTTGCTCTTAGTCGACCCCGCGCTACTGCTTTCAGTCGCCTGCGGAAGGAATGTGAATCATTTAGAAATTTGGCTTCATTAATTAGAATGCAACCATATGGAGCTAATTACGCGGGGGTGTATTCCTTACCAGAACAAGCTCAAGCGCCCTGGTCTTCGGATCCGTGGTAAGCTCCTTTGTTTTCGGGTCCTTCTTGTACCGGGCCCTGACAAAGTTCCTGGTCTGCTTGTCATCGTATTTATCGAAGAGGGGCGGTAGGCCTTGCTCGGCACGGTCCGCCTCCTCCTTGTCCCATATAGGCTCCGCCACTCTGTAACCGCCGGGACCGAGTGTGTGTTCCCCTAAGTTCAGCTCCCGCATTTCTTTCCCCCACTGACTTGATTCGGAGTGTGCGGTGCTCGAGAAATTGATCTTGAAGTCGTTGTAGTCATCTTCGGTGATCGAAGGATTTTTCACCTCGATCTTCTCATAACTCTCACCTTTCTCGATCATTCTCTTCACATTGGTTTTCCAAGTAGACAGGGCCTTGCTCATCCTCGTGAGGGCAGCATTGTTCACTTTATTCCCTTTGAGGCTTGTGTTTTCAAATTGAGCGTGGAACTTGTATCGTTCGTGCAGCTTCGTGAAGAGGAGGTTGCGCAAATTCCCTCGGTCAGGATGCCTCAGGTTCTCGGTGTTGATCGAGATGGTGCTCCGGAGAATGCACCCGAGCTGAAGCGATTACCCCTTGACTATTTGTTCGGGCGCCGTTGGATTCCCGTCGGAGTCCACTTCAGTAACTTCCTCCTTGAGGGTGTGGAGCACGGTCGGGCACCGGTCCTTCCGTTGCCTCTTCGGTTGGCTGCCATCTGTGCGTGCGCCGCCATCATCAGTGGTGGCATCCTCGGCGGCACCATCAGTGGTGGCATCAGTGGGGTCATCCTCGGCGGTACCATCAGTGGTGTCAGGATCGGTGTGGAAGGCGGCGTCCTCATACAAGTGTGGTTGTTCCTCCATCTCCTGGGACAGCTCCCAGAATGCCTTGCTGCCCGAACCGCCGGCCTCATCGTTGTTGGCCATGTTTCTCTCTAAATAGGAACAAAGTTTGGTCAAAAAGTTGGTTATTGTCAAGGAACAAGATCATGGTCTCATCATTTAGGGTTTGTCGACACCGAGGCATCCTAAAAGCTAAGCTTTTATAATTGAGGGTTTTTCGACGCCGAGGCACCCTAAAAGCCTAAGCTTTCATCATTTCGGTTTTTATCGACACCGAGCCACCCTAAAAGCCAAGGTTTAATAATTTATGGTTTGTCGACACCGAGGCATCCTAAACGCTAAGCTGGGAAGGAGAATTCTAAGTTGGGCCTATTCACTTGTCTCTATTGCCGCCTATGGTTTAAAGGTAGAATAAAGGGGCACTTGATCCTACTTAATTAACTACTAAGATACCACGGCCCATGCATTAGTCACAAGTACCCTATATGTCCTATTTTTAGCAAAGTCATGCTAAAATTCACGGAAAATTTCAGCATGACCTTTGCTGAAAATAGGACATATGGAGTACCCAAATTTGCCGGAACGGAAGTTAATCGACATTCCAGCAAACTCAACGGCCTCTCAGGGTACCTGCAAAATCATTATCCCCGCCTAATGAAGTCGCCAATGGGTCATTTCAGAAGATCACAAGTAGCATCATCACAAGTACAACATCATGACAAGTACAGTAGCAACAGCAGTGAATACATGCATAACAGCAGCATCAACAGTTAAGAAAAAGTTGCAGAAGCTTGTAAAACAATAGTTTGAAGTTCAAATATTTACAACAAGGAACCAAATACATGACCACCATTATTATCATTGTGCTAGTGTGACATACAAGTAGTACTAGTGTACATGAAAAAAAAACCTAAAACCTTGTGTGACATACAGTCACGGATTGATAGCAAACTGACAACAACTCAAAAATTGATGTTGCTGCCAGTATTAATTAGAAAGCAGCAGCAATATGGCATATTTAAGTAACAGTGGCTATCCTTGACCTCATAAGGGTAGAGCCTCCAATAAGATGATTTCTTTCCACACAGAAAAATAGAAGTTAACCTAAACGAGTGAGATACGTGAGAGTGGTTGAGCAAGAGAGGATTCATAAAATATGAAGAGTTGGTCATCTTCCTTTGAGAAATACTCCTATGTCAGAACTCGTTTAAAAGGGTGACACGCGAGCCTCTTTTAGCATAGTCTAAGTCGACCCATGGGTCCCATGTTCCAGTAACTCTCCCATCTTTCTTTACCCGTCTTGATTTTGGGTAAAATCAATTGCTTTTCACCCTTTTTTTCAATTTCAGGGGACACAATTAGTTTCAAAATTCCTAATCAGGTTAGTATTTGAGCTTTTTAAGTTTCAACATTGCTGCAGCATACAAATTTGAAGCACTTGTAACTTTCAGCAGAACCTCACAATCTGATTACTATCCTCTCTATAAACTCATTTTAAACGAGTTCGAAAAGTGTAAGTTCTTTATCCTAAAACACCAACAAAAAATTAGGGCATGGCATCTAATAAGCAATGTTTGGAAATACAGTAAGTTTAATCTATGCCTAGCCATCCCTTACAAGGATATGTGGACATATTTTAGTTGTTTCAAACTTGAAACAGTAACATGTGATGACCAACTTCTTAAAAGTGCAGAGAACTAGTAACCTATTGCAATTTTTCCATCATATTGTAGCATACAGTATTGTGCCTGGTAGTATTACCACTATGTATCGCTTGGTCTTTGTGCATACATATAAATAACAATATAATTATAGTTCAGTAAAACAATTCTCTTTATGCCTGGCAGTATTATTGTCCAAAGATGTGACGCATGTTTGTCAGGATCTCTTTATGCCTTCATTCAAATGACAAAAGCATTGTGTCTGCTGTTGTGGAACATAGTATTTTAAAAATTTTCCTACGATCACGCAAGATCTATCTACCAGATGCATAGCAACGAGAGGGAAGAGTGTGTCTACATACCCTCGTAGACCGGGAGCGGAAGCGTCAAGTGACGCGGTTGATGTTGTCGAACTTCTTCGCGATCCAACCGATCAAGCACCGAACGTACGGCACCTCCGCGTTCAGCACACGTTCAGCTTGATGACGTCCCCCGAGCTCTTGATCCAGTTGAGCTTCACGGGAGAGTTTCGTTAGCACGACGGCGTGGTGACGGATATGATGTGTTCACCGGCGCAGGGCTTTGCCTAAGCTCCGCGACGGTATGACCGAGGTGTGCTTCTGTGGAAGGGGGCACCGCACACGGCTAAAACAATTCAACTTGTGTGTCTTTGGGTGCCCCCCTGCCCCCGTATATAAAGGAGCAAGGGAGGAGGGCCGGCTAACCTCTCCTGGTGCGGCTAGGGAGGGAGTCCTACTAGGAATAGGATTGCAATCCTATTCCTAGTAGGATTCACCGAAAGGAAGAAGGGGGAAAGGAATAGGAGAGGTGGCGCCCCCCCAATCCTAGTCCAACTAGGAACCCTAGGTGGGGGCGCCGGCCAGCCCTATGGGCTGCCTCTCTCTTTCCCTTTTGGCCCACTATGGACCATCCCCTCTCGTAGGGGGTTCCGGTAACCCCCTCCGGCATTCCCGATAAATCCGAAACTTTTCCGGTATACTTCTGGTGTCCGAATATAGCCGTCCAATATATCAACCTTTATGTCTCGGACATTCCGAGACTCCTCGTCATGTCCGTGATCTCATCCGGGACTCCGAACTACCTTCGGTACATCAATACTCATAAACTCATAATACCGATCGTCATCAAACGTTAAGCGTGCGGACCCTACGGGTTCGAGAACTATGTAGACATGACTGAGACTTATCTCTGGTCAATAACCAATAGCGGAACCTGGATGTTCATATTGGCTCCTACATATTCTACGAAGATCTTTTATCGGTCAGAACCGCATAACAACATACGTTGTTCCTTTTGTCAAATGGTATGTTACTTGCCCGAGATTCGATCGTCGGTATCTCTATACCTAGTTCAATCTTGTTACCGGCAAGTCTCTTTACTCGTTCCGTAACACATCATCTCGTGACTAACTCATTAGTCTTTTGCTTGCAAGGCTTATTGTGATGTGTGTTACCGAGAGGGCCCAGAGATACCTCTCCGACACTCGGAGTGACAAATCCTAATCTTGATCTATGCCAACACCACGAATACTTTCGGAGACACCTGTAGAGCATCTTTATGATCACCCAGTTACGTTGTGACGTTTGATAGCACACAAGGTGTTCTTACGGTATTCGGGAGTTGCATAATCTCATAGTCATAGGAACATGTATAAGTCATGAAGAAAGCAATAGCAGAAAACTAAACGATCATTGTGCTATGCTAACGGATGGGTCTTGTCCATCACATCGTTCTCCTAATGATGTGATCCCGTTGATCAAATGACAACTCATGTCTATGGTTAGGAAACATAACCATCTTTGATCAATGAGCTAGTCTAGTAGAGGCATACTAGGGACATACTGTTTTGTCTATGTATCCACACATGTACTAAGTTTCCGGTTAATACAATTCTAGCATGAATAAAAGACATTTATCATGATATAAGGAAATATAAATAACATCTTTATTATTGCCTCTAGGGCATATTTCCTTCAGTCTCCCACTTGAACTAGAGTCAATAATCTAGATTACAAAGTGATGATCCTTACACCCATGGAGTCCTGGTGCTGATCATGTTTTGCCCGTGGAAGAGGCTTAGTCAACGGGTCTGCAACATTCTGATCCGTATGTATTTTGCAAATCTCTATGTCTCCCTCCTTGACTAGATCGCGGATGGAATTGAAGCGTCTTTTGATGTGCTTTGTTCTCTTGTGAAACCTGGATTCCTTCGCCAAGGCTATGGCTCCAGTGTTGTCACAAAAGATTTTCATTGGACCCGATGCACTAGGTATTACACCTAGATCGGATACGAACTCCTTCATCCAGACTCCTTCATGTGCTGCTTCCGAAGCAGCTATGTATTCCGCTTCACACGTAGATCCCGCCACGACGCTCTGCTTGGAACTGCACCAACTGACAGCTCCACCGTTCAATAAAAATACATATCCGGTTTGTGACTTTGAGTCATCCGGATCAGTGTCAAAGCTAGAATCGACGTAACCGTTTACGACGAGCTCTTTGTCACCTCCATATACGAGAAACATATCCTTTGTTCTTTTCAGATACTTTAGGATGTTTTTGACCGCTGTCCAGTGATCCACTCCTGGATTACTTTGGTACCTCCCTGCTAGACTTATAGCAAGGCACACATCAGGTCTGGTACACAGCATTGCATACATGATAGATCCTATGGCTGAGGCATAGGGAATGACTTTCATTTTCTCTCTATCTTCTGCAGTGGTCGGGCATTGAGTCTTACTCAACTTCATACCTTGTAAAACAGGCAAGAACCCTTTCTTTGACTGATCCATTTTGAACTTCTTCAAAATCTTATCAAGGTATGTGCTTTGTGAAAGTCCAATTAAGCGTCTTGATCTATCTCTATAGATCTTGATGCCTAGTATATAAGCAGCTTCACCGAGGTCTTTCATTGAAAAACTTTTATTCAAGTATCCTTTTATGCTATCCAGAAATTCTATATCATTTCCAATCAACAATATGTCATCTACATATAATATTAGAAATGCTACAGAGCTCCCACTCACTTTCGTGTAAATACAGGCTTCTCCAAAAGTCTGTATAAAACCATATGCTTTGATCACTTCATCAAAGCGTATATTCCAACTCCGAGATGCTTGTACCAGTCCATAGATGGATCGCTGGAGTTTGCATACTTTGTTAGCACCTTTTGGATCGACAAAACCTTCTGGTTGCATCATATACAACTCTTCTTTGAGATATCCATTTAGGAATGCAGTTTTGACATCCATTTGCCAGATTTCATAATCATAAAATGCGGCAATTGCTAACATGATTCGGACAGACTTAAGCATCGCTACAGGTGAGAAAGTCTCATTGTAGTCAACTCCTTGAACTTGTCGAAAACCTTTCGCAACAAGTCGAGCTTTGTAAACAGTAATTTTACCGTCTGCGTCGGTCTTCCTCTTGAAGATCCATTTATTTTCGATGGCTTGCCGATCATCGGGCAAGTCAACCAAAGTCCACACTTTGTTCTCATACATGGATCCCATCTCAGATTTCATGGCTTCAAGCCATTTTGTCGAATCTGGGCTCATCATCGCTTCCTCATAGTTCGTAGGTTCATCATGGTCTAGTAACATGATTTCCAGAACTGGGTTGCCGTACCACTCTGGTGCGGAACGTACTCTGGTTGATCTACGACGTTCAACAGAAAATTGATCTGAAGTTTCATGATCATTATCATTAACTTCCTCACTAATTGGTGTAGGAATCACTGGAACAATTTCCTGTGATGTACTACTTTCCAATCCGGGAGAAGGTACAATTACCTCATCAAGTTCTACTTTCCTCCCACTCACTTCTTTCGAGAGAAACACTTTTTCTAGAAAGGATCCGTTCTTAGCAACGAATATTTTGCCTTCGGATCTGTGATAGAAGGTGTACCCAACAGTCTCTTTTGGGTATCCTATGAAGACACATTTTTCCGACTTGGGTTCGAGCTTATCAGGTTGAAGTGTTTTCACATAAGCATCGCAGCCCCAAACTTTAAGAAACGACAACTTTGGTTTCTTGCCAAACCATAGTTCATAAGGCGTCGTATCAACGGATTTAGATGGTGCCCTATTTAACGTGAATGCAGCTGTCTCTAAAGCATAACCCCAAAACGATAGTGGTAAATCGGTAAGAGACATCATAGATCGCACCATATCTAATAAAGTACGGTTACGACGTTCGGACATACCATTACGCTGTGGTGTTCCAGGTGGCGTGAGTTGTGAAACAATTCCACATTGTTTCAAATGAAGACCAAACTCGTAACTCAAATATTCTCCTCCACGATCAGATCGTAGAAACTTTATTTTCTTGTTACGATGATTCTCTACTTCACTCTGAAATTCTTTGAACTTTTCAAATGTTTCAGACTTGTGCTTCATTAAGTAGATATACCCATATCTGCTCAAACCATCAGTGAAGGTCAGAAAATAACGATACCCGCCGCGAGCATCAACACTCATTGGTCCACATACATCAGTATGTATGATCTCCAGCAAATCTGTTGCTCGCTCCATAGTTCCGGAGAACGGAGTTTTAGTCATTTTGCCCATGAGGCATGGTTCGCAAGCACCAAGTGATTCATAATCAAGTGATTCCAAAAGTCCATCATTATGGAGTTTCTTCATGCGTTTTACACCAATATGACCTAAACGGCAGTGCCACAAATAAGTTGCACTATCATTATTAACCTTGCATCTTTTGGTTTCAATATTATGAATATGTGTATCACTACAATCGAGATCCAATAAGAATAGACCACTCTTTAAGGGTGCATGACAATAAAAGATATTATTCATTAAAATAGAACAACCATTATTCTCTGATTTAAATGAATAACCGTCTCGCAATAAACAAGATCCAGATATAATGTTCATGCTTAACGCTGGCACCAAATAACAATTATTTAGGTCTAAAACTAATCCCGAAGGTAGATGTAGAGGTAGCGTGCCGACGGCGATCACATCGACTTTGGAACCGTTTCCCACGCGCATCGTCACCTCGTCCTTAGCTAATCTTCGTTTAATCCGTAGTCCCTGTTTCGAGTTACAAATATTAGCAACCGAACCGGTATCAAATACCCAGGTACTACTACGAGCATTAGTAAGGTACACATCAATAACATGTATATCACATATACCTTTGTTCATCTTGCCATCCTTCTTATCCGCCAAATACTTGGGGCAGTTCCGCTTCCAGTGTCCAGTCCCCTTACAGTAGAAGCACTCAGTTTCAGGCTTGGCTCCAGATTTGGGTTTCTTCGTGGAAGTAGCAACTGACTTGCTATTCTTTTTGAAGTTCCCTTTCTTTCCCTTGCCCTTTTTCTTGAAACTAGTGGTCTTGCTAACCATCAACACTTGATGCTCCTTTTTGATTTCTACCTCCGCAGCTTTGAGCATAGCGAAGAGCTCGGGAATTGTCTTTTGCATCCCTTGCATGTTATAGTTCATCACGAAGCCTTTATAGCTTGGTGGCAGTGATTGAAGAACTCTATCAATAACACTATACTCGTCAACTTTGCAACCAAGTTGAGTCATATGATTGTAGTACCCAGACATTCTGAGCAAGTGTTCACTGATAGAACTATTCTCCTCCATCTTGCAGCTATAGAACTTATTGGAAATATCATATTTCTCAATTCGGGCATTTGCTTGAAATATTAACTTCAACTCCTGGAACATCTCATATGGTCCATGACGTTCAAAACGTCGTTGAAGTCCCGGTTCTAAGCCGTAAAGCATGGCACACTGAACTATCGTGTAGTCATCAGACCGCGACTGCCAGACGTTCAAAGCGTCTACATTAGCGGGAGGGGGCTTGTCACCTAGCGGTGCTTCAAGGACATAATTCTTCTGTGCAGCAATGAGGATAATCCTCAGGTTACGGACCCAGTCCGTGTAATTGCTACCATCATCTTTCAACTTAGCTTTCTCTAGGAATGCATTAAAATTCAAAGGAACGGTAGCACGGGCCATTGATCTACAACAACATAGATATGCAAAAACTATCAGGACTAAGTTCATGATAAATTAAAGTTCGATTTAATCATATTAAATTAAAGAACTCCCACTTAGATAGACATCCCTCTGGTCATCTAAATGATCACGTGATCCAAATCAACTAAACCATGTCCGATCAACACGTGAGATGGAGTAGTTTTCAATGGTGAACATCTTATGTTGATCATATCTACTATATGATTCACGCTCGACCTTTCGGTCTCCAGTGTTCCGAGGCCATATCTGTATATGCTAGGCTCGTCAAGTTTAACCCGAGTATTCTGGGTGTGCAAAACTGGCTTACACCCGTTGTATTTGAACGTAGAGCTTATCACACCCGATCATCACGTGGTGTCTCGGCACGACGAACTTTCGCAACGGCGCATACTCAGGGAGAACACTTATACCTTGAAATTTAGTAAGGGATCATCTTATAATGCTACCGTCGTTCTAAGCAAAATAAGAAGCATAATAAGATAAACATCACATGCAATCAAAATATGTGACATGATATGGCCATCATCATCTTGTGCTTTTGATCTCCATCTCCAAAGCACCGTCATGATCACCTTCGTCACCGGCTTGACACCTTGATCATCATCGTAGCTTCGTTGTCGTCTCGCCAACTATTGCTTCTACGACTATCGCTACCGCTTAGTGATAAATTAAAGCAATTACATGGCGATTGCATTTCATACAATAAAGCGACAACCATATGGCTCCTGCCAGTTGCCGATAACTTTACAAAACATGATCATCTCATACAAAACCGTATAACTCATCATGTCTTGACCATATCACATCACAACATGCCCTGCAAAAACAAGTTAGACGTCCTCTACTTTGTTGTTGCAAGTTTTACGTGGCTGCTACGGGCTTAGCAAGAACCGTTCTTACCTACGCATACAAAACCACAACGATGTTTCGTCAAGTATGTGTTGTTTTAACCTTCACAAGGACCGGGCGTAGCCACACTTGATTCAGCTAAAGTGAGAGAGACAGAAACCCGCCAGTCACCTTTAAGCAACGAGTGCTCGTAACGGTGAAACCAGTCTCGCGTAAGCGTACGCGTAATGTCTGTCCGGGCCGCTTCATCTCACAATACCGCCGAAGCAAAGTATGACATGCTGGTAAGCAGTATGACTAGTATCGCCCACAACTCATTGTGTTCTACTCGTGCATATCATCTACGCATAGACCTGGCTCATGATGCCACTGTTGGGGAACGTAGTATTTTAAAATTTTCCTACGATCACGCAAGATCTATCTACCAGATGCATATCAACGAGAGGGAAGAGTGTGTCTACATACCCTCGTAGACCGGGAGCGGAAGCGTCAAGTGACGCGGTTGATGTTGTCGAACTTCTTCGCGATCCAACCGATCAAGCACCGAACGTACGGCACCTCCGCGTTCAGCACACGTTCAGCTTGATGACGTCCCACGAGCTCTTGATCCAGTTGAGCTTCACGGGAGAGTTTCGTCAGCACGACGGCGTGGTGACGGATATGATGTGTTCACCGGCGCAGGGCTTCGCCTAAGCTCCGCGACTGTATGACCGAGGTGTGATTCTGTGGAAGGGGGCACCGCACACGGCTAAAACAATTCAACTTGTGTGTCTTTGGGTGCCCCCCTGCCCCCGTATATAAAGGAGCAAGGGAGGAGGGCCGGCCAACCTCTCCTGGTGCGGCTAGGGAGGGAGTCCTACTAGGAATAGGATTGCAATCCTATTCCTAGTAGGATTCACCGAAAGGAAGAAGGGGGAAAGGAATAGGAGAGGTGGCGCCCCCCCCCAATCCTAGTCCAACTAGGAACCCTAGGTGGGGGCACCGGCCAGCCCTATGGGCTGCCTCTCTCTTTCCCTTTTGGCCCACTATGGACCATCCCCTCTCGTAGGGGGTTCCGGTAACCCCCTCCGGCATTCCCGATAAATCCGAAACTTTTCCGGTATACTTCCGGTGTCCGAATATAGCCGTCCAATATATCAATCTCTATGTCTCGGACATTCCGAGACTCCTCGTCATGTCCGTGATCTCATCCGGGACTCCGAACTACCTTCGGTACATCAATACTCATAAACTCATAATACCAATCGTCATCAAACGTTAAGCGTGCGGACCCTACGGGTTCGAGAACTATGTAGACATGACTGAGAATTATCTCTGGTCAATAACCAATAGCGGAACCTGGATGTTCATATTGGCTCCTACATATTCTACGAAGATCTTTTATCGGTCAGAACCGCATAACAACATATGTTGTTCCTTTTGTCAAATGGTATGTTACTTGCCCGAGATTCGATCGTCGGTATCTCTATACCTAGTTCAATCTTGTTACCGGCAAGTCTCTTTACTCGTTCCGTAACACATCATCTCGTGACTAACTCATTAGTCTTTTGCTTGCAAGGCTTATTGTGATGTGTGTTACCGAGAGGGCCCAGAGATACCTCTCCGACACTCGGAGTGACAAATCCTAATCTTGATCTATGCCAACACCACGAATACTTTCGAAGACACCTTTAGAGCATCTTTATGATCACCCAGTTACGTTGTGACGTTTGATAGCACACAAGGTGTTCTTACGATATTCGGGAGTTGCATAATCTCATAGTCATAGGAACATGTATAAGTCATGAAGAAAGCAATAGCAGAAAACTAAACGATCATTGTGCTATGCTAACGGATGGGTCTTGTCCATCACATCGTTCTCCTAATGATGTGATCCCGTTGATCAAATGACAACTCATGTCTATGGTTAGGAAACATAACCATCTTTGATCAATGAGCTAGTCTAGTAGAGGCATACTAGGGACATATTGTTTTGTCTATGTATCCACACATGTACTAAGTTTCCGGTTAATACAATTCTAGCATGAATAAAAGACATTTATCATGATATAAGGAAATATAAATAACATCTTTATTATTGCCTCTAGGGCATATTTCCTTCATCTGCTGACTTTTGTTTGACCTATCATTTGGCGTTATGAACATTGGTCTAGGACAGTGGGACTAGATAGTATTTTTCTTTCTACCCCTGATATTTTAGTTGTTTGTAGGCAGTCAAAGTGTCTAGTAGTGGAGGACTAGTGTTGGAAGGTTTTCTTGTCTGTTCAACAAACAATCATCCGCGTGAAGGCTGAAACATCGTGTGTGGCGGCCACAAGAGCACATATTCAATGATTCTGGGGGCAAATGAAAAAGTAGTCACTTAGTTCGCCGAATTCCTAACTGACCAACCCAATTCTTGCGTTTGCAGTATTACACTGCTTGCCTGCATGGTAAAACCAGAGTTCACTAGCGGAATTAGGGCGAAAGGAAACTGCTAGCCTGCTAGTAGCTAGTGAATTTGGGTTCAAGTCGTGGAGACCAACACCACACCTAACCTAATAATAGGCGATTGGATGGAAGAATGCAAGGACTGGTTGGTAGGAGGAGGATGCCATGGGGAGTTTGGAGCTTTATACCTTGGCGTGGTTCCAGGTGTTGGCGACAGTGAGGGGCCCGTGGTCGGCGAGGATCTGGAGGAGGCGGCCGGAGATGGCCACGCACCTGGGGGAGGCCGGGGCGTCGGGGGCGCGAGCGTCGGGGGCGTAGCTCCGGGCGTCCGGGGCGTCGGGGGCGCGGGCGTCGAGGGCGTCGGCAGGTGCGGCCGGAGAGAGAGGCGTCGGCGGGTGAGGGAGAGAGAGGCGTCGGGGAGAGGGGGGAGATCTGGCGAGGGAGAGAGAGGAGGGTGCGGTCGGCCCCATAATTATGTAGACTCTAATGGCGCACCACCCCCAGGTGCGCCATTAGTATTGTGTTCTAGTCACTAGCCCGACAGAAAGGTATATATTCCACCTAACCCACTACCCAACAGAACCCCCGCACTAGCCTGACTGGTCAGCACTCTGCACACCCACCAGGAGGTCCTGGGTTCGATTCCCAGGCTCCCCAAATTAATTTTTTTGCTTTTAAAATGCTGTTTGACACTTATTTGTGTTTAAATATGTTCAAACTTGTTTGAAACATAACAGTAATATTTTTTATAAAAAAGTAATAATTTTTTAAAAAATATCATGAAATTTGTTATTTGAAAATATTTATGAATATGAAAAAATATAATCAAATTTATTATTTTGAATATATCATGGGTCGGCGGCGGCGGTTGAGTAGGGGAATCGAGGGTGCGGGGGGTCGGCGACGGTGGCCGGTGGACCGGAGGGTGCTCGGTGGTGAGGGGGACCGGATCTGGCGAGGTGGGATAGCGATCGAGATGGAGGGGGGGTCGAGATCGAGTGTCCATGAAGTTTAAAAATATTCATGATAGTTCAAAAAGTGCCCATGAAATACAATCGAGAAATGAAGGGTACGATTTAAATACAATCGATCTTAGCTAGCTATCTGTTCACAATATTCTTGCCCTTCTTTTTCTCAAATGGAGTTCTTCTGTGGAACGGACGTCCTTTAGGTAGGGTGGTCCTGCTTCTTCTTGTGGCGTAAGCTGCTATTTCATCATCGTCATCATGTTCGATCCTCGGGTCGCCGTACTTGTCGAAGTCTTGCTCATTGGCTACTCCATCCATTCCGATGATCTTCCGTTTGCCTCTCCTCACGACAACACGACTGGGCTTTGATGGATCGGTAATGAAGAAGCATTGGTCAACTTGGGAAGCCAGTACCCATGGCTCATTTTTCGCGGTGACGTTTGCGCCCGCGGTCTTGGATTTGGCTTCGGGTATAACCATGGTGGTGAAATACCGGTCTTCTTTTAGGACGCTCTTGGCCCATCTGACACGGAACATCGGGACCTTCTCTCCAGCGTAGCTCAGCTCCCAGATCTCCTCGATCCTTCCGTAGTATCTGTCCTTTTCATTACCGGTGTAGGATTCCATCGTTACCCCGGAGTTCTGATAACCATCGCTCTTCATGTCCTTGGCCTTTGCGTAGAATGTGTAGCCATTGATATCGTACGCCTCATAGGTCATCAGGTTGTGCTCGGCGCCCTGTGACAAGGCGAATATGAGTTGTTCTTCCGCGGAAGAGTCATCATGTAAAGGGTACGACAGAAGCTTCTTCTTGAACCAACGCGTGAAACATGAGTTGTGCTCTTTGATTATATCTCCGTCCGTCCTCTGTTGGCCTCGGTCATTGTACGTCTTCTCAATAAAGGTTTTGTGCTGAACCACCCAAGGATCGACCACGTCTATGTGTAGTAGCGCGACTAGGTTTGCTCTTTCAAAGTCGGCGAGTCGACCCTCGAAGTCGACATGCATTTCGCGGCGACCCTCACGGTGACCCCATCCAGCGAGCCTGCCGAGGTGCCTGTTGACGGGCAGACCAACGGGGTTCTCGATGCCTAGATAATTCGTGCAGTAGGAGATGCACTCTTCAGTCAGAAAGCCCCTGGCTATGCTTCCCTCTGGACGTGACATGTTGCAAACGTATCCTTTGATGACACCATTCATCCTTTCGAACGGCATCATGCTGTGCAGGAACGTCGACCCGAGTTGGATGATATCATCCACGATATCGACCAGCAGATGCACCATAACGTCAAAGAATGCGGGCGGGAAGTACATCTCAAGCTCGCATAGTATCACCACGATCTCTTCCTGTAGCCTTCTGAGTTGCCTCACGCCAACAGACTTCCGAGAGATGACGTCGAAAAAGTTGCATAGGCCAAATAGGGTTTCACGGACGTGCGCGTCCATGATACCACGGATTGCAACTGGAAGTATCTGCGTCATCAGCACGTGACAGTCGTGAGACTTCATCCCGCTGAACTTCAGCTTCGCCCGGTCTAGGTATCTGCTTATCTTCCCCGCGTAACCGTAAGGAAGTTGTACTCCTACGAGGCAGGTGAAAAACTGCTCGATCTCCTCCTGACTTTGAGTGAAGCACGCGGGAGGGTAGTCATTTCCGGTCTTCTTGGCCTTTTTGCCTTTGCGACGACTTTCCGTGTCTTGCTTCGCCTCATCATCATCATCATCACCATGATCATCATATATAGCGTGAAGCTCCTGCCTGATGCCCATCGATTTCAAGTCTGCCCTTGCTTTCGGCCCATCTTTGGTCCTCTCTGGCATGTTGAGCAGGGTACCAAGCAGACTCTCGCACACGTTCTTCGTGATATGCATTACATCAAGGCTGTGAGGCACACGGTGGATCTTCCAGTACGGCAAGTCCAAGAAAACAGACCTCGTTTTCCATACTTTTAGCAGCGGCTCTAGCGCCTTTCGTTTCTTTCCCGGCTCTGGCGCCTTTTGCTTCTTTTCCGGCAGTGGGCAATCTTTCCAATTTTTCAACAGCTCGTCTATTTCCTCGCCGCTCCTCGTACGCGGGCGTCCTCGGGGTTCGGTTTCACCATCGAACAGATCCTTGCGTTTTCTCCACAGGTCATCGTCGCGAAGCCACCTTCGATGTCCCATGAACACGGTTTTCGAAGACCTGGGATCTCTATCTAGCTGGCGATACATTGTGTCATCCATGCACCTGACGAATCTAGAAAATCCGTGGACCACCTGCCCCGCGACATATCCGTAACCGAGATAGTCGTGCACCGTCGTAAGCAGCGCGGCTCTCAGAGGGAAATATTCTTTCTTTGCGGCGTCCCACATATTGGCTGGCATTTTGCACAGCGTGTCTAGCTCCTCTTTCAGCAGCCCCAGATACAGATTGATGTAGTTCCCTGGTTGTTTCGGTCCTTCAATTAGCATACTCATGTGAATGTACTTCCTCTTCATGCACAACCAGGGGGGAAGGTTGTACATCCTCACAAACACAGGCTAGGTGCTATGTGTGCTTCTCTGGCTGCCAAACGGATTGACTCCAGCGGTGCTCGCGCCCAGCACGATGTTCCTTGGATCGTTCCCAAATTCTAGGTCTTCGAAGTTCAACGCTTGCCACTGGCTCGCATCCTTAGGGTGACTCAGTATCTTGTCTTTTTTATCTATCTCTGGATCATTTGCGTCATCTTCTCGCTTCTTCTCCTCCCTATCCGCGTGCCAACGCAGGAGCTTTGCTACCTTAGGGTCCGCGAAATACCGCTGCAGACGAGGAGTGATCGGAAAATATCACACCACTTTTCGAGGAGCTTTCTTCCTCTTCTTGTATCGAGTGACGCCACACACTGGACATATGGTAGACTCCGCCTGCTCGTCCCGATAAATGATGCAATTGTTCATGCACACATGGTATTTCACGTGCGGTAAATCCAGAGGACACACGATTTTCTTCGCCCCCTCCAAACTGGTGGGGCACTTGTTCCCCTTGGGAAGACGTTCGTGCCGGAATGACATGTTCTCGTCGAAGCATGCATCGGTCATTTTGTGTTTTACCTTCATCTCCAGAGCCATGAGCGTTACTTTCAGGCGGGTATCCTCGGGCCTGCATCCTTTATACAATGGAGTAACCGCGTCTAACTCAAGTTTTTCCATCTTGGCTTTCTCTCGGGCGGCAGCTCTTGCGTTATCGGTCTGCTTGAGAAGCAGCTCTTGAATATGAGGGTCCTGCACCCAGCCCATCGATGGTCCAGCGTCGTCTGCTCCGCCGGCATCATCATCTTCATGATCATGCCCGTCGTCTGCTCCGGCATCTTCCTCATCATCATGTCCTGCATCTTCTACATGATGACTGTGTACAGCATCACCGTCGTGATCATCTCCTGGGGATTCTTCGTCTTCTTGCCCGCCCGAGCCGCGGTGGTTGTCTTGCTGCCCTTCCTCATTTCTTGCCCGGCCCCCACGGACGACTTCGTAGTCATCTTCATCACCTTGCCACCGATAGCCATCCATGAAACCACGCAAGAGCAGGTGGTCCCGCACCTGCCCGGAATCCGGGTCCGCAATAAGGCTCTTCAGCTTGCATCTCCGACACGGACATCTTATCTCCGTCTCGTTCTTTTGAAGCATCTCGGCCTTCGCGGACCTCAAAAACCTATTCACGATGCCTTCGGTCATCGTGCGCACCATGGTCGCCTGCGGGGTAGAGCAAAATGATATTTTAGAACCAAGAAAAAAATTGCCATGACTTTCCCTAAAAATAGGACAAAAAAGAATGCTTAATGCCAAAATTCTCACCGAAACGGAAATGAATCAACATTCCGGGAAAATATTGGCAACTATCGCATTTCAAATATCGGTACACCTCCAAACACAAACACATATGCAACACAACAAACATATGCAACACCACGAACATACATAGATCTAGCTAGGCCATAAAAAGTGCATGTGCACATTGTTGTATGGAGAACAACATAAATATAGCTTCCCCCCTTACTTACCTATCAAAACAAGGTAATTTAACCACTTAATTTGAATGAATATATTGTGGAAATGAGGTGAAAAAGAGGAGGGACCCGAGAGGAGGAGGAGGTGGAGAGAATGAAGTGGGGGAGAAAGTGAGTGTGGGTAGGAGAGGCTGTCCAAAATATCTTGTTGCTGCCCACTTACTAATGGCGCACCCACTATAAATGCGCCATTAGTAATCAAGATTACAAATGGCGCATTTATAGTAGGTGCGCCATTATTAGTTTTGTAAAAAAAGAATAAAAAATATCATAAAAAAAAGAACATTAATGGCGCACTTCATCTCGATGCGCCATTAGTATGTTTGGACAGGCGCACTAGTTCAAAAAAAAAAACTTTTTGATACTAATGGCGCACGCTGGGCCTGGTGCGCCATTAGTAGTTTGAACTCTAATGGCGTATCTATTGTTGGTGCGCCATTACTATATACTAATGTCGCACTGCTTGTCTGGTGCGCCATTAGTATCAATTCCATCTATAGCCCTTTTCCTAGTAGTGACACTCTAACCGCTAGCTAGACCGATCGTGAGAATGATCGATGTTCCGAACCCCTTCTACGTTGCGCATGGGCCTCCTTTTATAGGTCTAAGGGGTCACCAACAGGTGGCAACACAGATGGGGGTAAAAATGTAAAAAGGGTGGTAGTTGGAACAGTGTTCCATACCTAACCCTGACGGCAGGGGACAAGGGCATTAAATGCCCGTCGCCGTCGCCCAAACAGTGTAAAAGGTGGCCGTCAGGGGCGCCACCGTCCGCCACGACGGTAGCCTTGTCATGGCTGCTTGCCACCGTGTACCCCAGGCTGCACAGCCTTCCGCCACGTGCGCCCGGGATGGTCCCAGAGCGACACGTGGGTGGATGAGCTGGAGCGCGGGTACTGAGTGGAAGCTTGCCGCGGCAAGCGCCTTGCCGCGGTTGCTATCTTGTCGCTTCTGGGAGCTTGTCGCTCACCGGGCCTTGCCGCGACGCGTGGCGCGCCGCGGCAAGTTCCTTGAGATGCCTTTGATTGTCCTTCCCGGCAAGCTCCTCTTGCCAGGGTCTTGTACCTTGAGTGGTTTTGTGCCTTGAGTGGCCTTCCGGGCAAGCTCCTCTTGCCGGGGTCTTGTCTTCTGGACTTGTATACTTTGTTCTTGAATGGCTCCAAGGGAGCCACGGAGGATCTTGGCGGTCGCCTGGCAAGCCTTGCCGCGGGACGCTGAAACTGCCCGTGCACAAGTTCGGGATACTAAGGTACCCCTCCTTTAGAACACCGACAGGAGCCCCCGGGCCTGGGCCATACACGGTGCCGAGCGCTGTTGGGCCAGGCCCATAACAGTGCACGGGCACGCGCGGCCTACGGCATGCCGTATCCCACTCCGTATCCACCGCGCCCTCCCTTAACGACACGCGTTCAATGCGGCGTCGTGGGGGAGATCGTGGCCTGTTTCTTTAATTGGAAATGCGGAACGTCCGCACCCTTCCCCCTTATAAGCAGGGGAAACAGGGGTTGTTCGTCCATCTGCCCGTTGCTTCTTCAATCCTCAGAAACCTCCGCCGCTCCCCTCCTTCCCGAAGGCCGAAAGAGATCAGCGCTCTGCCCTCCGTCGCCACCAGCATCGTCAACCCCCTTCACCGCTTCCGCCATGGCTCCGAAAGGCGAGAAGGGGAAGACCAAGAAGTCGGTCGAGGCGCTGCGGCTCGTGGCGATGCGGAAGAAGAAGGCGGTCTTCCCGCCAAAGCTTGACGCGGAGGAGCTGAGGGATTCCTTCTACCTTTTATGGTCGAGGGAGACGAAGGCGCATCCGCGCACCAAGGTACTCCCGGCCATCGCCTGCAAGATGTTCCCAAATGGCTACGCATTCTTCGCTCTGTCCTTCTACTGTGGGCTTTGCCCGCCCTATTCTGAGTTCTTCTGCGACATAATGAGCACCTACGGGTTCCACCTCCTTGACTTCACCCCCAACGCCGTTCTCACCATGGCTGTTTTCGCACATCTGTGTGAAAACTTTGTCGGAGTCTTCCCAAGTGTAGCTCTTTTCCGCCATTACTTCACGCCTCGAGTTGAGAGGGAAGAGCCTCTGTCTGACGGAATCTCTTGGATCTCTAGGACCCACAATAAGGAAGCATACTTGTTGGGAGAGCTCCGCAAGTGGAATGAGTGGAGAGCCAACTGGTGTTGGATCGTAGAGGATAACCCGCAACACTTTACCGCCCGGCGCCAAACCCCAGTAGTACGCGGCGACGACTGGAGCGATTTGGCACCGGAAGATAGTAAATTAAAGATTGCCACTACCCGGATCCTTCGCCTCAGGCACGCCAAGCTGACCGTAGGCGCAGTCGGAGCAGACTTTCTCCGCCGCCGCATTGCTCCCTTGCAGCAGAGGAAGAGGCCCGCCTGGGAGTTCGAGAACGCGACAGACATCACGAGGCTGCGCCCGGGCCTCAATTATAATTTCACCGTCCTGGAGCTCAACGCGATGCTCCAGGCGTTGTTCAAGTACGACTCCGACCATCCCGAGTGGTTTGCGTTGCCGCAGGGCGTAGTTCCGCTATGCAACAACTCGTCGCTCAGCGCCATCCGTGCAGCGATGCCGCTGTGCGATTCCCACGGGATCGACCCCACTTGGCAGGAGCCTTCCGACGAAGCTGTGCAGGCGTTCTTCGACAACTTGGTGGAGCAGACAATCGACTCCGACGAGAAGAAAGGCCTCACCCGCGACACCACTGACCAGGAGATGGCCTATATTGCCACCAGACTGGAAGATGCAGCTGCAGCCGCGGCCGCGGGCGAGTTCGGGTACACAGTGGAAGAGGCGGAGGCAGCGGAGGCGACAAGCCTTGCCGAGCAGGAAGAGTTCCTCAAAGCGGAGAAGCTTGCCGAGAAGGTCGCCGAGACAAGTGAGCCCGCCGAGCAGGGCGTCGAATCGAGCGGGCCTACCGAGCAGGGCGCCGAGTCGAGCGGGCCCGTTGGGGACTCGAGCGGCTCACTGGAGATCGGCGACTCCTCTTCCTCGTCCTCAGGCAGCTCGCCGCCACGAGCAGAGCCCCCGGCTCCACGAAGGCGCCTCCGCAAGGCCAGGGATGTGACGGAGCGGCAGACGGGCCAAGAGCCGCAGCGCCGTGCGACACGCGCCACTGCGGCAAGCAAGGCTGCCACTGGAGCACCTCGTGCTTCCACGGCAACTGGAGCGGGAGCTTCCCGGACTGGCGCCTCTGCTCCCGCCGCCCCTCGTGCTTCGGCGGCAACCGGAGCGGGGTCTTCTCAGACCACCGTCCCTGCTCCCGCCAAGCAGCCAAGGGAGCCCACTCCTCCGCCTCCTCGCGCCGGGACGCGTGAGACAGATTTTGATTTCTCCGCGCTCAGCTCCGACGAGGAGGAAGAAGAGTAAGTCTTTGCCGTCCTTGTATTATTTTTGATTTTTTGTTGTCTTGTATCTCCTTTGCCTAACTCTGAACCTGTTCTTCTTCAGAACTCTGGCCCAGAGGGCAGCGAAGAGGGCCAAGGTCCCGGTGATCGTCATCGAGGACGAGCCCGCCGCGACAGCAGGGGGCGCGCCTGAGACAAGCCTGCCGGACCCGGCAACTGTTCTTCAGAGCAGCCCCCAGCGTAAGTGTAGTTCATCTTCCGCTTGTCGGGCACGGGTGGGTGCTTCTTCTTTGCTGATATCTTGTTTGTTGACTTGTGTGGAAGCAGAGCGGCAGCATCAGGAGCGCCAGGAGACCGCCCCTGACGTGCCGCACGCTTCGACCACACCGCCAAGGGGAGGCTCTCCGGCGAGGGAGATTCCTCCGCCAAGGACGGATTCTCCGCCAAGGGCGAACACTCCGCCAAGGGCGAGCACTCCACCAAGTGCGAGCACTCCGCCAAGGGCGAGCTCTCCGACGAGGGATGGCACTAGCGGCCCCCCGCCGGCGGGAGCTACAACCACGCCGCCGAGGGAGAGCTCCCCGGCAAGAAACCTCACCGAGGAGCCGACGCGCACAGGTAACCCCTTTGCTTCAGGCTTCCCTTGGCTTTTCTTCTTTCAATTCTTCTTTTTGGATATTTGCTTGACTGTTTGTCTTTTCTTTTCCTTCGTCAGAACCTTCCGCAGCTGAGCCAATGGAGACGGAGGTCGTTGCTGACGACGCCGCCGTTGCAGACGATCCCGCCGGCGCAGAGGCCGCCGATGCAGCCGCCGCAGCAGCTGGCGAAGGGGCTGGCGGTCGCACTGACGGCCCTGAGGCCGCAGGAGCGCCAGGCGCTACACCAGCCGCCGCGCCCTCCGCCGCTGCCGCAGCCCCCAGCTCCGACGAGCCCGAGCCAGGCGCCTACATAAAGGTCGGCGACAACGTCTTCATTCAGCTCCCTTGGGCGTCCATGTCCAGGGTGCCGGTCGAGGGAGAGATCTTCGACGGGGAGGTGCTTGCTTCCGCCGGGCTGAAACTTGTCGACGCGCCAAGAAGCAGCAGTGAGCCCGAGGAGGAGCGGCTGCTGCGCAAGTTGCTATCGCTTTACAGCGCCCGGCAAGCCAAGCTGGAGTCCCGAGAGGCTCTGGCCGCCAAGGCAGGAGCCGATATCGAGAAGCGCGCGGAGGAGCTCCGGGCCATCAACCAAGCGGCTCTCTGGTCTTTGGCGGAGGAGCGGGAGCAGCTTGCCGAGGCGCAGTAGGCCTTCATCCTTGAGAAGGCAGAAGTGGAGGAGCAGCAGCGGCTTGTCGCCGAAGAGCTATCCAGGCGAGAAGGCGAGCTGGCGCAGCGGAAGGTCGACCTCGACAGCCACGAGGATGAACTTGCCGCGCGCGAGCAATCTCTTGGCGGAGCTCTCCAAGAAGCGAAGGATGCTGTCGCGGCCGCCGAGACCGCGAAGAGGGAGTTGGAGACGAGGGTGCAGCTGGAGGCCAACCTCAGGACGAGCGGCGAGGAGGTTGCCGCACTCAAGCTCGAGCGAGAGAAGGACGCCCACAGCCACTCCGAGCTGCAGGTCCGCCTCTCCGAGAAGGGCAAAGAGCTCGCCGTCGCCAAGGACTCCATTGCCGACCTCGAGCTGAAGTTGGCCACCCTAACCCAGACGCTGGACGGCGCCAAGGAGCGGGAGGCGACCTTGAAGGAGGAGCTCAGGGCCGAGAAGGCGCTGCTCGAGAGCGCTGCCGTCACCCAAAATATCTTCAAGGAAACCGTGGAGCATTGGACGGAAGGTCTTGTCAATGCTGCCGCGGACATCGATAAGGAGCTGGCGCAGCTGGGGGCGCAATATCTCGGGTACTCCACCGACGAGAATCTCCACCCCAGCGCCAAGCTAACTTTGTTCTTTAGAGCCGTGGCGACGGCCCTCCAGCAACTCCAGGAGAAGATCCCAAAGCAGCTGGTGGCAAACTCCGGGAGAAGGCCCTGCAGAAGGTGTTGGTGAAGGTGGCCTTCCGCAATCCGGGCCTCAACCTCACCAACGTGCTTAGGAGTTTGTCGCCGGACGCCGACCAAGAAGCGCTCAAGGCCCTTGTCGCACCCATCGTGGACAAGGTGAGTGGCATCAAGAGGGTCGAGGGCGACCGCGCGGACTAGTCTTGTCCACTTTCTTCTTTTCCTTGTCGCTGTTAACCATGTTATGAAAACAGTCTATTAGAGCTGCGACAAGTTGCTTTGTAATATAACTTTATTTTGGGTAGTCATTGCAACGTTATTTCCTTTACTTGATTCCCTTTGCTTTGTATGTTTCTACCCTACGCTTTTAGGGAACTTGCCGGCGTAGGCACCTTTGCCGCGAGCGCTGAGTGCGGGACTTCAGCAGCCTGCTGGCGGTGCTGTTTGCCGACAAGAAACCTTGTCGCAACTAGTCACGGCACACTTAGGTTGTTGAGCGAACTCGAAAACGAAGTAAGGGTGCGACACTAGTCGCAGCACACTTAAGTCGTTGAGCGTGCTCGAAACAAATTAAGGCCGCGGCTAGCCACGAGTGGGTTCCTCCGCGCACAGGTTTTCCATACAAAGTGCGGTCGTTCAAGGAAGATAACTTAGAAAATTTAAAAATTTGATTGCTCAAACTTTGGCAACTTAGCTTTTGTGTTGTCTGCTTCCCGGCAAGACAGGGCTTTCTTGAACGGCGCTTGGTCCATACCACTATCTTCCTCCCCCCCGGCAAACTTGTGCGCGAGGGAACCTTCTCCTCCTTGATATGAAAAAGAAAAGGCAAGGAGGGAAAATATAGATATGGAGCCTTGCGGCTCGTTATGGCTCACCGGGGGTAGGTGCTGCACAAAGTGTCAGATAATACATGCAAGAAAAGTAGAAAGCACGAAATGACAAGTTGTGCGGGGCACATGAGCTTTATGTCAGGCTCATTTCTGGGAAATAAATCACAGAATAGCCTGAAGTCACACTGGTTCCCAAGAACAACCAGTGGACAACCTTGATATAGATAACCAGTACAATATAATATTACACAGGGTTGAGTCAGGGTGACTCAACAATTTTATTACAACAACTCAACGCACTAAGGTGGCGTAATGTGATAGTGGATGGTGGGACTCAACACTAATATACTAGCATAGAGTCAAGCGTCAGTGTGAGGCTTGACTATTTTATTGGTGTGGCGGAAGCTTGACGGATGATACAAGTGATAGACTCCATGACACAGGTGTGCTGACTGGGAACCTTCTAAGCGTCGGCCTCGCTAGCGCAATTCTCCTCCAAAAGCTCGTCCTCCTCCAAGTCTGGCCAAGTAAATAGCCAGGGACAAGCCAGTGAGTACTTTGAATGTACTCGCAAACATTATGAACATAAGATATACCGAATGCGAATGCCATGGTAGATAAACTACATGCATGCAACAATTATCAAGACTTGGCATGGTGAAACATGGTTAGTACAAAAATAAATATTAGTTTCAATAATATAAATAGATAAAAGGAATGCCGGTCGGATGTCATGTAACACCACGGTAGGACTTGAAGAGAAATGCCAGTCGGGTGTCCACAAGAGTAGTGGCATGATAAACCGCCTGACACTCGAGGGACGCCACAAAAGGACTTTAAAAAGAAATGCCAGTCGGGTGTCCACAAGAGTAGTGGCGTGATAAACCGCCTGACACTCGAGGGACGCCACAAAAGGACTTTAAAAAGAAATGCCAGTTGGGTGTCCACAAGTGTAGTGGCGTGATAAACCGCCTGACACTCGAGGGACGCCACAAAAAGGACTTAAAAATAAATGCGAGTGTCCGGGGTAGTCTAGCCAGCCCCTGAGACACTCTGGAAGGTAACAATAAAATCATAGGGTTAGTCCATAAGCATAATTTTCATCATAAATAAATTCATGATAATACTGACTGCGACAAGAACATCATGCAAACATGAACATGCTCAAGTATATTATTTTCCTCCAGAGACTGACACCGGGACCGATACTTGACCCACCCAACTAAGTCCTTGACCGTGGACGCGGCTATTCGAATAGATATAACTCTGCAGAGGGTGTACTCTTTACCCACGCGTATGGGATTTCCTTAGACAGCACCGTGCACTGGCTAATACCCAATACGGACTTTGGGTTGAAAACACACCTGATGCGTACACGCCGACCGGATGCCAGGACTCACCCAAAGCATCGCTCCAGAAACCTTAAGTCAGGGAGGCTACAACCTCCGAAAAGCATGGGATCACTATTACACGCGCGGATTGCAAGGGGTGCCCCCCTCTCGGCTACAACCGGAAACACCCATGCCCCTGACCCGATGACAGGCTACAGCCTTCATCGTAGTTGTCTGGGTGGCGAGCACCCGTACAGGGGTTATCAACTTACTAGGCCGTACCCTCCTTTCGGAAGGACCCGTGGCAGCACGGTGTACAGCTAGGTGTATAGAACAAGACTCGATCTAGGCAGACTCAGGAGGTATTATAAAAAATATCATTAGTATTCTTTCTCAGTATCACACGACACCATTGTGTCAAGAAAGGACCATGCCCACCAGCACGTCCAAACCAGCAGCAAACTTCTGCCCTCACGTAACCACATGCATGTCAGGGAAACTAGTGTGATATGCAAGCCAAGGAAAATGTGACATGACCATGCATGCACATGCAACATGTGTAGTGTACTACCAAACTATGTAACCATGCAAAAATGCAAATACCATATCCCAGGTTCAATAATGCTTGCCTTGTCCAAAATAATCAGGAGAAAACCCCTCCGAATTTCCAGCAAAAGTTCCTTCTTCTTTTTCTGAAAAATTCAAATTTGAATTCGAATGAGAATTCCAACACAGAACAGAAAAAGTTCTCAAAATATTTTTAATTAAATCTTAAAATAAACTAGAGAAGAAAATAAAATTTTAGCAAAAAGAATCAGCTCATTTGGATTTATAGTTTAAAAGTTATTAACTTTTTAAAACCAGGGGTCTTTCTGCAAAACAGAAGCCCCTGAGCTGTTTTAAAAGAAAACGGTTCGGCAACGAGTACGCCTTCCAGTGCAGAAGGCGTAAAGCGTAGAGTGCGCCTTCGCTGAACACAGGAAACAGAGAGAGAGAGAGCTGACGGGTGGGGGCCACCCGTCAGGTTTGAATTTGAATGCGCTCGCGCGCGTGTACAGAGAAGAGGCGGCGATCGCCGGCGACGATCGCCGGGGTTTCAGGGCCCGGTGCTGGTTGTAGTGTGACCAGCGTGAACTTCCGCATCCGTGGGTGGTGGTGGTGGCCACCGGCGATCACCTGAACGGCGGTGAGCTCGACGCCGGCGGACGGTGGTTCGGGTGAAGTTGGGGCTCGTCGGAGAGGGCTCGGGGAGTGGAATTGGCTTAGGGGTTCGGCATAGTGGTGGAAAAGAGGTGGATCGGCGGAGTTTGGGAGGCTCTGGTGGAGTAAGTGCGAGGTTTGGCTCGTGGACAGAGGCGGCGGAGCGGTGGCCGGAGAGGGAGAAGATGACCCCCTCGTGGCCGGGTGGGTGGTTAGGAAGAAGCGTGGGTGGTGGTGGAGGCGAATGGTCAAGCTGGAGGGGCTCGGGGGCCCTTTTTATAGGCGAGTCGAGGATGGCCGAGACGGGCGGAGGTCGCCGGAGTAAATTAGGTCGCCGGGGCTCGTTTTGGCCGGTGGTCTGGGGCGACGGGGCATTAAAGGGGCCGGTGGAGTTCGCCTGAAGCCTCCGCTTGGACGGGCTTGTGCTCGCTTGCCACGTCCGTGATGCGCTGTCCGCACGGGCGCGGCGGCGTGGCCGGCTCCGGCGACTGCCATACGGGCCCCGGGCGGCGTGGTCGGTGTGTCCGATGTGCGGAGAAGCAAGGGAGAGCGACGCGTGGGCGGGGAGGTAGGTAGGGAAGGTGCAGCGCAGTGAATGGAGGCCGATGGCCGAGGCGATCCGCTCGGCCTCGCCGTGGAGGAGCTCGGGGTGGCTGCACCGGCCAGCTGCCAGCTCACCGGCGTGGAGAGGCTGGGCGATGGGCCAGGGGGAGCGGCGGCATTGAAGGCGGGCGACGACGCCGTGCGGGAGGGGAAGGGGAGGAGTGCACGGCATCGCCGGCCCCTGTCGGCTGAACTTGTTCAGTTAACTGAATTAAATTCAGTTATGAACAGTATGCCAGCCAAGTGTTTGATGAAATGCTATGGGGTGTTAAACATCTTAGTTGATCAAGGGATTTGCTGTGGTGGTGTGTGGTTACTCAAAAATGAATTTGCCAGAAGGCCAAGGTTTTTGGTGGAGTTTGGAAATGATTTGGAGCAAAAAGTTGATTTCTGGACCAAATTTGAATTGAATAGAATTTGAAATTTTTGAACTGTGGGACCAAATGTTTTTGAAGAAATGGGTTAAGGGTACCATGTATATGCAGGGATAATTTTGGTGGTGGCAAAAGAGTCATAGAAAATATAGTTCCTTTGTAATGTCAAGAAACTATGATTATTTCAAATTCCATCTTTGGAATTTAAAATATATAGAAAAAATATTTTTGTGGAGTGGGAAGGAGTTGAATAATATCATAGAAGGTGTGCATGACTTGAGAGGTAAATCTTGGAGTGGCAGAAAAATATTTGGAGTGGTTTATGGGGCTAGAAGAGGTGAAAAAGGCCTTTGCCTTTGAAAATTAAATAACCAGAACCAAAGATTCTTTAGAAGGAATGTCGGGGCCGGATTTCGGGAACATAATATTCCAGAAATTAACCCCTAGTGTCATCACCAGCCCAGGGGTACTGTTACTGGTGGACACATCCTTGTTACAGATTACCAAGCATTTTCAAGAATTTGATACAAGACCATAAAGGTCTGCTGATATAACAATGACTCCGGTGGTGGATGAAGGGATTGACTTGTGGATCTCCACATCGATGGGGTTCCATTCCAACAGGACAGCTGACCCGGATAACTCCTATCTTGCGTGGCTGCACTCCTAGGCTTCGCACGAACGTCGCTGTAGTACTTCTCGCAGAACTCCTAACCTGACCAAGTAAATAGCCAGGGACAAGCCTGTGAGTACGTTTGAATGTACTCGCAAACATCATGGACAAAAGATATAATAAATGCAGCAAACAATTATACGGTCATGATGGAATAAACTATATGCATATGCTCATGATAGACTTATAAAAAAAATGCATGCTGACCGGAATTAGACCATGGCACAGTGAATAATAATTATTGCAGAAAATAAATATTAATATCAATAGAATATAAAAGAAATGCCGGTCGGATGTCAAGTGACACCACGAATCGGACTTGAAAAGAAATGCCAGTCGGGTGTCTAAAGGAGAAATCGGACGATACCATCCGAGAACTGAGGCGACGCCACGAAAGGACTTGAAGAAAAATGCCAATCGGGTGTCCACAAGAGTAGTGGCGTGATAAACCGCCTGACACTCGAGGGACGCCACAAAAGGACTTTAAAAGAAATGCCAGTCGGGTGTCCACAAGAGTAGTGGCGTGATAAACCGCCTGACACTCGAGGGACGCCACAGAAAGGATTTAAAAATAAAGGCGAGTGTCCGGGGTAGTCTAGCCAGCCCCTGAGACACTCTGGAAAATAAAATAAGAGCAGGGGGTTAGTTCACCATAATAATCATTTCATCCATAATATTCATAGCAATAACAGTAACAGTAAAGTATTATCCTGTAAAATTAATCAAGCTCACTGAATTATTTTTCCTCCGGAGACCGACTCTAAGACCGACACTTGACCAACCCAGACTGTAGTCCTCAACCGCGGACACGGCTATTCGAATAGGTTTCAAACTCTGCAGAGGTTGTACTCTTTACCCACAAGTATAGGATTTCATTAGTCAGTATCGTGACACTGACTAATTCCCATTACGGTCTTTGGGTTGAAAACACACCTAACCAGCACACACCAGCTTAACTTTTCTGCTGCCAGGGATCACCCAGAACAACAGTTAAGGAAAACTCTAAGTCGGAGAGGCTACAACCTCCATGAGCATGGGATCACTATTCATACGCGCGGATTACAAGGGTACACTCCCTCTCGGCATCACACAGCCGGAAACACCCATGCCCCCTGACCTGATGACTGGGTCTAGTCCAGGGCCCTGGAAACCCTCATCATGGTCCTCTGTACGGTGTGTGCACGGAAAGGGGTTAACAACTTACTAAACCATACCCTACCCGAGGCAGGGACAAGTGGTAGCACGAGACAAGTATGGGGTTACCGGAACAAGACTCGATCTACGGTCGACTCAGGAGGCCTATGATTCCTGCAGTGGTTAACATAACAAAATTATTCTCTCAACCATATCATCAGAACAGGGCCACAACCCTTATCTGCTTCCACATATATCTCATGACACCACCGTGTCAAATATGGCCCGTGCCTACCGGCACGTCCAAAACAGGAGCACCTTCCTGGATTCTCATACCTTATGCATGTTGCAAAAATGCATGCAAGAGAACTTATCTACATGAACATGCATGCATGAAATATTCCTACTCATATGCAATTTTTATTACTAGTATTAAACCATGCTTAAAATACTCTAGCTAATAAATTATCAAACAATCACCATATCAAGTGTTCACAATGCTTGCCTTAGATATGAAAAAGGTGCTGGTTACTTGCAAGGAAACATCTCCCCTTCATTTCCTATTTTCAAAAATATCTAAATTACCACATAATTCAAAAACAGCACTAAAAAGTATTTCAAAACTTTTTGAAGTAAGTACTGAAATAAACTAGAGGATATTTAAGGAATATCAGAAAAAGAATTAATTTATTTAGAGTTCATATGAATTAGTTATGGAATTACTAAGATGGAAAACCTGATTAAAAGCAATATTTAAATCCATTAAACAGAAACTCTGCATAGTAAAATGTTCACTTAATTTAAAGAAACAGAGCAAGATTTTAGAAACCTACAGAAATTCGAATTACCCATTTTAGAGTAGAAAAGGCTACTGTGGAATTATTAGAAAGCTGCTGGAATTGATAAAAAGAAAGGATAGATTCGCGCCCTGAGCGCTGTTTAGCTCCACGGCACCACTGGGCCGAGCCCAGTCGTCTGGCTGCGGGGAAGGTGCTGACGACGAAGGCGGAAACAGTGAAGTACGTTTTTCCCCACACGGAGACGGGTTTTGCGGAACCCGTGTCCACACACACAGCGGGCGGTGGGTCACTGACAGTGGGCCCGCCTGGCCCACTGGTCAGGTTTGACCACGGTCCACCCGCCCTTCTTCCTGGCGACAGAACGGGGCGGGCCTCCGGCGAAGCTCGCCGGCGGACGGTGGCGCCGTTGGAGGAGCCGAGGGCACCGTTGTGTCCAGGAGGTGGAAGCGGTTCGTCCGGTGCCCTCCGTGGTGGCTGGGATGGACGGAGTTGCCGGTGACGAGGTCCTCGGCGGACGGCGCCGTCGGACGAAAAGGGGACTCCGGCTAGGGTGCGACTCCAGTGGAGTTGAAGTTGGGGACGGGTCGGTGGATGCTCAAGGAAGGTTTTGGTGCAGAAAGTAAGGAGGGGGATGCACTGGAGGGGTGGTGAGCTTCGAGAAGGTGGCGGCGGCAGAGGTTGCCGGAGACGGGGAAGGTGACCGTTTCTGGTCGATTGGGTGCACGGGGGAGATCCTAGAGAGTAGGAAGAGGTCGTGATCGACTGAGGGGGCTTGGGGTTGAGTATTTATAGGCGGAGCGACGCGGTCCGGCGGGTTCCAGAGAACGGACACGGCGGCGATGCTTTTACTCCGGTAGGCGTGGTCGTTGGGTGGCCAGTGCGGGTTGGCGAGGACGTGGCCTGGCCGCAGTTACTCCCCAGGCGAGCTGGCTGCCCCGGGAAGCGCCAGGTAGCCTGGACGGCGCCGTCCACGGCCTACAGTGGCGGAGACCATTAATGGCGGCGAGCGAGGCCGGTGGCGAGGTTGGTGAGGCCGGCGGGGTTCTGTGAGGACGTGGATGCTCGCAGTGAAGGCGGGGCGTCCGGTTTGGCTCGGGGGCGAGCCACGCGTCCATGGCGGTGGAGGTCGATGCTACGTGGCGAGGTAGGACTCGTCGGGCGGCGTCAACGACGGCAGTGGACGGTGGTGGCCGGCGCAAGCGGCCAAGGGAAGGTGTCGGAGAGGTAGGTGGTGGTCGGCCTGATCCAGAGGGGGACTCGGGCGAGTGGGGAGGCAGCAGGGCAGCGACAGGAGCCCGGTGTCAGCGCGTGCCATAACTGCGCTCTGCTCGTGCTCCGGACACGCTTCTGAGGTGTTCGACGAAATGCCAATGCACGTTAGGCTGCTCCAACTGAGCTTGTTTTTGGCAGGCTGATGCTCCTGATGGTTCTAGAGATGGTGGACATGATGGTTTGGGAAGGGTGGCTAGATGCTAATGTAGTTTAGGAAGAGATAGAGTTTCTGTCATGCACACAGGGTGTTTGACAGAATACCAGGGGGACCTAGGTGATCTTGTTGGATGTGCAATTTGGCAGGATGATGTCTCTTTATATGGTAAAGATGATGGTGGAGTTATTTTGGGAAAAGGAAATACTTGCTAGTGCAAGTTGTACTGGAATTCAGTTCTGGACTGAATATTCAGAGGGGTATTTGGTGGGTCTAAATTATGCTAATGGAGCTGATCTTCTGGAGTTAAGGGTTGGGTAGGAGGAACTAGAAGATGGCCAAAGCACAGAATTATTGGAGCAAGAAATAATGGGGTTGTAGTAGAAACCTAGAAGATGGACAGAAATAGAAATGAGGATGGTTCACTCAAAATTTTCAAAACACCAAGTTGGGTTTTTGCACCAAAGTGACACATAGGCATCATAAAACCTCTCAGAATTTTGGTGGCATTTTTAGAGAATTATTTAAAATAGTTGTAGTGCAACAGAAGCATTTAAGACACTGCAAAGATTATAAAAAGGATTTTCTAAGAAAAAAAATTTATTATGAAAATAGTTTCTACTGTTATTAAACAAGTAATGAAAGGACTTAGGATACAACCAGAGCCCACAAAAATTATTTCCAAAATTTATTATATAAAGAAAGGATTTTTGAAGGACAGGTATAGAAAAGGCTCTAAAAATAATTAAAGAACCTAGTATAATTCAAAATTTTATTTAATAAAACTGTGGTTACAATTTTGGGGTGTTACAAATTCTAACCCCCTTAAGAAAAATCTTGTCCTCGAGATTTGTTAAAGGCGGAAGAATTAAAAAGCATACCACACAAACAAAACATTCATATGCAAAAATGCAAACAGGGCAATACATTCATGACATACAAACAAAACGAGATCACAACATGTAAACAAGCAATACATGCTACGCAAACGCACTCACGACCGTCTACGGTCCGAAAGCGGGATCTACGGGGTCAAGCGGAAGGCTTCCCGGTGTTGGAACATATCTTTCTTCTTCCGGAGTGAGTGGAGGGAGTGGAGGGAGCAAACGAAGGATGTGTCCTTCCTGAGTTGGCAGAGGGGGTCCGCCAATGGCGATCCGGGGATTCAGAACAGCAAGGTAGTGGAGATACTCCAGTATTTGCTGGGTGAAACGCTCCTGGGCCATCACATATTGAATGAGGTAGACCAGGGCTGGATCGCTCTCCGCACGTCCACATCGGAACGTAGCTTCTGCTCCAAAAGCAGCGCGACTTGGAAAATAACAGTATTCCCTTGCGTTGGCACAGGGCACCGCAAATCTAAGACGGGTGATTGCTTCATACGCAGCAGACTCAATGGCCATGCCTGGCGTTGGCATGGATCTCCCAATGAAAATTACATAGGGAGGGCCTTGGTTTAAGTCTGCTGGTGGAATATGTACAGCTGCCCAGTATTTCGAGAGATCAGGGGTGATTCTCGATTTGAATAGCTCATACAGGGGTGGATGGGTGGAGCCAAGAGTATTGCGGGTAAAATCCCATAATAACATAACAAAACTACCAGGTCTTGCTTCGGGGTTCCTCAGATAAGCTCCGGGGTGAGACATGTGTGGATGAATGGAAAAAGGCAGTGCTTGAGGCTGATGGTCGCTGGTGTGGAAAAAATGAGTGTGGCCTCTTATAGAGAGCCTGGGTCATGAAACATGAAGTAGTGACGGTACGACTGAGACACCGAATCCGGCGCGGGGCTGTCTGAGTCAAAGTCTCAGGCATCAATCCCCAAAAGGGAAGTGACATATTACTGTGCATGTCGATTTAGGGGTCACGTCTAGGATTTACTCTGCAACCACTCATCAAGCAAATCATGCCGGATCACACATACTATTAGATGGTGACACGTAGGGGGTCTACAAACTTACTACTCCACACAACAGCTACTGCGGAACTTTAAGGAAAAACCGAGCCACTAGGGCTTTGATAACAATCGTGGTGGACTCAGTCCATCTGGTTGATATCTATCTTGGCGCGTCTTGCGGATGCCGAGTCGTCTCCGTGAGCTTCCGCGTCGGAGCTGGTCGGGGTAGGATGGGGAGCTACAGGGCTGGAGTAGCGGTGGTGTCCTTCGAGGGGCGTCGAGGTCACCGTCCCACTGGAGTAGGCTTCCAAGAGACGACGGAGGTGTCCGGGTGAGGCGAAGGCATTGCCCGGGTAGGTGACATGGTCAGAGCTTGGGGGCTCAACCGGCCTTCCAAGCAGCAATATAGGGGCGTCGGTGGCGGGTGCGACTTCACTCCTTGCTGGGGTCAGGAGAGCGAGCTTCCTGCGGGTCTCAATCAGGTCAAGAGTGATCTGATCGTACAGTGCCTCCTGCGCTCTTAGGTAGCGCACCAGGTGCACCAGGGCAGGGTCCGACTCATGGTCTCCGTTGGCGACCTGGGTCGGGCTACCATAGCCTTCACGACTAGGGTAGTAGTAGAAGGAGCGGCAGTTAACCCTCGGCGACAGGTGCCGGAGTTGAACTATAGCCTCTCGGGCAGCAAGTTGGATGGATTGAGGCTCGTCGGAGGTCGTCCTCCCGGTGAATCGGTAGGGACGCTCCGATGTGGTGCCTTTCCCGTAGATGTGCACCGTGGCCCAGAAGTGATGGATGGAATTACTCGTGTGCTCTTGGTACACGACATATTCCGGCGGCTCGTTGATGCTAAAAGCACGACGGGTGAGATTGGCGAGAATGGTTACGAAGCCTTCAAGCTCGACTGCGGTGGTCTCGTTGTGCATGAGGGGGCCTGTCATCTTGGTGGTTTGATAACGAACTGGGAACGAGGCTGTGATGTGCTGAGTTTGGGGTAAGGCTTCCTTTATAAGTCAGCCGAGTCTTCCATCGCACGCTTGTGGATGGTAAAGTTCAGGGGTTGGCACAGGCACACGGCCTATGGATAGACTGATAGGTTGGGCACCGGCTATTAAAAGATGTCGGTTGCCACTGTGGGTGGGATAGATTTGACCGTGGACAGGAAAAGATGTGGATGGTGTGGAAACCTAGGGATGGTGACCAGGCTAAGATAGGTTTAGCCAATGGTCAGCCTGGCTCTGATACCAAGTCTGTCGGGGCCGGATTTCGGGAACATAATATTCCAGAAATTAACCCCTAGTGTCATCACCAGCCCAGGGGTACTGTTACTGGTGGACACATCCTTGTTACAGATTACCAAGCATTTTCAAGAATTTGATACAAGACCATAAAGGTCTGCTGATATAACAATGACTCCGGTGGTGGATGAAGGGATTGACTTGTGGATCTCCACATCGATGGGGTTCCATTCCAACAGGACAGCTGACCCGGATAACTCCTATCTTGCGTGGCTGCACTCCTAGGCTTCGCACGAACGTCGCTGTAGTACTTCTCGCAGAACTCCTAACCTGACCAAGTAAATAGCCAGGGACAAGCCTGTGAGTACGTTTGAATGTACTCGCAAACATCATGGACAAAAGATATAATAAATGCAGCAAACAATTATACGGTCATGATGGAATAAACTATATGCATATGCTCATGATAGACTTATAAAAAAAATGCATGCTGACCGGAATTAGACCATGGCACAGTGAATAATAATTATTGCAGAAAATAAATATTAATATCAATAGAATATAAAAGAAATGCCGGTCGGATGTCAAGTGACACCACGAATCGGACTTGAAAAGAAATGCCAGTCGGGTGTCTAAAGGAGAAATCGGACGATACCATCCGAGAACTCAGGCGACGCCACGAAAGGACTTGAAGAAAAATGCGAATCGGGTGTCCACAAGAGTAGTGGCGTGATAAACCGCCTGACACTCGAGGGACGCCACAAAAGGACTTTAAAAGAAATGCCAGTCGGGTGTCCACAAGAGTAGTGGCGTGATAAACCGCCTGACACTCGAGGGACGCCACAGAAAGGATTTAAAAATAAAGGCGAGTGTCCGGGGTAGTCTAGCCAGCCCCTGAGACACTCTGGAAAATAAAATAAGAGCAGGGGGTTAGTTCACCATAATAATCATTTCATCCATAATATTCATAGCAATAACAGCAGCAGTAAAGTATTATCCTGTAAAATTAATCAAGATCACTGAATTATTTTTCCTCCGGAGACCGACTCTAAGACCGACACTTGACCAACCCAGACTGTAGTCCTCAACCGCGGACACGGCTATTCGAATAGGTTTCAAACTCTGCAGAGGTTGTACTCTTTACCCACAAGTATAGGATTTCATTAGTCAGTATCGTGACACTGACTAATTCCCATTACGGTCTTTGGGTTGAAAACACACCTAACCAGCACACACCAGCTTAACTTTTCTGCTGCCAGGGATCACCCAGAACAACAGTTAAGGAAAACTCTAAGTCGGAGAGGCTACAACCTCCATGAGCATGGGATCACTATTCATACGCGCGGATTACAAGGGTACACTCCCTCTCGGCATCACACAGCCGGAAACACCCATGCCCCCTGACCTGATGACTGGGTCTAGTCCAGGGCCCTGGAAACCCTCATCATGGTCCTCTGTACGGTGTGTGCACGGAAAGGGGTTAACAACTTACTAAACCATACCCTACCCGAGGCAGGGACAAGTGGTAGCACGAGACAAGTATGGGGTTACCGGAACAAGACTCGATCTACGGTCGACTCAGGAGGCCTATGATTCCCGCAGTGGTTAACATAACAAAATTATTCTCTCAACCATATCATCAGAACAGGGCCACAACCCTTATCTGCTTCCACATATATCTCATGACACCACCGTGTCAAATATGGCCCGTGCCTACCGGCACGTCCAAAACAGGAGCACCTTCCTGGATTCTCATACCTTATGCATGTTGCAAAAATGCATGCAAGAGAACTTATCTACATGAACATGCATGCATGAAATATTCCTACTCATATGCAATTTTTATTACTAGTATTAAACCATGCTTAAAATACTCTAGCTAATAAATTATCAAACAATCACCATATCAAGTGTTCACAATGCTTGCCTTAGATATGAAAAAGGTGCTGGTTACTTGCAAGGAAACATCTCCCCTTCATTTCCTATTTTCAAAAATATCTAAATTACCACATAATTCAAAAACAGCACTAAAAAGTATTTCAAAACTTTTTGAAGTAAGTACTGAAATAAACTAGAGGATATTTAAGGAATATCAGAAAAAGAATTAATTTATTTAGAGTTCATATGAATTAGTTATGGAATTACTAAGATGGAAAACCTGATTAAAAGCAATATTTAAATCCATTAAACAGAAACTCTGCATAGTAAAATGTTCACTTAATTTAAAGAAACAGAGCAAGATTTTAGAAACCTACAGAAATTTGAATTACCCATTTTAGAGTAGAAAAGGCTACTGTGGAATTGTTAGAAAGCTGCTGGAATTGATAAAAAGAAAGGATAGATTCGCGCCCTGAGCGCTGTTTAGCTCCACGGCACCACTGGGCCGAGCCCAGTCGTCTGGCTGCGGGGAAGGTGCTGACGACGAAGGCGGAAACAGTGAAGTACGTTTTTCCCCACACGGAGACGGGTTTTGCGGAACCCGTGTCCACACACACAGCGGGCGGTGGGTCACTGACAGTGGGCCCGCCTGGCCCACTGGTCAGGTTTGACCACGATCCACCCGCCCTTCTTCCTGGCGACAGAACGGGGCGGGCCTCCGGCGAAGCTCGCCGGCGGACGGTGGCGCCGTTGGAGGAGCCGAGGGCACCGTTGTGTCCAGGAGGTGGAAGCGGTTCGTCCGGTGCCCTCCGTGGTGGCTGGGATGGACGGAGTTGCCGGCGACGAAAAGGGGACTCCGGCTAGGGTGCGACTCCAGTGGAGTTGAAGTTGGGGACGGGTCGGTGGATGCTCAAGGAAGGTTTTGGTGCAGAAAGTAAGGAGGGGGATGCACTGGAGGGGTGGTGAGCTTCGAGAAGGTGGCGGCGGCAGAGGTTGCCGGAGACGGGGAAGGTGACCGTTTCCGGTCGATTGGGTGCACGGGGGAGATCCTAGAGAGTAGGAAGAGGTCGTGATCGACTGAGGGGGCTTGGGGTTGAGTATTTATAGGCGGAGCGACGCGGTCCGGCGGGTTCCAGAGAACGGACACGGCGGCGATGCTTTTACTCCGGTAGGCGTGGTCGTTGGGTGGCCGGTGCGGGTTGGCGAGGACGTGGCCTGGCCGCAGTTACTCCCCAGGCGAGCTGGCTGCCCCGGGAAGCGCCAGGTAGCCTGGACGGCGCCGTCCACGGCCTACAGTGGCGGAGACCATTAATGGCGGCGAGCGAGGCCGGTGGCGAGGTTGGTGAGGCCGGCGGGGTTCTGTGAGGACGTGGATGCTCGCAGGGAAGGCGGGGCGTCCGGTTTGGCTCGGGGGCGAGCCACGCGTCCATGGCGGTGGAGGTCGATGCTACGTGGCGAGGTAGGACTCGTCGGGCGGCGTCAACGACGGCAGTGGACGGTGGTGGCCGGCGCAAGCGGCCAAGGGAAGGTGTCGGAGAGGTAGGTGGTGGTCGGCCTGATCCAGAGGGGGACTCGGGCGAGTGGGGAGGCAGCAGGGCAGCGACAGGAGCCCGGTGTCAGCGCGTGCCATAACTGCGCTCTGCTCGTGCTCCGGACACGCTTCTGAGGTGTTCGACGAAATGCCAATGCACGTTAGGCTGCTCCAACTGAGCTTGTTTTTGGCAGGCTGATGCTCCTGATGGTTCTAGAGATGGTGGACATGATGGTTTGGGAAGGGTGGCTAGATGCTAATGTAGTTTAGGAAGAGATAGAGTTTCTGTCATGCACACAGGGTGTTTGACAGAATACCAGGGGGACCTAGGTGATCTTGTTGGATGTGCAATTTGGCAGGATGATGTCTCTTTATATGGTAAAGATGATGGTGGAGTTATTTTGGGAAAAGGAAATACTTGCTAGTGCAAGTTGTACTGGAATTCAGTTCTGGACTGAATATTCAGAGGGGTATTTGGTGGGTCTAAATTATGCTAATGGAGCTGATCTTCTGGAGTTAAGGGTTGGGTAGGAGGAACTAGAAGATGGCCAAAGCACAGAATTATTGGAGCAAGAAATAATGGGGTTGTAGTAGAAACCTAGAAGATGGACAGAAATAGAAATGAGGATGGTTCACTCAAAATTTTCAAAACACCAAGTTGGGTTTTTGCACCAAAGTGACACATAGGCATCATAAAACCTCTCAGAATTTTGGTGGCATTTTTAGAGAATTATTTAAAATAGTTGTAGTGCAACAGAAGCATTTAAGACACTGCAAAGATTATAAAAAGGATTTTCTAAGACAAAAATTTTATTATGAAAATAGTTTCTACTGTTATTAAACAAGTAATGAAAGGACTTAGGATACAACCAGAGCCCACAAAAATTATTTCCAAAATTTATTATATAAAGAAAGGATTTTTGAAGGACAGGTATAGAAAAGGCTCTAAAAATAATTAAAGAACCTAGTATAATTCAAAATTTTATTTCTAGCCAAATTTTATTTAATAAAACTGTGGTTACAATTTTGGGGTGTTACAAGGAAATAGTTTTGAAAACCTCCAAAAATAAAATAACCCAAATAATTACCCCCTTCAAACAGAACCTTCCAAGAAAATTTTTAAATCCTAACTAAAGTCTGAAAAAGTTTTCAAAACTCCAAATAAATATTTTTGGGGTGTTACAACACCTACCCCCTTAAGAAAAATCTCGTCCCCGAGATTTCAGCTGTCCCTCAAACAGGTACGGATACTCAGTCCTTAAATGATCTTCTCTTTCCCAGGTTGCCTCTTCCTCGGTGTGATTGCTCCATTGGACTTTGCAAAATTTTATTATGTTTTGTCGGGTTCTCCGTTCAGACTCCTCCAAAATTCTTATAGGACGTTCCCGATAGGTAAGATCGGGTTGAAGGTCTAATTCTTGGTGCTGAACTTGTTTTTCCGGGTTGCTAACACACTTCCTCAGTTGAGACACATGGAACACATCGTGAACATCTGATAATTCTGCTGGTAATTCCAGTTGATAGGCAACCTTGCCCCTTCTTGTGGTTACTTTGAATGGTCCAATAAATCTTGGTGCTAATTTCCCCTTAACCTTAAATCTCTGTAGCCCCCTTGTCGGAGATACTCTAAGATATACGTAGTCATTGGGCTCAAAGTGGACCTGGCGGTGTTTTTGATCATAATAACTCTTCTGTCGGCTTTGAGCTGCCCTTAGTCGGTCCTGAATAAGCTTTACTTTGGTTTCTGCCTCTATTAGTATTTCTGGTCCAAAAATTCGGCTGTCTCCGGTTTCAGACCAATTTAGTGGGGTCCGGCATCGTCGTCCGTATAATGCTTCGAAAGGTGACATTTTTAGGCTAGCTTGATAACTGTTGTTGTAGGAGAATTCTGCATAAGGCAAACTATCCTCCCAACTGACTCCGTAGGTAAGCACACATGCTCTCAACATGTCTTCTAATATTTGATTTACCCGCTCTGTCTGTCCTCCGGTCTGTGGGTGGTATGCTGTGCTGAAAGCCAGTTGCGTGCCTAAGGCTTGCTGTAGATGTTCCCAAAATCTAGAGACAAATTGGGTGCCTCTGTCAGAGACAATTATTTTGGGTACCCCGTGTAGACAAACAATCCTGGATAGGTACAGCCTGGCTAGCCTCTGTGTTGAGTAGGTGGTTTTTACCGGAATGAAATGTGCTACCTTGGTTAGCGAATCTGTTATTACCCAGATAGCATCATTCCCATGGCGTGACCTTGGCAAACCAACAACAAAATCCATTCCAATTCTATCCCATTTCCATTCAGGTACCTTAATTGGTTGCAACAACCCTGCTGGTCTCTGGTGTTCCGCCTTCACACGTTGGCAGGTATCACAACATGCCACATATATGGCTATATCCCTTTTCATCCCGTGCCACCAGAATCTCTCCTGTAGATCCTTATACATTTTGGTCCCTCCGGGATGAATGGAATATGGAGTGGTATGCGCCTCTGCCATTATTTGCTGTTTTAAATCTTCAATGTTTGGTACGCATAATCTTTGTCCAAACCAAATAACTCCTTGGCTGTCTTCAATAAATTCGGGTGCCCTGCCCAGTTTCATCTTTCTCCTAATCCCTTCAATACTTGGGTGTCCCTTCTGGGCTTCTCTGATCTGGTCCTCTAATGTTGGTTTTATTTCCAACTGGGAAATGGTCCCCTCCGTGACTAGGGCCATGTTGAGCTTGGCAAATTCCTGGCTGAGCACATGTTGCGAGAGTTGTACACTGCCATTACCGGCGCAGGGATTCCTGCTGAGGGCATCTGCCACAACATTGGCTTTACCAGGGTGATAGTGAATTCCTACGTCATAATCCTTAATTAGCTCAAGCCAACGTCGTTGTCTCAAATTTAATTCTGGCTGCGTGAAAATATACTTAAGACTTTTGTGGTCCGTGTATATTTCACATCGGTTCCCCAGAAGATAGTGTCGCCACTCTTTGAGTGCGTGTATTACTGCAGCAAGTTCCAGATCATGAACGGGGTAATTTTCTTCATGTCGCCGTAGCTGTCTTGAGGTGTAAGCCACTACTTTTCCTTCCTGCATTAACACACATCCAAGGCCTTTCCCGGATGCGTCACAATATATATCAAAATATTTGCGCACATCGGGCACAACCAGAACTGGTGATGTTGTTAACCTCTTTTTCAACTCCTGAAAACTCTTTTCACAGGCTTCAGTCCATTCAAACTTCTTATCTTTCTTGAGTAACTGGGTCATGGGTCTGGCTATAGTGGAGAACCCTTCAATAAATCTTCGATAATAGCCCGCTAGGCCAAGAAAACTTCTGACTTCCGTTACGTTTGTGGGTTGCTTCCATCCCAACACATCCTTTACTTTTCCCGGGTCCACAGCGATTCCATCTTGGGTCAATACGTGCCCAAGGAAACCAACTTCCCTCAACCAAAATTCACATTTGCTGAATTTTGCATATAGCTGATGTTTCCTTAACTCTTCCAGTACTATCCGAAGATGTTGCTCATGTTCTTCGGGCGTCTTAGAGTAAATGAGTATGTCATCGATAAATACCACCACAAATTTATCCAAATATTTCATAAAAACTTTGTTCATGAGATGCACAAAATACGCCGGGGCATTGGTTAAACCGAACGCCATCACTGTGAATTCATATAATCCGTATCTGGTAGTAAACGCCGTCTTAGGTATGTCCGTCGTCCGAATTTTTAGCTGATGATATCCTGATCTTAGGTCTATCTTCGAGAAGACTTTAGCTTCTGCTAGTTGCTCAAACAAATCGTTGATTCTGGGCGGTGGATATTTATTCTTGATAGTGACCATATTAAGTGCCCTGTAATCAATACATAGCCGTAGGGTACCATCCCTCTTTTTGGCGAATAAAACTGGCGACCCCCATGGTGACGAGCTGGGTCGCACGTAACCTTTCTCCATCAACTCCTTAATTTGCTTCTTTAATTCTGCCAATTCCGTTGGGGCCATACGGTACGGCTTCTTGTATATGGGTGTCGTTCCGGGTGCTAGTTCAATAACGAACTCAATTTCGCGGTCCGGAGGCATTCCTGGTAACTCTTCAGGGAATACATCAGGATATTCACAGACTACAGGAACCTTATTTAATTCCACCGTATCCACTTGATTTAATTTCCCTTGGAATGTGGCAATCTTCCTTGTACCCACTTTTATTGTCTTTCCTTGGCAATTGGTAAGAGTTACCGTGCGGTTATAGTAGTCTATGAAACCTTTGTTTGTGGTTAACCAATCCATTCCCAGAATAATGTCCAAATCAACTGCGTCCAATACGAAGAGATTGGCTAAGAATCCCATTCCTTCAATTTCGATGTTCACATCCTTGCAGTACCATTGAGTATTTTGCTTTGATCCCGGGGACTGAATAACCATGGAATTTTGCAAAGGCAAAAAGGGAAACTGATTCTTCGAGGCAAATCTTTTAGAAATGCAAGAGTGGGAAGCTCCGGAATCAAATAAAACTGTAGCATCTACTGAGTTGGCGGGGAACGTACCAAACACGATATCAGGTGCGTTCTGAGCTTCCTCAAAAGTCACGTGGTTGATATGTCCTTGCTTGTGGTTGTTATTGGGGTTGAAGTTATTGCGTCGCGGAGCGTTGGTCGCACCGCGGCCATTGTTGTTGTTGTTGGCTTTGGGAGGGTTGTTTCCTTGTTTTGGGCATTGTTTAGCATAATGCCCCTCTCCTCCATAGGAATAACAGGTAACTCCAGGATAAAAAGTTGTATCCTTGGTCCTATTGTGGAATGCACTGCGGTTCTGTGGTGGAGCTGTAGTTGTTGGTCGGGTTATTACTGGTTTTTGAACATCATTCCTGGGCCTGTTGTTGCGAACCTGTACTGACTGGTTCATGCGACGCTTGCGAGCCTCATCCATATTGCGGTGTTCATTTTCCAGAATAATAGCCTTATCCACAAGTGTCTTAAAGTCTGGAAAGGTATGAACCATCAGCTGGCACTTTAGGGACGAAATAAGTCCGTCGAGAAATTTTTCCATCTTTTTGTTCTCTGTCATGTATTCGTCGTTGGCGTACCGGGCCAACTGAGTAAACTGATCCAGATATTGGGATACTGTGGATCCCCGCTGTTTGAGATCCTCAAATTCCCTCTTCTTTAATTTCATAATGCTATTAGGGATATGTGCTCCTCGGAAATTCTCCTTGAATTGCTCCCATGTCATATTTGCTCCGTCAGGATGGGTGTGACATAAGTTTTCCCACCATGAAGCAGCCGTTCCAGAAAAATAGTGTCGTGTGTACAGCACCTTTTCCTGGTCAGTACACTGGGCAATGACCAATTTTCTTTCCATGTCTCGAAGCCAGTCGTCTGCCTCTAGTGGCTTGTCAGTGTGAGTAAAGATCGTCGGGCGGGTCTTTTGTAACTCAGACAATTTGGACCTGGGTTGCTGTTGTTCATGGTGATTTCCCATGTTAATCAAATGCTGCATCATCTCCTGATGCTGTTGCTGACTTTGCTCATATAGGCGACACACTTGCGAGAATGCTGAATCACTGCTTTGCTGACTTGTCTGCCCTTGAGTAAAATTATTTCCCATCTGTCCAGAGTTGTTCTCAGGTGGAGTTGGCATAGAACGGGTCCAGGGACGATGCATTTTCTTTCTGGGGTATTTGCATAACACCAAGGAAAATAATCAAATAGCAGAAAATAAATTTTCAAATAAGTTTTTCCCCCCAGGACAAGGTAAGACAAGGCAGCCAGTTATATTACACAAGTAATTTAATTATACAAACAGGATTTAATTATACAGGATACATGTGGAAACTGTATCATACAAGATCACTTATTCTACTAGCGCACTCTCCGCGCTCTCATCGACCTGCGGTCCTAACATCGCTATCTTACAAAGGATAGGCAGAACAGGAGATAATATATTACACCCGTGTTCTCAAGCGGTCATCTGGCGAAGAAAACTGCGTGCGTCCACACAGCTCATCCTAGGTTTTGCTGAGAGTGAGACTCAGACAAGGCACCCAAGATGTGATATCGCCCTCCTCCTCCTCCTCCTCGAGGATCGCCTCTAGTCGTGTGGTCGTTGATGCCGTGCCTGCTGGAGGTGGCACCGTGCTCGTCAGTGGAGAAGCTCTGGTCGGAATGGGTGCAGCCAGACGGCTAGCATCGCCAGTCGAGGTCGAGCGCTGAGCCGCGGGACTAGCCAGAGAAGTATTTGGTGGAGTGGAAGTGCGCGGAGCACGAGGTGAAGGAGAGCGGTACTCGCTCCTGCGAATAACTCTCGCACGAGACAAGTCCATCCGTGCAGTAAGGTAGTCATCCACCAGGGAGGTGAAAGCTGACTCCAAGGCCATGATGTACTGGACAAGTGGCTCGATAGCCAGATCCTTTTCCCCTATGGTGCAGGAAAAAGCATAGTGGCTAGTATATGGAACGTGGCAAGGCAGGTAGTAATAGGGACGGTTCTGCATAACGGGCAGGATGTCCCTGAGACGTGCGATAGCCTCACGTGCGGCCATCTGGATAGCATGCCTCTCAGTGGGCATGGCTCTCCCCATGAAGCGATAGTTGCGGAAAGACACGGAAACACCACCCCGAATATATACCGAAGCCTGGTACATAGTCAGGGTCTCTGAGATCTTGTTCGGGTAAATGACGTACTCCGGACGCCCGAGGGATCCCATCGCGTCCCTCGCGATGCTCGCAAGAAGGCGGGAAAATCCCGCAGGCTCGTTGACGAAAACCTGCGATGGGCAGCTGCCACCAGCCATCTACAACAGTAGACAAAAATCCAAGTAGCCATGTCATAAGTGTATGATGACTAAGGAAAATTTGCTACGATGCATGAGATGCATGCTGGGGAAATGTCAGCACTGACTCGGTGACTAGCGATCGTGCCTAGGGCTCCTACAGTCAGCCTGGCTCTGATACCAAGGTCTGTCAGGCTCATTTCTGGGAAATAAATCACAGAATAGCCTGAAGTCACACTGGTTCCCAAGAACAACCAGTGGACAACCTTGATATAGATAACCAGTACAATATAATATTACACAGGGTTGAGTCAGGGTGACTCAACAATTTTATTACAACAACTCAACGCACTAAGGTGGCGGAATGTGATAGTGGATGGTGGGACTCAACACTAATATACTAGCATAGAGTCAAGCATCAGTGTGAGGCTTGACTATTTTATTGGTGTGGCGGAAGCTTGACGGATGATACAAGTGATAGACTCCATGACACAGGTGTGCTGACTGGGAACCTTCTAAGCGTCGGCCTCGCTAGTGCAATTCTCCTCCAAAAGCTTGTCCTCCTCCAAGTCTGGCCAAGTAAATAGCCAGGGACAAGCCAGTGAGTACTTTGAATGTACTCGCAAACATTATGAACATAAGATATACCGAATGCGAATGCCATGGTAGATAAACTACATGCATGCAACAATTATCAAGACTTGGCATGGTGAAACATGGTTAGTACAAAAATAAATATTAGTTTCAATAATATAAATAGATAAAAGGAATGCCGGTCGGATGTCAAGTAACACCACGGTAGGACTTGAAGAGAAATGCCAGTCGGGTGTCCACAAGAGTAGTGGCGTGATAAACCGCCTGACACTCGAGGGACGCCACAAAAGGACTTTAAAAAGAAATGCCAGTCGGGTGTCCACAAGAGTAGTGGCGTGATAAACCGCCTGACACTCGAGGGACGCCACAAAAGGACTTTAAAAAGAAATGCCAGTTGGGTGTCCACAAGAGTAGTGGCGTGATAAACCGCCTGACACTCGAGGGACGCCACAAAAAGGACTTAAAAATAAATGCGAGTGTCCGGGGTAGTCTAGCCAGCCCCTGAGACACTCTGGAAGGTAACAATAAAATCATAGGGTTAGTCCATAAGCATAATTTTCATCATAAATAAATTCATGATAATACTGACTGCGACAAGAACATCATGCAAACATGAACATGCTCAAGTATATTATTTTCCTCCAGAGACTGACAACGGGACCGATACTTGACCCACCCAACTAAGTCCTTGACCGTGGACGCGGCTATTCGAATAGATATAACTCTGCAGAGGGTGTACTCTTTACCCACACGTATGGGATTTCCTTAGACAGCACCGTGCACTGGCTAATACCCAATACGGACTTTGGGTTGAAAACACACCTGATGCGTACACGCCGACCGGATGCCAGGACTCACCCAAAGCATCGCTCCAGAAACCTTAAGTCAGGGAGGCTACAACCTCCGAAAAGCATGGGATCACTATTACACGCGCGGATTGCAAGGGGTGCCCCCGTCTCGGCTACAACCGGAAACACCCATGCCCCTGACCCGATGACAGGCTACAACCTTCATCGTAGTTGTCTGGGTGGCGAGCACCCGTACAGGGGTTATCAACTTACTAGGCCGTACCCTCCTTTCGGAAGGACTCGTGGCAGCACGGTGTACAGCTAGGTGTATAGAACAAGACTCGATCTAGGCAGACTCAGGAGGTATTATAAAAAATATCACTAGTATTCTTTATCAGTATCACACGACACCATTGTGTCAACAAAGGACCATGCCCACCAGCACGTCCAAACCAGCAGCAAACTTCTGCCCTCACGTAACCACATGCATGTCAGGGAAACTAGTGTGATATGCAAGCCAAGGAAAATGTGACATGACCATGCATGCACATGCAACATGTGTAGTGTACTACCAAACTATGTAACCATGCAAAAATGCAAATACCATATCCCAGGTTCAATAATGCTTGCCTTGTCCAAAATAATCAGGAGAAAACCCCTCTGAATTTCCAGCAAAAGTTCCTTCTTCTTTTTCTGAAAAATTCAAATTTGAATTCGAATGAGAATTCCAACACAGAACAGAAAAAGTTCTCAAAATATTTTTAATTAAATCTTAAAATAAACTAGAGAAGAAAAGAAAATTTTAGCAAAAAGAATCAGCTCATTTGGATTTATAGTTTAAAAGTTATTAACTTTTTAAAACCAGGGGTCTTTCTGCAAAACAGAAGCCCCTGAGCTGTTTTAAAAGAAAACGGTTCGGCAGCGAGTACGCCTTCCAGTGCAGAAGGCGTAAAGCGTAGAGTGCGCCTTCGCTGAACACAGGAAACAGAGAGAGAGAGAGCTGACGGGTGGGGGCCACCCGTCAGGTTTGAATTTGAATGCGCTCGCGCGCGTGTACAGAGAAGAGGCGGCGATCGCCGGCGACGATCGCCGGGGTTTCAGGGCCCGGTGCTGGTTGTAGTGTGACCAGCGTGAACTTCCGCATCCGTGGGTGGTGGTGGTGGCCACCGGCGATCACCTGAACGGCGGTGAGCTCGACGCCGGCGGACGGTGGTTCGGGTGAAGTTGGGGCTCGTCGGAGAGGGCTCGGGGAGTGGAATTGGATTAGGGGTTCGGCATAGTGGTGGAAAAGAGGTGGATCGGCGGAGTTTGGGAGGCTCTGGTGGAGTAAGTGCGAGGTTTGTCTCGTGGACAGAGGCGGCGGAGCGGTGGCCGGAGAGGGAGAAGATGACCCCCTCGTGGCCGGGTGGGTGGTTAGGAGGAAGCGTGGGTGGTGGTGGAGGCGAATGGTCAAGCTGGAGGGGCTCGGGGGCCCTTTTTATAGGCGAGTCGAGGATGGCCGAGACGGGCGGAGGTCGCCGGAGTAAATTAGGTCGCCGGGGTTCGTTTTGGCCGGTGGTCTGGGGCGACGGGGCATTAAAGGGGCCGGTGGAGTTCGCCTGAAGCCTCCGCTTGGACGGGCTTGTGCTCGCTTGCCACGTCCGTGATGCGCTGTCCGCACGGGCGCGGCGGCGTGGCCGGCTCCGGCGACTGCCATACGGGCCCCGGGCGGCGTGGTCGGTGCGTCCGATGTGCGGAGAAGCAAGGCAGAGCGACGCGTGGGCGGGGAGGTAGGTAGGGAAGGTGCAGCGCAGTGAATGGAGGCCGATGGCCGAGGCGATCCGCTCGGCATCGCCGTGGAGGAGCTCGGGGTGGCTGCACCGGCCAGCTGCCAGCTCACCGGCGTGGAGAGGCTGGGCGATGGGCCAGGGGGAGCGGCGGCATTGAAGGCGGGCGACGACGCCGTGCGGGAGGGGAAGGGGAGGAGTGCACGGCATCGCCGGCCCCTGTCGGCTGAACTTGTTCAGTTAACTGAATTAAATTCAGTTATGAACAGTATGCCAGCCAAGTGTTTGATGAAATGCTATGGGGTGTTAAACATCTTAGTTGATCAAGGGATTTGCTGTGGTGGTGTGTGGTTACTCAAAAATGAATTTGCCAGAAGGCCAAGGTTTTTGGTGGAGTTTGGAAATGATTTGGAGCAAAAAGTTGATTTCTGGACCAAATTTGAATTGAATAGAATTTGAAATTTTTGAACTGTGGGACCAAATGTTTTTGAAGAAATGGGTTAAGGGTACCATGTATATGCAGGGATAATTTTGGTGGTGGCAAAAGAGTCATAGAAAATATAGTTCCTTTGTAATGTCAAGAAACTATGATTATTTCAAATTCCATCTTTGGAATTTAAAATATATAGAAAAAATATTTTTGTGGAGTGGGAAGGAGTTGAATAATATCATAGAAGGTGTGCATGACTTGAGAGGTAAATCTTGGAGTGACAGAAAAATATTTGGAGTGGTTTATGGGGCTAGAAGAGGTGAAAAAGGCCTTTGCCTTTGAAAATTAAATAACCAGAACCAAAGATTCTTTAGAAGGAAATAGTTTTGAAAACCTCCAAAAATAAAATAACCCAAATAATTACCCCCTTCAAACAGAACCTTCCAAGAAATTTTTTAAATCCTAACTAAAGTCTGAAAAAGTTTTCAAAACTCCAAATAAATATTTTTGGGGTGTTACACTTTACTGATGCACGGGGTCTGCGCCCGGCTTTGTACAAAGAATTACATGCAACAGCGGCAAGACTTGTACAAAAGGTGGTTGCCGGAGCGGATCACGGCAACCGCGCCTTACGGATAAAACTTACGAAGATGCTCGATGTTCCAGGAGTTGCTCACCGGATAGCCATCTTCGGTCTCTAGGCGGACAGCGCCGGGCCTAGTTACTCGTTTCACCCGATAAGGGCCTTCCCACTTCGGCGTCAACTTGTTGGAATTCTTGGCGGACTGAACGCGCCGAAGAACAATGTCGCCTTCCTCGAGACTTCTGGCATTAACTTTGCGGCTATGGTAGCAGCGCAAAGCTTGCTGGTAGCGAGCAGCTCGCACATCAGCCTGAAGACGGTCCTCCTCAAGGAGCAGCGCGTCATCTTGTCGCAGTTGCTCTTGCTCGAGCTCATCATAAGCGAGCACTCGAGGTGACCCGTATACGAGTTCCGTGGGGAGAACTGCCTCTGCTCCATAGACTAGAGCAAAGGGGGTCTGTCAAGTGGCTCGATTCGGCATCGTCCTAATCGACCAAAGAACCACTGGTAGCTCCTCGATCCAGTTTCTTCCGCACTTGTGCAGCCTGTCGAAAGTCCTTGTATTGAGTCCGCGCAGCACTTCAGCGTTCGCTCTCTCCGCTTGACCGTTGCTCCTCGGGTGAGCAACAGAAGCGAGGCAGACCTTGGTGCCAAGGTCTTGGACATATTGCATGAAGGTGCGACTTGTGAATTGTGTGCCGTTGTCGGTGATGATCCTGTTAGGGATCCCGAAACGACAAACAATCGACCTGAAGAACTTGACTGCTGACTGTGCGGTCACCTTTCTCACTGGTTCCACTTCTGGCCACTTTGTGAACTTGTCGATTGCAACGTACAAGTACTCAAAGCCCCCGGCTGCGCAGGGAAAGCGGCCGAGGATGTCGAGCCCCCAGACCGAAAATGGCCAGGATAAAGGGATCGTCTGGAGAGCTTGAGCTGGCTGATGTATCTGCTTGGAATGGAACTGGCACGCTTCACACTTGGTTACTTGTGCAGTTGCATCCTGGAGGGCTTCTGGCCAAAAGAAACCTTGCTAGAACGCCTTGCCGGCAAGTGCTCTTGCGCCAATGTGATGGCCACATATGCCTCCATGTATCTCTGCCAACAGCTTTTGTCCATCTTCCCGGGGAATACACTTCAATTTCACACCGTTGAGTCTTCTTCTGTACAGTGTGCCGTCGACAAACTGGTACATGCTTGACTGCCGGGCTACTCTTTCTGCTTCTTCTTGATCTTCGGGAAGTTCTCCTGTCTGGAGGAAACGGACAATCTGCTGCGCCCATGCTGGAGCTTGCGGCTCGACAGCAAGGACTAAAGGCACATCTGCTGCTGCGGGAACGTTCGCTTCTACGGCAAGAACCTGCGGCTCAGCCGGAGCTTGACTTTCCCCGGCAAGCTTGCCGGAGCAAAACTTGTCGGTGGCGTCTGCTTCAACGGTACAAACCCTAGGGCTTGGAGGAGCAGACTGCCCCTCAGCATTGTTTGTGTTGATTTTGGGGACTTTCTTGGCGGCGGCTTCGGGAAGCTCTGCCGGAAAATAGTCACCAGAAACCAACTTCCTCTTCTTGGTCTGTCCAGTTGATGGTGTTACGGATGGCTGAGTCAGCTTGAGCACAAAGATCCCTGGTTCCACAGGTAACTTAAGTGTAGCACACTTTGACAGGCCGTCGGCGATGTCGTTTTGAGCTCTTGGAACATGCTCCATTTGTAGGCCGTCAAAGTGTTCTTCAAGCTTTCTCACTTCATCAACGTAAGTTTCCATCAACAGACTCTGATAGTTCTTGTTCACTTGGCGGACGACAAGCTGCGAGTCACCCCTTACAATTAGCTTCTTGATCCCAAGGTCTGCCGCGATCCTGAGACCGGCAAGCAAACCTTCATACTCTGCAGTATTGTTTGTCGCTTGCTCCTTGGGAAAGTGCATTTGGACGATGTACTTGAGGTGCTCTCCGTTGGGTGCGACAAGCAGCACGCCAGCACCGACGCCTTGCAGCGAAAAGGCACCATCGAAGTACATTATCCACGCTTTGCTTGCTTCCTTGACGGGGATGCTCGTCTCTGGGATTTCTTCGTCTGGTGTTGGCGTCCACTCTGCTATAAACTCTGCCAATGCTCTGCTGTGGATAGTTGAAGTGCTTTCGAACTTGAGGCCAAAGCTTGACAGCTCCAGTGCCCACTCGACAATCCTGCCTGTCGCTTCTGGATTTTGTAGTATCCTCTTCAGCGGAAAGCGAGTGACCACTGTTATCTCATGTGCCTGGAAGTAGTGGCGCAGCTTTCTCGAGGCCATGAGAAGGCCGAAAAGCAACTTGTGCACACCAAAATACCATGACCTAGCCCCCTGCAGAAGGGAGCTAACAAAGTAAACTGGGCACTGCACCATCTTTTTCCGCACCTCCTCTTGCATCTGCGCAGATCCATCCTTGTCGGGACCAGAGCTCGTCGGGGAAGCCCCCTGCTTGTCGCTGGATACGCTTGCCGCAGTTGCTGGCTCATCATCTGCATCCCTCTCCGCTACTAACGCAACACTAACCACTTGATTGGTCGCCGCTAGGTACAGCAGCAACTTCTCTTATGGTTTAGGTGCGACAAGTATTGGAGTAGAGGACAGGTACCTCTTCAAGTCTTGCAGCGCAGCCTCCGCTTCCGGAGTCCACTTCACTGGACCTGCCTTTTTCAAGATTTTGAAAAATGGCAGGGCGCGCTCTGCTGACTTAGAGATAAACCTGCTGAGAGCAGCCACGCAACCGGCAAGTCTTCGCACATCCTTGACGCGCTTCAGTGCTTCGATTTGCTCAATGGCCTTGATCTTGTCGGGATTGGCTTCAATCCCCCTCTGAGATACAAAGAACCCGAGAAGCTTGCTGGAAGGGACTCCAAACACACACTTCTCGGGGTTGAGCTTGAGTTGGATCTTGCGCAGATTTGCAAAGGTCTCATCTAAATCTTGAACTAGGGTAGCCCTGTCCTTGCTCTTAACCACTATGTCATCCATGTATGCTTCTACATTCCTGTGGATCTATGGCTCAAAAGCTGTATGGACCACCCTTGCAAATGTTGAACCAGCATTCTTCAAACCAAAAGGCATCCGTATCAAACAGTAAGTGCCACATGGAGTAATGACTGCGGTCTTCTCCTCATCTTCTTCAGCCATGCAGATCTGATGGCATCCTGAGTATGCATCAAGAAATGAAAGCAGATCACATACAGCCGTGGAGTCAACAATCTGGTCAATGCGCGGCAAGGGAAATGGGTCTTTGGGACAAGCTTTATGCACATCGGTGAAGTCGATACAACGCCTCCATTTCCCATTTGCCTTACACACAACTACAGGATTGGCCAGCCACGTCGGATGGAGCACTCCTCTGACAAGTCCTGCTGCTTCCAGTTTCTTGATCTCTTCTGCTATGAACTCTTGGCGCTCCACTGCTTGCTTTCTGACCTTCTGCTTGACGGGCCGCGCGTCAGGACAAACGGCAAGCTTGTGCTCAATCACTTTCCGGGGAACACCGGGGATGTCAGATGGTTGCCATGCAAACACATCGACGTTCGCCCGCAGGAAAGCAATGAGCGCGCTTTCCTATGTAGGGTCAAGCGTGGCACTGATGGTGAAAGTACCACCAGTGCCGTCCTCCTTGGCGGGCACCTTCTTTGTCTCTGGTGGAGCTGCCATCGTCTTCTTACACTTGCCGGTGGAGCTCGATGGTGCGTCCTCGACGGCAGCGTAGCACTCCGAAGAGGTGCGTTTGCCGGAGTGGGCCCCAGAGCTCTTGCCGGACATGGTCTTGTTCTTCCCTCCGGGAGCTTCAGCGGCAAGTGTCTCGCTATCTGTTGCGGCTACTGCATCCCGGTAAATCTTGTCAGCACAGATAAGGGCATCCTTCTTATCGCCAGGGACAGAGATGACGCTTATCGGGCCTGGCATCTTGAGCATGTTGTAGGCATAGTGAGAGGCTGCCATGAACTTGGCGAGCGCTGGACGGCCAAGTATCCCATTCTAAGGCAATGGGAAGTCAGCAACGTCGAACGTGATCCTCTCAGTCCTGAAGTTCACCTCCCCGCCAAATGTCACTGGCAGCGTGATCTTCCCCTTCGGCTTGCTCCTTCCCGGGTTGATCCCTTGGAATGTGCCGGTCTCTTCGAGCTCGCTGTCAGGGATCTGGAGTTTCCGGACCACAGCGGAGGAGATCAAGTTCAAGCCGGCCCCGCCGTCAACTAACATCTTGGTGGCCTTGAGGTTGTGGATAGTTGGTGAAACCAACATCGGCAAGCACCCGACCGCAGTTGTGCGATCAGGGTGATCCTCAATGTCAAAGACAATAGGCGTCCTGGACCACTTCAGAAGCTTGCGCGACTCGACGGGTGGTTCTGCTGCATTGACTTCCCGCACCCACTGTTTGAGTTGGCGGTGCGAAGTATGCAGAGAAGCACCACCGTCAATGCACAAAACCTCTGTGGCTTTTTGAAACTCCTGCTCACTGGTTTCTCCATCATCCATGTCTTCATCTTCATCGTCGTCTTCATCCTTGTCGCGGCCGTGGGGAGGTCTGTCTCCTTGTCGCTGCTTGGCCTTGCCGCGGCGTCCTCCCCGGCCATTGAAAGGCCGCTTCTTGCCGGATCCCCCATCACCTCCTTGGGCCTTCTGCTTGTCGCGTCGCTCGTACTCAGCCTTTTGCTGCTCGACGAGGTACTCAACTCTCTTGCAGTTCTGGAGGTCGTGGCCCTTGGTGCGGTGGATCTTGCAGTACTGCTTGTTGGTGCCGTCCTGCTTGTCGGCGGCCGCCACAGTCTGGCAGTTGGTGCATGCGACAGTCTCTTTGCCGGAGCTACCAACTTGGGCTTTCTTGGCGGCAGCCTCCTTGCCGGATTGCTCAACGACTAGCACTTCCTTGTTGTTCTTCTTCCTGTTGTTCCGCCGCCGGTTCTTCTTTGCCGGGGCGGCATCTTCACTGTCAGATCCCCCTGCTCCTGTATCCTCTCCGGGGAGTTTCCTCCCCTCTTCAGTGCGCGCACACTTGTTGGCCAGGGCGTACAGCTCGCTGACGTCCCTGATCTTGCACATCGCAATCTCCTCCCTCATCCTGCGGTTACGCACGTTCTGATGGAACGCGCTGATGACCGCGGCAGGGTGGACGTCTGGGATATTGTGCTGTACACGGCTGAATCTTTCGATGTACTTGCGCAGGGGCTCTCCTTCCGTCTGGGCGAGCAGGTGAAGGTCACTCTCCTGGCCATGAGGCTTGTGGCTGCCTGTGAAGGCACCGACAAACTGATGGCACAGGTCTGCCCAAGAAGAAATGGAGTTGTTCGGCAAGTGCATGAGCCAAGATCTGACGTTTGGCTTGAGCACCAGCGGAAAGTAGTTTGCGAGTATCTTCTCGTCTCGTCCCCCAGCAGCCTGCACTGCGATGGTGTAGATGCTGAGGAACTCCGACGGATGTGTCTTGCCGTCGTACTTCTCCGGCACGTCGGGCTTGAAGTTCTTCATGATGGGCCACTGGACTTGCCGCAGCTCACGGGTGAATGCAGGGCAACCTACCGCGTACGGCAAGTCGCCTGGTCCCCCTGGCGCTTGCATGTCAACAGTGGGCCCAGCGCGCTGGTCTGATTGACGTCGCGCTTCTCTTCGGCGCTCGATGCGGGTCCGAGCGTCCTCTTGTTGTCGATTGTCGAGAACTTGGCGCTGATCGCAGCGAGCTCGCGGATCTGATGACGCAGTGGAGTCGTCGTCGATGTTGATCCGGCGAGTCGGCGATTTCGGCCTTCGAGGCGGGGAGTGCACGGTGGTTGCACCCCCAGCGGTTTTGTCGCCATCGGCCTGCGCCTGGCTGGCTTGCCGCGGCCGCGACGTGCTCAGCTGCTGCGGAGTGTCGCCGTTGGTGTAGGCGATGAGACTCTGGATGGTGGCCCTCCAGTCGTCGGCCTTGTCTGCCGCTGGAGGGAAGTCGAGGAGCAGTTGAGCTCGAGCTAGAGCTTCTGCTGGAGTGACGGGCGGCGGTGGCGAGCGGTGCGAGGAGCGGGATATGCTCGGACTTCTAACTACGTTAGAAGGAGCAGCATCCCGTCCCGGCGACCGTGCCTTGCTCGTGCCAGCGTGTTGGTGTGCACGCTCGCCTTGAGCGTCCCGAGATCCGCCAGCTTGCCCTTGGCCTAGCAAGCGTATGGTACCTTGAGTACCACGACGCTGCCGGTCCCGCGCCTCGTGGGAGGGGCGCGGTGCATGTACGGACGCAGAGGCCTTGGTGTGCGCGTGGTCGTCCGCCTTGTCCTTGGACTTGGCGGCGCCGTGAGTTTCCTCATCGGCGTCCGTCCTTCCGCCGGCGTCTACCCCACCAACCGTTGGCTCCGGCGGTGGTGGGATCGACGCGGACGGACCTGCTGCCTCCGAAGCCTTGTTCTTCGGCGGCATGCTGATGGAGTCGATGAAGTTGATAAAGTTGGTGGAGATCTAGCTCGTGTGGACGCCGGATCAGGTTCATGCAACCTCGACGCTACCCCTACCTGGCGCGCCAAAGATGTCGGGGAAACTGATCGCCCACGAACACCTATGGGACCGGAGCCCCTTCTCCGTACGGCAGGGGGCGGAGGATGCACAAAGAGCGGATCGAGGTGAGCACACGAGCAGTTTACCCAGGTTCGGGCCGCACGGATGCGTAAAACCCTACTCCTGCTTTGGTTTGTATTGTGTTCTTGCTCGGGAGCGAGGAGAGCCACAGTACACTCTAACCGCTAGCTAGACCGAGCGTGAGAATGATCGATGTTCCGAACCCCTTCTACGTTGCACATGGGCCTCCTTTTATAGGTCTAAGGGGTCACCAACAGGTGGCAACACAGATGGGGGTAAAAATGTAAAAAGGGTGGTAGTTGGAACAGTGTTGCATACCTAACCCTGACGGCAGGGGACAAGGGCATTAAATGCCCATCGCCGTCGCCCAAACAGTGCAAAAGTTGGCCGTCAGGGGCGCCACCATTCGCCACGATGATAGCCTTGTCATCGCTGCTTGCCACCGTGTAACCCAGGCTGCACAGCCTTCCGCCACGTGCGCCCGGGATGGTCCCAGAGCGACATGTGGGTGGATGAGCTGGAGTGCGGGTACTGAGTGGAAGCTTGCCGCGGCAAGCGCCTTGCCGCGGTTGCTATCTTGTCGCTTCTGGGAGCTTGTCGCTCACCGGGCCTTGCCGCGACGCGTGGCGCGCCGCGGTAAGTTCCTTGAGATGCCTTTGATTGTCCTTCCCGGCAAGCTCCTCTTGCCATGGTCTTGTACCTTGAGTGGTTTTGTGCCTTGAGTGGCCTTCCTGGCAAGCTCCCTTTGCCGGGGTCTTGTCTTCTGGACTTGGATACTTTGTTCTTGAATGGCTCCAAGGCAGCCACGGAGGATCTTGGCGGTTGCCTGGCAAGCCTTGCCGCGGGACGCTGCAACTGCCCGTGCACAAGTTCGGGATACTAAGGTACCCCTACTTTAGTACACTGACAGAGTGTGACTACGCCCGGTCCTTGTGAAGGTTAAAACAACACACTTGACGAAAAATCGTTGTGGTTTTTGTATGCGTAGGTAAGAACGGTTCTTGCTAAGCCCATAGCAGCCATGTAAAACTTGCAACAACAAAGTTGAGGACGTCTAACTTGTTTTGTAAGGAATGTTGCGATATGATATGGTCAAGACGTGATGAAATATACGTTGTTGTCTGAGATGATCGTATTTTGTAAATTATCGGCAACCGACAAGAGCCTTATGGTTGTCTCTTTATTGAATGAATTGCGAAAGCCATGTAATTGATTTACTTTATCACTATGAGTTAGCGACAGTAGTAACAGCAATAGTTGGCAAGACGACCACAACGCTACGATGAAGATCATGGTGTCAAGCCAGTGACGACGGAGATCATGACGATGCTTTGGAGATGGAGATCAAAAGCACAAGATGATGATGGCCATATCATGTCACATATTTTTGATTGCATGTGATGTTTATCTTATTATGCTTCTTATTTTTCTTAGTACGGTGGTAGCATTATAAGATGATACCTTACAAAATTTCAAGGTACAAGGGGTTTCCTTGAGTATGCACCATTGCGAAAGTTCGTCGTGCCGAGACACCATGTGATGATCAGGTGTGATAAGCTCTATGTTGGTGTACTAAAGTAGGGGTACCTTAGTATCTCGAACTTGTGCACGGGCAGTTGTAGCGTCCCACGGCAGGGCTAGCCAGGCGGCCGCCAAGACCCCTCGTGGATCCTTTAGAGCCATTCAAGAACGAAGTATCCAAGTCTAGAAGACAAGGCCCCGACAAGAGGAGCTTGTCGGGAAGGCCACTCAAGGCACAGAATCACTCAAGACACGAAACCCCGGCGAGAGGAGCTTGCCGGGAAGGTTATCCAAGGCATATCAAGAAACTTGCCGCGACGCGCCACGCGTCCCGACAAGGATCGGTGAGCGACAAGCTCCCGGCAGCAACAAACTAGCCAGCGCGGCAAGGCGTTTGCCGCGGCAAGCTTCCACTCAGTACCCACGCTCCAGCTCATCCACCCACGTGTCTCCCTGGGACCCTCCCAGGCGCACGTGGCGGAAGGCTGTGCAGCCAGGGGAACACGGTGGCAAGCTGCGATGACGAGGCCACCGTCGTGGCAGACGGAGGCGCCCTTGACGGTCACTTTTTGCACTTTTTGGGCGACGGTAACGGGCATTTAATGCCCTTGTACCCTGCCGTCAGGGTTAGTTATAGAGCACTATGCAACACTGTTCCAACTACCACCTATTTTACATTTTCACCCTCGACTGCATTGCCACCTGTCGGTGACCCCTTTGACCTATAAAAGGAGGCCCATGCGCAACATAGAAGGGGTTCCGATCATCGATCACTCTCACGCTCGGTACTGCTAGCGATCAGTATTGTAGCTCTTCTCGCTCCCGAGCCCGGAACGCAATAGAAACCACGGCAGGAGTAGGGTTTTACGCATCCGTGCGGCCCGAACCTGGGTAAACTGCTCGCGTGTTCACCTCGATCTGCTCCTTGTGCATCCTCCGCCCCCTTGCCGTACCGAAAAGGGGCTCCGGTCCCATAGGTGTTCGTGGGCGATCAGTTTCCCCGACATGTGTGGCGCGCCAGGTAGGGAGTGCGTCGAGTTTGTGCGGACCTGATCCGGCGTTCACGCGAGCGGAATCTTCGTCAACATCTTCGTCAACATGCCGCCGAAGAAGAAGGCTTCGGAGGCAGCAGGGCCGTCCACGTTGCTCCCACCGCCACCGGAGCCAACGGCTGGTGGGGTAGACGCCGGCGGAAGGACGGACGTCGGCGAGGAAACTCACGGTGCCGCCAAGTCCAAGGACAAGACGGACGACCGGGCGCACTCCAAGACCTCGGCGTCCGTGCATGCACCGCGCCCGTCTCAGGAGTCGCGAGACCGGCAGCGTCGTGGTACTCAAGGTACCATACGCTTGCTGGGCCAAGGTCAAGCTGGCGGATCCAGGGACGCTCAAGGCCAACATGCTGGCATGAGCAAGGTGCGGTCGCCGGGACGAGATGCTGCTCCTTCTAACGTAGTTAGAAGTCCGAGCATATCTCGCTCCTCGCACCGCTCGCCACCGCTGCCCGCCACTCTAGCAGAAGCTCTAGCACGAGTCCAACTGCTCCTCGACTTCCCTCCAGCGGCAGACAAGGCCGACGACTGGAGGGCTACCATCCAGAGCCTCATCGCCTTCGCCAACGGCGACACTCCGCAGCAGCCGACCATGTCGCGGCCGCGGCAAGTTAGCCACGCGCGGGCTCATGGCGACAAGGCTGCCGAGGGTGCAACCACCGTGCATTCCCCGCCCCGAAGGCCAAAATCGCTGACTCGGCGGATCAACATCGACGACGACTCCACAACGTCATCGGATCCGCGAGCTCGCCGCGATCAGCGCCAAGTCCTTGACGACCGACAGTAAGAGGACGCTCGTACTCGCATCGAGCGTCGAAGAGAAACGCAGCCTCAATCTGACCAGCGCGCTGGGCCCGCTGTAGACATGCAAGCGCCAGGCGGACCAGGCGACCTGCCGTACGCGGCAGGTTGCCCTGCGTTCACTCGCGAGCTGCGGCAAGTCCAGTGGCCTAGCATGAAGAACTTCAAGCCCGACGTACCCGAGAAGTACGACGGCAAGAGTCATCCGTCGGAGTTCCTCAGCATCTACACCATCGCGGTGCAGGCTGCCGGGGGACGAGACGAGAAGATACTCGCCAATTACTTCCCGCTCGTGCTCAAGCCAAATGTCAGATCTTGGCTCATGCACTTACCGGAGAACTCCATTTCTTCTTGGGCCGACCTGTGCCATCAGTTTGTCGGCGCCTTCACAGGTGGCCACAAGCCCCATGGCCAGGAGAGTGACCTTCACATACTCGCCCAGAAGGAAGGAGAACCCCTGCGAAAGTATATCCAGAGATTCAGCTGCGTCCAGCACAACATCCCAGACGTCCACCCTGCCGCGGTTATTAGCGCGTTTCATCAGAACATGCGTAATCGCCGGATGAGGGAGGAGATGGCGATGTGCAAGATCCGAGACGTCAGCGAGCTTTATGCCCTGGCCAACAAGTGCGCACGCGCTGAGGAGGGGAGGAAGCTCCCCGAAGAGGATACAGGAGCAGGTGGATCAGATAGTGAGGATGTCGCCCCGGCAAAGAAGAGCCGGCGGCGGAACAACAGAAAGAAGAAGAACAAGGAAGTGCTAGTCGTTGAGCAGTCCGGCAAGGAGGCTGGCGCCAAGAAAGCCCAGGCTGGCAGCTCCGGCAAGGAGACTGCCGCATGCACCAACTGCCAGGATGTGGCAGCCACCGACAAGCAGGACGGCACCGACAAGCAGTACTGCAAGATCCACCGCACCAAGGGCCATGACCTTCAGAACTGCAAGAAAGTCGAGTACCTCGTCGAGCAGCAGAAAGCTGAGTACGAGCGACGCGACAAAGAGAAGGCCCAGGGACGTGGTGGAGAGTCCAGCAAGAAACGACCATTCAACGGCCGGGGAGGACGCCGCGGGAAGGCAAAGCAGCGGCAAGGAGACAGACCTCCCCGCGGCCGCGACAAGGACGAAGACGAAGACGACGACGAAGACATGGATGATGGAGAGAACAGCGAGCAGGAGTTTCAGAAAGCCACAGAGGTTCTGTGCATTGACGGTGGTGCTTCGCTGCATACTTCACACCGCCAACTCAAACAATGGGTGCGTGAGGTCAATGCAGCGGAACCACCCGTCGAGTCGCGCAAACTTCTGAAGTGGTCTAGCACGCCTATCATCTTAGACATTGAGGACCACCCTGATCGCACAACTGCGGTCGGGTGCTTGCCAATGTTGGTTTCACCAACCATCCGCAACCTCAAGGTCACAAAGATGTTAGTTGACGGCGGGGCCGGCTTGAATTTGATCTCCTCCACTGTAATCCAGAAACTCCAAATCCCCGATAGCGAGCTCGAAGAAACCGGCACATTCCAAGGGATCAACCCGGGAAGGAGCAAGCCGAAGGGGAAGATCACACTGCCAGTGACATTTGGCGGAGAGCTGAACTTCAGGACTGAGAGGATCACTTTCGACGTTGCCGATATTCCTTTGCCTTACAATGGAATACTCGGCCGTCCAGCTCTCGCCAAGTTCATGGCAGCCTCTCACTACGCCTACAACATGCTCAAGATGCCCGGCCGGATAAGCGTCATCTCTGTCCCTGGCGACAAGAAAGATGCCCTTATCTGTGCCGACAAGATCTACCGGGAAGCAGCAGCCGCAGCAGATCACCAAACACTTGCCGCTGAAGCTCTCGGGGAGAAGAAGAAGACCAAGTCCGGCAAGAGCTCTGGGGCCCACTCCGGCAAACGCACCTCTTCGGAGTGCTACGCTGCCGTCGAGGACGCACCATCGAGCTCCACCGGCAAGTGCAAGAAGACGATGGCAGCTCCGCCAACAACCAAGAAGGTGTCCGCCAAGGAGGACGGCACTGGTGGTACTTTCACCATCAGTGCCACGCTTGACCCCAAATAGGAAAGCACGCTCGTTGCTTTCCTGCGGGCGAATGTCGACGTGTTTGCATGGCAACCGTCTGACATCCCCGGTGTTCCCAGGAAAGTGATTGAGCACAAGCTTGCCGTTTGTCCTCACGCGCGGCCCGTCAAGCAGAAGGTTAGAAAACAAGCGGTGGAGCGCCAAGAGTTTATCGCAGAAGAAATCAAGAAGCTGGAAGCGGCAGGCCTTGTCAGAGGTGTACTCCATCCCACGTGGTTGGCCAACCCTGTTGTCGTGCACAAGGCGAACGGGAAGTGGAGGCTTTGTATTGACTTCACCGATGTGAATAAAGCTTGTCCCAAAGATCCATTTCCCTTGCCGCGCATTGACCAGATTGTTGACTCCACGGCTGGATGTGAGTTGCTTTCGTTTTTTGATGCATACTTAGGATATCACCAGATTTTCATTGCTAAGGAAGATGAGGAGAAGACCGCATTCATTACTCCATGTGGCACTTATTGTTTCATACGCATGCCTTTCGGATTGAAGAATGCTGGTTCAACGTTTGCAAGAGTTGTCCATACAACTTTTGAGCCACAGATACACAGGAATGTAGAAGCTTACATGGATGACATAGTGGTCAAGAGCAAGGACAGGGCAACTCTGATACAAGATCTAGATGAAACCTTTGCGAATCTGCGCAAGATCCAACTCAAGCTCAACCCCGAGAAGTGCGTGTTTGGAGTCCCCTCCGGCAAGCTTCTCGGGTTCTTTGTATCCCAGAGGGGGATTGAAGCCAATCCCGACAAGATCAAAGCCATTGAGCAGATCGAAGCACTGAAGCGCGTCAAGGATGTGCCAAGACTTGCCGGCTGCGTGGCTACTCTCAGCAGGTTTATCTCTAAGTCTGCAGAACGCGCCCTGCCGTTTTTCAAAATTTTAAAAAACGTAGGTCCAATGAAATGGACTCCAGAAGCGGAGGCAGCGCTGTAAGACTTGAAGAGGTACCTGTCCTCCACTCCAATACTTGTCGCACCTAAGCCACAAGAAAAGTTGCTGCTGTACCTAGCGGCAACCAATCAAGTGGTTAGTGCTGCGTTTGTAGCGGAGAGGGAGGCGGACGATGAGCCAGCAGCCGCGGCAAGCACATCCAGCGACAAGCAGGGGGCTTCCCCGACAAGCTCTGGTCCCGACAAGAATGGAACTGAGCAGATGCAAGAGGAAGTACGGAAGAAGATGGTGCAGCGCCCAGTCTACTTTGTCAGCTCCCTTCTGCAGGGGGCTAGGTCAAGGTACTCTGGTGTGCAAAAGCTGCTTTTCGGCCTTCTCATGGCCTCGAGAAAGCTGCGCCACTACTTCCAAGCATATGAGATAACAGTGGTCACTCGCTTTCCGCTGAAGAGGATACTGCAAAATCCAGAAGCAACAGGCAGGGTTGTTGAGTGGGCGCTGGAATTGTCAAGCTTTGGCCTCAAGTTTGAAAGCACTTCAACTATCCAGAGCAGAGCATTGGCAGAATTCATAGTAGAGTGGACGCCAATGCCAGATGAGGAAATCCCAGAGACGGGCATCCCCGTCAAGGAAGCAAGCAAAGAATGGATAATGTACTTTGATGGTGCCTTCTCGCTGCAAGGCGCCGGTGCCGGTCTGCTGCTTGTCGCGCCCACCGGAGAGCACCTCAAGTACATCGTCCCAATGCACTTTCCCAACGAGCAAGCAACAAACAATACTGCAGAGTATGAGGGTTTGCTTGCCGGTCTCAGGATCACGGCAGACCTTGGAATCAAGAAGCTGATTGTAAGGGGTGACTCGCAGCTTGTCGTCCGCCAAGTAAACAAGAACTACCAGAGTCCATTGATGGAAGCGTACGTTGACGAAGTGAGAAAGTTTGAAGAACACTTTGATGGCCTACATATGGAGCACATCCCAAGAGCTCAAAACGACATCGCGGATGGCGTGTCAAAGTGTGCTGCACTAAAGTTGCCTGTGGAACCAGGGATCGTTGTGCTCAAGCTGACTCAACCATCTGTAACTCCCTCAACTAGACAAAGCAAGAAGAGGAAGTTGATCTCCGGCGACTACTTTCCGACAGAGATTCCAGAAGCCGCCGCCAAGAAAGTCCCCAAGATCAACGACAAGATTGCTGAGGAGCAGTCTGCTCCTGCAAGCCCTAGGGTTTGTACAGTTGAGGCAGGCGCTCCCGACAAGTTTTGCTCCGGCAAGCTTGCCGGGGAGTGTCAAGCTCCGGCTAAGCCGCAGGTTCTTGCCATGGAAGCTGACGCTCCCGCAGCAGCACAAGTGCCTTTAGTCCTTGTCGTCGAGCCACAGGCTCCGGCATGGGCGCAACAGATCGTCCGTTTCCTCCAGACAGGAGAACTTCCCGAAGAGCAAGAAGAAGCTGAAAAAGTAGCCCGGCTGTCAAGTATGTACCAGTTTGTCGGCAACGAACTATACAGAAGAAGACTCAACGGTGTGAAATTGAAGTGTATTCTCTGGGAAGATGGACAAAAGCTGTTGGCAGAAATACATGGAGGCGTATGTGGCCACCACATTGGCGCAAGAGCACTTGCCGGCATGGCGTTTCGGCAAGGTTTCTTTTGGCCAGAAGCCCTCCAGGATGCAACTGCACAAGTAACCAAGTGTGAAGCGTGCCAGTTCCATTCCAAACAAATACATCAGCCAGCTCAAGCTCTCCAGACGATCCCTTTGTCCTGGCCATTTTCGGTCTGGGGGCTCGACATCCTCGGCCCCTTTCCCCGCGCAGCCGGGGGCTTTGAGTTCTTGTACGTTGCCATTGACAAGTTCACAAAGTGGCCGGAAGTGGAACCAGTGAGAAAGGTGACCGCACAGTCAGCAGTAAGGTTCTTCAGGTCGATTGTTTAACGTTTCGGGATCCCTAACAGGATCATCATCGACAACGGTACGCAATTCACAAGTCGCACCTTCATGCAATATGTCCAAGACCTTGGCGCCAAGGTCTGCTTCGCTTCTGTTGCTCACCCGAGAAGCAACGGTAAAGCGGAGAGGGCAAATCCTGAAGTGCTGCGCGGCCTCAAGACAAGGACTTTCGACATGCTGTACAAGTGCGGAAGAAACTGGATCGAGGAGTTGCCGGCGGCTCTTTGGTTGATCAGGACGACACCGAATCGAGCCACCGGGCAGACACCCTTTGCTCTAGTCTATGGAGCAGAGGCAGTTCTCCCCACGGAACTCGTATACGGGTCGCCTCGAGTGCTCGCTTACGATGAGCTCGAGCAAGAGCAGCTGCGACAAGATGATACGCTGCTCCTCGAGGAGGACCGTCTTCAGGCTGCTGTGCGAGCTGCTCGCTACCAGCAAGCTTTGTGTCGCTACCATAGCCGCAAAGTTAAAGCCAGAAGTTTCGAGGAAGGCGACCTTGTTCTTCGGCGCATTTAGTCCGCCAAGAGTTCCAACAAGTTGACGCCAAAGTGGGAAGGCCCTTATCGGGTGAAACGAGTCACTAGGCCCGGCGCCGTCCGCCTAGAGACCGAAGATGGCTTTCCGGTGAGCAACTCCTGGAACATAGAACATCTTCGCAAGTTTTATCCATAAGGCGCGGTTGTCGTGATCCGCTCCGGCAACCACCTTTTGTACAAGTCTTGCCGCTGTTGCGTGTAGTCCTTTGTACAAAGCTGGGCGCAGACCCCGTGCATCAGTAAAACTTATGTGCTTCGCACAACTTGTCATTTTCATGCTTTTTATATTTTTGCATGAGCTATCTGACACCTTGTGCAGCACCTATTACCGGTAAGCAATAACGAGCCTAAAGGCTCCGTATCTGCATTTTCTCTTCTCTTATGTTCTTTTTCTTAGCGAACAGCAAAGTTTCCTCGCGCGCAAGTTTGCCGGGGGGGAGGAGAAGATGGTGGTATGGACCAAGTGCCGTTCAAGAAAGTCTCGCCTTGCCGGGAAGCAGATAACACAAAAGCTAAGTTGCCCAAGTTTGAGCAATCAAATTTTTAAATTTTTAAGTTATTTTCCTTAAACGACCGTACTTTGTATGGAAAACCTATGCGCGGAGGAACCAACTCATGGCTAGTTGCGCCCTTACCTTGTTTCGAGTTTGCTCAACAGCTTAAGTGTGCTGCGACTAGTGTCGCGCCCTTAATTTGTTTCCGAGCCTGCTCAACAATTTAAGCGTGCTGCAACTAGTCGCGACAAGGTTTCTTGTCGGCAACGGCATTGCCAGCAGGCTGCTGAAGTTGAGGGCCTTGAGCGCCTCCTGGTCGGCGTCGGGCGGCAGAGTCCTGAGGACGTTGGTGAGGTTGAGCCCGGGGTTGCGGTACGCTATCTTCATCAGCACCTTCAGGAGGGCCCCCGCGCAGAGACTGCGCGACTCGTCCACCAGCTGCTTCGGGATCTTCTCCCGGAGTTGCTGGAGGGCGGTCTCCATGCCCTTGAAGAACAAAGTGAGCTTGGCGCTGGCGTGGACGTTCTCGTCGGTGGAGTACCCGAGGTACTCCGCCCCCAGCTCCGCCAGCTCCTTGTCGATGTCCGCGGCGGCATTGACAAGGCCTTCCGTCCATATCTCGACGTTCCGCCTAAAGTTGTTCTGGGATATGGCGGCACTATCCAGCAACACCTTCTCGGCCCTGAGCTCCTCCTTCAAGGTCGTCTCCCGCTCCCTGGCGCCGTCCAGCGTCGTGGAAAGAGTGGACAGCTTCAGCTCCAGATCGGCGATGGAGTCCTTGGCGACGGCGAGCTCCTTGCCCTTGTTTGAGAGGCGAACCTGCAGCTCGGAGTGGCTGTGGGCGTCCTTCTCCCTCTCAAGCTTGAGGGCGGCAACCTCCTCGCCGCTCGTCTTCAGGTTGGCCTCCAGCCGCGCCACCCTCTGCTCCAACTCCCACTTCACGGTCTCGGCGGCCGCGGCAGCATCCTTCGCCTCTTGGAGAGCTCCGCCAAGCGACTGCTCGCGCGCGGCAAGCTCGTCCTCGTGGCTGTCGAGGTCGACTTTCCGCTGCGTCAGCTTGCCTTCGCGCTTGGATAGCTCCTTGGCGTCGAGACGCTGCTGCTCCTCCGCTTCAGCATTCTCTAAGATAAAAGCCTGCTGCGCCTCGGCAAGCTGCTCCCACTCCTCCGCCAAGGATCGGAGAGCTGCTTGGTTGGCGGCCCGGAGCTCTTCTGCGCGCTTCTCCAAGTCACCACTCGCCTTGGCAGCCAGAGCCTCTCGGGACTCCAGCTTCGCCTGCCGGGCGCGATACAGAGACAGAAGCTTGCGCAGCAGTCACTCCTCCTCGGGCTCGCTGCTGCTGCTCGGCGCATCGATGATCTTCAGTCCGGCGGAGGCGAGGACCTCCCCTTCGAAGACCTCTCCCTCGACTGGCGCCCTGGACATGGACGCCCACGGGAGCTGGATGAAGACGTCGTCCCCGGCCTTCAGATAAGCGCTTGGCTCGGGCTCGTCGGAGCTGGGGGTTGCGGCTGTGGCGGAAGGCTCGGTGGTCGGCGTAGCGCCTGGCGCTCCTGCGGCATCAGTGCCGTCAGTGTGACCGCCAGCCTCTTCGCCGGCTGCCGCGGCGGCAGTCTCGGCGGCCTCTGCGCCAACAGGACCGTCCGCGCCAACCGTTTCTTCAGCAACGGTGGCGTCGTCGGCAAGGACCTCCGTCTCCATGGGCTCGGCGGCGGAGGGATCTGATGGAAGAAAAGTAAAGAAAAACAGTCAAGCCAATATCCAAAAAGGAGAATTGAAAGAAGAAAAGTCCAAGGGTTTACCTGCGCGGGCCGACTCCTCGGTGAGGTTCCTCGCCGGGGAGCTCTCCCTCGGCGGCGTGGTGGTAGCTCCCGCCGGCGGAGGGCCGCTAGCGCCATCCCTCGGCGGGGTGCTCGCTTTTGGCGGAGTACTCGCCCTTGGCGGGGTGCTCGCCCTCGCCGAAGTGTTCGCCCTTGGCGGAGTGTTCCCCCTTGCCGGGGAGCTCCTCCTTGGCGGTGTGGTCGAGGCGTGCGGCACGTCGGGGGCAATCTCTTGACGCTCCTGAGGTTGCTGCTCTGCTCCTGTACAAATCAATAAGCAAACATCAGCAAACATGGAGCACCCACGCGCGCCCAACACCAGAAAGCAGACGAAAAACTTACGCTGGGGGCTGCGCTGGGGGCTGCTCTGAAGACCAGGCGCGGGTCCGGCAAGCTCGTCTCCGGCGCGCCCCCCGCCGTCACGGCGGGCTCATCCTCGACGACGATCACCGGGACCTTGGCCCTCTTCACCGCCCTCTGGGCCAGAGTTCTGAAAAGGACAGGATCGGAGTTAGGCGTAAGAGATGCAAGAATCAACATAAAATCAAAGAAAAACAAAAATTGCGAAGACTTACTGTTCTTCCTCCTCGTCGGAGCTGAGCGCGGAGAAGTCAAAATCCGGCTCGCGCGCCCCGGTGCGAGGAGGTGGAGGAGTGGGCCCCCTCGACCGCTTGGCGGGAGCAGGGACGGTGGTCTGAGTAGACCCCACTCCGGTTGCCGCCGAAGCAAGAGGAGCAGCGGGAGCAGGGGCGCTAGCCCGCGAAGATCCCCCTCCTGTTGCCGCTGAAGCACGAGGCCCTCCCTTGGCAGCCTTGCTCGTCGCGGTGGCGCGTGTCGGGCGGCACTGCGGCTGCTGGCCCGCCGGCCGTCCCGCCACGTCTGCGGCCTTGCGGAGGCGCCTCCTTGTTTGAGCTGGAGGACTTGCTGGTGGCGGTGAGCTACCCGAGGACGAAGAAGAGGAGTCGAGGCCCAGCGAGCCGCCCGAGTCCTCGGCAGGATCGCTTGACCCGACGCCCTGCTCGGCGGGCCCGCTCGACTCGGCCCCCTGCTCGGTGGGCTCGCTTGTCCCGGCGATTCGTCCGGCAAGCTTTCCCGTTTTGCGAAGCTCTTCCTCCTCGGCGAGGCTTGTCGCCTCCGCTTCCTCCATAGTATACCCAAACTCGCCCACGGCCCTAGCTGTCGCTGCCTGTTCCAGCCTGGTGGCAATATATGCCATCTTCTGGTCGGTGGTGTCGCGGGTGAGGCCCCTCTTCTCGTCGGCGTCGACTGGCAGTTCCACCAGGTTGTCGAAGAACGTCTGCACAGCTTCGTCGGAAAGCTCTTGCCAAGTGGGGTCGCTCCCGTGGGAGTCGCACAGCGGCATCGCCGCGCGGATGGCACTGAGCACAGAGCTATTGCACAGCGGGACGACACCTGGCGGCAACGAGAACCATTCGGGGTGGGCAGAGTCGTACTTGAATAATGCTTGGAGCATTGCGTTGAGCTCCAGGACAGTAAAGTTGTAATTGAGGCCTGGGCGCAGCCTCATGATGTCTGCCGCATTCTCAAACTCCCAAGCAGCCCTCTTTCTCTCCTGCAAGGGGGCAATGTGGCGGCGGAGAAAATCTGCTCCAACTGCGCCTATGGTGAGCCTGGCTTGCCGGAGGCGAAGGATCCGGGTGGTGGCTATCTTCAGCATGTCGTCTTCAGGGGCCAAATCGCTCCAGTCGTTGCCGCGTACTACTGGGGCTTGACGCCGGGAAGTGAATGGCTGCGGGTCATCCTCTACGATCCAACACCAGTTGGCTCTCCACTCATCCCACTTGCCGCGGAGCTCCCCCGTCAAGTAAGCTTCTATCTTATGGGTCCTAGAGATCCAAGAGATTCCGCCAGACAGAGGCGACCCTGCCTCGACTCGAGGTGTGAAGTAATGGCGGAAAAGAGCTACATCGGGGTAGACTCCGACAAAGTTTTCGCACAAATGTGCGAAAACGGCCATGGTCAAGACGGCGTTGGGGGTGAAGTCAAGGAGGTGGAATCCATATGTGTTCATGACATCGCAGAAGAACTCGGAATAAGGCGGGCAGAGCCCGCAGTAGAAGAATAGAGCGAAGAAGGCGTAGTCGTTCGGGTACATCTCGCAGGCTACGGCGGGGAGTACCTTGGTGCGCGGGTGCGCCTTCGTCTCCCTCGACCAGAAGAGGTAAAAGGTATCCTTCAACTCCTCCGCGTCAAGCCTTGGCGGGAAGACCGCCATCTTCTTCCGCATTGCTCCTAGCCGCAGCGCCTCGGCGGACTTCGCGGCCTTAGCCATGGCGGAGACGGCGGGGGAAGTCGACGGCGCTAGTGATGCTTGTGGCGGCGGATGGGGTGGCGGAGCGCTGCTCTCTTTCGACCTTCGGGGAGGAGGAGAGCGGCGGGGGTTTCTGAAGGATGAAGCAGCAACTGGCGAATGGAAAGAACTGCCCCTGTTTCCCCCGCTTTTAAGGGGGGAAGAGGGGGACGTTCCGCATTTCCCATTAAAGAATCAGGCCACGATCTCTCCCACGACGCCACGATTGACGCGTGCCGTTAGGGAGGGGCGCGGTGGATACGGAGTGGGATACGGCGTGCCGCGGGCCGCGCATGGGCCCGTGCACTGTTTAGGGCCTGGCCCAGCAGCGCTCGGCACCGTGTGTGGCCCAGGCCCGGGGGCTCCTGTCGGTGTACTAAAGTAGGGGTACCTTAGTATCCCGAACTTGTGCACGGGCAGTTGTAGCGTCCCGCGGCAGGGCTAGCCAGGCGACCGCCAAGACCCCTCGTGGATCCTTTAGAGCCATTCAAGAACGAAGTATCCAAGTCCAGAAGACAAGGCCCCAGGAAGAGGAGCTTGCCGGGAAGGCCACTCAAGGCACATAATCACTCAAGACACGAAACCCCGGCGAGAGGAGCTTGCCGGGAAGGTTATCCAAGGCATATCAAGAAACTTTCCGCGATGCGCCACGCGTCCAGACAAGGATCGGTGAGCGACAAGCTCCCGACAGCGACAAGCTAGCCACCGCGGCAAGGCGTTTGCCGCGGCAAGCTTCCACTCAGTACCCACACTTCAGCTCATCCACCCACGTGTCGCCCTGGGACCCTCCCAGGCGCACGTGGCGGAAGGCTGTGCAGCCAGGGGAACACGGTGGCAAGCTGCGATGACGAGGCCACCGTCGTGGCGGACGGAGGCGCCCTTGACGGTCACTTTTTGCACTTTTTGGGCGACGGTGACGGGCATTTAATGCCCTTGTCCCCTACCGTCAGGTTTAGGTATAGAGCACTATGCAACACTGTTCCAACTACCACCTATTTTACATTTTCACCCTCGACTGCGTTGCCACCTGTCGGTGACCCCTTTGACCTATAAAAGGAGGCACATGCGCAACGTAGAAGGGGTTCCGATCATCGATCACTCTCACGCTCGGTACTGCTAGCGATCAGTACTGTAGCTCTTCTCGCTCCCGCGCCCGGAACGCAATAGAAACCAAGGTAGGAGTAGGGTTTTACGCATCCGTGCGGCCCGAACCTGGGTAAACTGCTCGCGTGTTCACCTCGATCTGCTCTTTGTGCATCCTCCGCCCCCTAGCCATACCGAAAAGGGGCTCCGGTCCCATAGGTGTTCGTGGGCGATCAGTTTCCCCGACACTCTACGTTCAAATACAACTGGTGTAAGACAGTTTTGCACATGCAGAATACTCGGGTTAAACTTGACGAGCCTAGCATGTACAGACATGGCCTCGGAACACTGGAGACCGAAAGGTCGAGCATGAATCATATAGTCGATATGATCAACATAAGATGTTCACCATTGAAAACTACTCCATCTCACGTGATGATCAGACATGGTTTAGTTGATTTGGATCACATGATCATTTAGATGACAAGAGGGATGTCTATCTAAGTGGGAGTTCTTTAGTAATATGATTAATTGAACTTTAATTTTATCATGAACTTAGTCCTGCTAGTTTTTGCATATCTATGTTGCCGTAGATCAATGGCCCGTGCTACCGTTCCCTTGAATTTTAATGCATTCCTAGAAAAAGCTAAGTTGATAGATGATGGTAGCAACTACACGGACTGGGTCCATAACTTGAGGATTATCCTCATTGCTGCACAGAAGAATTATTTCCTTGAAGCACCGCTAGGTGTTAGGCTTGCTGCAGGAGCAACTGTGTATGTTATGAATGTCTGGCTAGCTCGTTCTGATGATTACTCGATAGTTCAGTGTGCCATGCTTTACGACTTAGAATCGGGACTTCAAAGACGTTTTGAACGACATGGAGCATATGAGATGTTCCAAGAGTTGAAGTTAATATTTCAATCAAATGCCCGAATTGAGAGATATGAAGTCTCCAATAAGTTCTATAGCCGCAAGAAGGAGGAGAATAGTTCTATCAGTGAACACTTACTCAGAATGTCTGTGTACTACAATCACATGACTCAACTTGGATGCAAAGTTGATGAAGATAGTGTTATTGATAGAGTTCTTCAATCACTGCCACCAAGCTATAAAAGCTTCGTGATGAACTATAATATGCAAGGGATGCAGAAGACAATTCACGAGCTCTTCGCTATGCTCAAAGCTGCGGAGGTAGAAATAAAAAAGGAGCATCAAGTGTTGATGGTTAACAAGACCACTAGTTTCAAGAAAAAGGGCAAGGGGAAGAAGGGGAACTTCAAGAAGAATAGCAAGCCAGTTGCTAATCCTGCGAAGAAACCCAAGTCTAGAGCCAAGCCTGAAACTAAGTGCTTCTACTTCAAAGGGACTGAACACTAGAAGCGGAACTGCCCCAAGTATTTGGCGGATAAGAAGGATGGCAACGTGAACAAAGGTATATTTGATATACATGTTATTGATGTGTACCTTACTAATGCTCGTAGTAGCACCTAGGTATTTGATACTGGTTCGGTTGCTAATATTTGTAACTCGAAACAGGGGCTACGGATTAAACGAAGATTAGCAAAGGACGAGGTGACGATGCGCGTGGGAAATGGTTCCAAAGTCGATGTGATCGCCGTCAGCATGCTACCTCTACATCTACCTTCGGGATTAGTTTTAGACCTAAATAATTGTTATTTGGTGCCAGCGTTGAGCATGAACATTATATCTGGATCTTGTTTGTTGCGACATGGTTATTCATTTAAATCAGAGAATAATGGTTGTTCTATTTATATGAGTAATATCTTTTATGGTCATGCACCCTTGAAGAGTGGTCTATTTTTGTTGGATCTCGATTGTAGTGATACACATATTCATAATATTGAAGCCAAAAGATGCAAAGTTGATAATGACAGTGCAACTTATTTGTGGCACCGCCGTTAGGTCATATTGGTGTAAAGCACATGAAGAAACTCCATTCTGATGGACTTTTGGAATCACTTGATTATGAATCACTTGGAGCTTGTGAACCATGCCTCATGGGCAAGATGACTAAAACTCCGTTATCCGGAACAATGGATCGAGCAACTGACTTATTGGAATTCATACATACTGATGTATGTGGACCAATGAGTGTTGAGGCTTGCGACGGGTATCATTATTTTCTGACCCTCATAGATGATTTGAGAAGATATGGGTATATCTACCTGATGAAGCACAAGTCTGAAACATTTGAAAAGTTCAAAGAATTTCATAGTGAAGTAGAGAATCATCGTAACAAGAAAATAAAGTTTCTACGGTCTGATCGTGGAAGCGAATATTTGAGTTACGAGTTTGGTCTTCATTTGAAATAATGTGGAATAGTGTCACAACTCACGCCACCTGGAACACCACAGCGTAATGGTGTGTAGGAACGTCGTAACCGTACTTAATTAGATATGGTACGATCTATGATGTCTCTTACCGATTTACCACTATCATTTTGGGGTTATGCTTTAGAGACAGTTGCATTCACGTTAAATAGGGCACCATCTAAATCCGTTGAGACGACGCCTTATGAACTGTGGTTTGGCAAGAAACCCAAGTTGTCGTTTCTTAAAGTTTGGGGCTGCGATGGCTATGTGAAAAAGCTTAAACCTGATAAGCTCGAACCCAAGTTGGAGAAATGTGTCTTCATAGGATAACCAAAGGAAACTGTTGGGTACACCTTCTAACACATATCCGAAGGCAAGATATCCATTCCTAAGAATGGATCCTTTCTAGAGAAGGAGTTTCTCTCGAAAGAAGTGAGTGGGAGGAAAGTAGAACTTGATGAGGTAATTGTACCTTCTCCCGAATTGGAAAGTAGTAGATCACATAAGTGATTCCTACACCAATCAGTGAGGATGACGATGATCATGAAACTTCAGATCGAGTTACTACTGAACCTCGTAGGTCAACCAGAGTGCGTTCCACGCCAGAGTGGTACGGTAACCCGGTTCTAGAAGTCATGTTACTAGACCATGATGAACCTATGAACTATGAGGAAGCGATGATGAGCCCAGATTCCGCAAAATGGCTTGAGGCCATGAAATCTGAGATGGGATCCATGTATGAAAACAAAGTGTGGACTTTGGTTGACTTGCCTGATGATCGGCAAGCCATTGAAAATAAATGGATATTTAAGGGGAAGACTGATGCCGATGGTAATGTTACTGTCTACAAAGCTCAACTTGTTGCGAAAGGTTTTCGACAAGTTCAAGGAGTTGACTACGATGAGACTTTCTCACCCGTAGCGATGCTTAAGTCTGTCCGGATCATGTTAGCAATTGCCACATTTTATGATTATGACATCTGGCAAATGGATGTCAAAACTGCATTCTTTAATGGATACCTCAAAGAGGAGTTGTATATGATGCAACCAGAAGGTTTTGTCGATCCTAAAGGTGCTAACAAAGTGTGCAAGCTCCAGCGATCCATCTATGGACTGGTGCAAGCATCTCAAAGTTTGAATATACGCTTTGATGAGGTGATCAAAGCATATGGTTTTATATAGACATTTGGAGAAGCATGTATTTACAAGAAAGTGGGTGGAAGCTCTGTAGCATTTCTGATATTATATGTGGATGACATATTGTTGATTGGATAGAATTTCTGGATGGCATAAAGGGATACTTGAATAAGATTTTTCAATGAAAGACATCGGTGAAGCTGCTTATATATTGGGCATCAAGATCTATAGAGATAGATCGAGACGCTTAATTGGACTTTCACAAAGCACATACATTGATAAAGTTTTGAAGAAGTTCAAAATGGATTAGTCAAAGAAAGGGTTCTAGGCTGTGTTACAAGGTGTGAAGTTTTGTAAGACTCAATGCCCGACCACTACAGAAGATAGAGAGAAAATGAAAGTCATTCCCTATGCCTCAGCCATAGGATATATCATGTATTCAATGCTATGTACCAGACCTGATGTGTGCCTTGCGATAAGTTTAGCAGGGAGGTACCAAAGTAATCCAGGAGTGGATCACTTGACAGCGGTCAAGAACATCTTGAAATACCTAGAAAGGACAAAGGATATGTTTCTCGTTTATGGAGGTGACAAAGAGCTCGTCGTAAACGGTTAGGTCGATTTAAGCTTTGACACTGATACGGATGACTCTAAGTCACAAACCGGATATGTATTTTTGTTCAACGGTGGAGCTATCAGTTGGTGCAGTTCCAAGCAGAGCGTCGTGGCGGGATCTACGTGTGAAGCGGAGTGCATAGCTGCTTCGGAAGCAACAAATGAAGGTGTCTGGATGAAGGAGTTCATATCCGATCTAGGTGTAATACCTAGTGCATCGGGTCCAATGAAAATCTTTTGTGACAACACTGGAGCAATAGCCTTGGCGAAGGAATCCAGGTTTCACAAGAGAACCAAGCACATCAAGAGACACTTCAATTCCATCCACGATCAAGTCAAGGAGGGAGACATAGAGATATGAAAGATACACACGGATCTGAATGTTGCAGACCCATTGACTAAACCTCTTCCATGAGCAAAACATGATCAGCACCAAGACTCCATGGGTGTTAGAATAATTACTATGTAATCTAGATTATTGACTCTAGTGCAAGTGGGAGACTGAAGGATATATGCCCTAGAGGCAATAATGAAGTTGTTATTTGTATTTCCTTATATATCATGATAATGTCTTTTATTCATGATAGAATTGTATTAACCGGAAACTTGATACATGTGTGAATACGTAGACAAAATAGAGTGTCCCTAGTATTCCTCTACTAGACTAGCTCGTTATGTTTCCTGACCATAGACATGTGTTGTCATTTGATCAATGGGATCACATCATTATGAGAATGATGTGATGGACAAGACCCATCCGTTAGCTTAGCACTTTGATCGTATAGTTGTACTGCTATTGCTTTCTTCATGACTTATACATGTTCCTATGACTATGAGATCATGCAACTCCCGAATACCGGAAGAACACCTTGTGTGCTATCAAACATCACAACGAAACTAGGTGATTATAAAGATGCTCTGTAGGTGTCTCCAAAGGTGTTGGTGGTGTTGGCATAGATCGAGAATATGATTTGTCACTCCGAGTCTCGGAGAGGTATCTCTGGCCCCTCTCGGTAACACACATCGTAATAAGCCTTGCAAGCAAACGACTAATGAGTTAGTCACGAGATGATTTATTACGAAACGAGTACAGAGCCTTGGCGGTGACGAGATTGAACTAGGTATGATGAGACCGACGATTGAATCTCGGGTAAGTAACTTACCGATGACAAAGGGAACAAAGTATGTTGTTATGCGGTTTGACCGATAAAGATCTTCGTAGAATATGTAGGAACCAATATGAGCATCCAGGTTCCGCTACTGGTTATTAACTGAAGATGAGTCTCGGTCATGTCTACATAGTTCTCGAACCCGTGGGGTCCGCACGCTTAACGTTCGATGACGATCGCTATTATGAGTTTATGTGTTTTAATGTACGGAAGATAGTTCGGAGTCCCGGATGTGATCATGGACATGACGAGGAGTCTCGAAATGATCGAGACATAAAGATTGATATATTGGAAGTTTATATTCAGAGACCAGAAGGGTTCTGGGGGTCACCGGATAAATATCGGAATACCGAGAGGTTACTAGACCCCCCCGGGGAGTAAATGGGCCTTATTGGGATTAAGGGGAGAGAGAGAGGGGCTGCATAGGGCAGGCCCCCCCACCATGGCCTAGTACAAATTGGACTAGGGGGAGGAGCGGCACCCCTCCGTCCTTCTCTTCTATCCCTCTGCTTCCTTCTTCTCCTACTCCTACTAGGAAAGGTGGAATCCTACTCCTACTGGGAGTAGGACTCCACCCTTGGGCGCGCCATAGGAGAGTCAGCCCTCTCCTCTTCTCCTCTATATACGTGGCCAGGGGGCACCCCATAGACACAAAAGTTGATTTCTTAGCCGTGTGCGGTGCCCCTCTCCCCAGTTACACACCTCGGTCATATCGTCGTAGTGCTTAGGCGAAGCCCTGCGCCGGTAACTTCATCATCACCATCACCACGCCGTCGTGCTGACGGAACTCTGCCTCAACCTCAACTGGATCAAGAGTTCGTGAGACGTCATCGAGCTGTATGTGTGTTGAACATGGAGGTGCCGTATGTTTGGTGCTTGGATAGGCTGGATCGCGAAGACGTTCGACTACATCAACCGCGTTACTAAATGCTTCCGCTTTCGGTCTACGAGTGTACGTGGACACACTCTCCCGCTCGTTGCTATCCTTCTACTAGATAGATCTTGTGTGATCGTAGGAAATTTTTGGAAATACTACGTTCCCCAACATCCGAAGCTCCACCGCCCATCACAACTGCGTCGACCTTGGCTGCTGCATCAACCTGTGTCCGACCAGAAAAAATCAGCGGTGCCCCTCCGCTGTTCATCAGCACCTCCATGTACACGTTCTGACTCATCTCCGATCTATTTTGGGGCTTCTCTAGCTCATCATAGTTCCTCCATCATTCTTCGTATGTTCCTCCTAGATTGCATGATTAGATCTGCATCCAGTGTCAAAATATGCGGTCATCGTTTTAGCTCTTATTTCTCATAGCAAAAACCACTGCTTTAGTTGACGGCATCACTCGAGCACATGAACACTTCTGCCCCTGCATGTTTAGGTTTAGAATTTGTTCATATTTTCGAACTCACCGTAGATCTGAAATTATAGCATCAATCTGAAAAAGTTGTTTGTCCTTCACTTAGGAAATTTTATCCTCCAATCTGTTGCACCGCAAACCTACGGGCGGCTTATAAAATAATCGTAACTCGCCATATATCATAAGTCCCTAATTACGCCGCCAGTACTCACTCTCAATCCTTTTGACCTGATATTATTTTCTGGTTCAGCCATGCGAATTTTTGTAATACTGTCCACTGTCCAGCTTAACATCATATCTTTAAATCGGCACTCTTTTCCTTTGTAGTCAAACATGTCGAAAGCCAAGACCGTCACCTCCTGCAACTGTGTCGTTTCCCGGGTCGCTGAGGAAATGCTTAACTGATATGTTTGAACCGGCGTCTTGGCCAAAAAGGAGGTTCATCCACTGGAGGGTCCCACGCACGGAAACCCCTCCATAGCCCAAGGAAGGCGAGGTCATTGTCTTCACTGATCACATGCTCCGAGGGTTTACTCCGCCCGGTTCAAAAAAATCGTGATGTGTTGCACTTTTTTCAACTCCATCCTCAAGATATCGGGCCCAACTTTGTTTCAAATATCTGCAAATTCCATGTCTTATGTGAAGTATATCTTCAACAGAAACCCACTATAGAATTATTCAGGGAATTCTACTATCTGAACCGCCAAACTGAGTTCACTGATTGTCCCAGCCTGGAGCTAGGGGTTATTTCCATTCAGAGGTGGAAAGAAGCCACCTTTCCTGTTGCCACACTCCCTGGTCATCCTAAGGAGTGGAATTACACATGGTTTTATTGCAAAGACACTTCTCCTGAAGGTGAGAACCCTCTGTCGGGTTATCGTGAAAACCGGCTCAGCGACAGACATCATTTACCAGAGCGGATTAGCACCAAGGAGCGGGCCAAATATATGCCCATCTTTTCCAAGAACCGGCCCTTAATGGCCAATGGGCAGAATGGAGTTGACTTAGTCCGGTGATGGGTTGCATGGAAAATCTTGCCTTTAAGCCGCCGACCCGGCTTAATGTGTGAATATACCGCCAACCTCAAGGGTCCCCAACGTCATTGCCAAATAGCAATCACTGATGCAGACATCAGCAATATGACTAAAATGCTGCTGAATGAGGACCTTGAAACTTGCAGCATGACAGGACTGGCTCCATTTTATGTCCTCAGCAAACCTCCAAGCGTAAGTACCTTTGAATGAATTCTGGCTTAATGGTCAATTCCATAAGCCATTTTCTTATTACATCTTATTATTTTTCAGGCTGACTCTTCCTTCTGGACTAAGAAGCTTGTAGAAAAACCAGACAAAAAGACCCGGGCCAAGACTAAGGCTCCAAAAAAGCCGGCTAAGAAGAAATCAAACAGTTCAGAGTTGTTCGACTTGGATGATATCGAGTCGGAGGTAGAACTTGACTCCCTTGGCTCTCTTTTTATTCGTATTATTGACACAGATTGTTATCATGATGATGCGGAAGCCAGCCACGCAGATGTTGAAGAGGTAATTCTCCTTTGCTCCGACTCAGAACCTTTCCCAGAGCAGAAAGTTCATCAAGTGTGCCGAAAAGTAAAGTTTTCTCACCCTTTAGCTTACTTGGATCCCAACTTTATTTTGAAGAAGTAGCAGCATGAAGCTCTCCGCACAACCCGAAATACCAGCGGAGGGGTCCTTTCTTCCGGCTTACCCAATAAGACGCCTTGTCGCAAGGGTCAAGCAGAGGTTTCACAAATTTCTGGTTTACCATTTCCAAAAGCAGGTTTTATTCGATGGCCTCTTAACCCGTCTGATTCAAACTATCAGGGCACCTCTCATTCTTCCTCTGGAGACTCCACTGGGACTCAGGTTCCCATGTTCAAGACAGCTCCTGGCCAAGGACATGTAAGCTTGTTTTATTTTTAATACTTTCTGCTCAATTGGTATACCAATTTCATCATGTATTTTGTTTTCAGTGCCATGGCCAAGCCCATCAAGAAACTTAAGGTGAATAAGCCGGCCGAGGATCCCAAATCTGCCAACCCAGAAGAACCAATTGTTTCTAAGCCTTTGCATCAATCTTCCGAAGCAGTAATGGATGATCCGCCACCTGAAGAGCACCACGTCACCATGGATCCCATGGACGTTGACCCGGAAAGTGCTAAGCCGCACAATCCTGCCCAGCCGGCTCAGGGGGGCTGAAGATGTGATCATCACTGGGACGGCTTACACCGCTCCAAGCCATCCTACGGTCTTATCTAAGCACAGCGCCAAGGAAGAAATTCCAACTGTTGATAAGAACAAGTGGAGGCTGGATCTGGAAAGCTATGCCCAATTCAATGCTCAAGAGCTTCATTCTGGTTACTTAAACGTCTTCATACCAGCCGTGACCTTGAAGCCGACTTGGTCAATCTTATGAAGGAGCGCTTTGAGGTAAACCATGCAATCTTCTCCATTTATATTTATACCAGCCGCCAAGCCTACTGGATATGATAGAATTCTAGTAGACTTGTAGATATCCCCTTTGGTCTTACATTCATATAATAGCATAATGTATCTGTTGAATCAAAAAACTTGTAGCCCACATGGGCCGGCTTAAGCTATCAAGCTAAGTCGGGACTTCACATTGCTGCTCTTTCAATTTTGCACGTGTAGCCCCCAAGGGTTGGCTTCAACAGATAAGCTAAGCCAGAACTTTCACATAGAAGTGCTCAATTTCGCACTTGTAGCCCCCAAGGGCCGGCTTAAGCTATCAAGCTAAGCCGGTACTTATCAACATAATAATAGATAGGATACAAATGTGTAGCCCCCATGAATCGTTTGCAGTTGGAACAACTGTAGGCGGGTCATTTAAGAATTTGTCTTCAACGGAGCAAATGTACATTAGCCCCCAAGGGCTGAGTAAAATATTTGTGTTGTGCTTGGGACTTCAAATAAAATGATCATCATAATCACATGCTCCTGCATAATCTCTTTGTCCCACAGGATGAATTGAGCAAGAAAGAAACCCAAGTGGCGGATCTGCATCAGAACCTTCAGACTCAACAATCTGAGATCTCCAAAGCAAAATCCCAAGTCAAAATTACTTTGGAAAATATTGAAAAGCTGAAGAAGGATTTCAGTTGTGAGAGAGCCGGCTGGGACAATGAGAAGGCAGCTCTATTGAAAAGAGCAGAAGATGCTGAGGCTGCCTTTAAGTCGGTGACTGATGAGTTATCCAGTTTAAAATAGCAAATCAACATGATGACAACTGCTATCTTCTGTAAGCAACATAACATTTATACCTGCCTCATCAATGTCTCGTAAACATTTACCGGCTCATGAATATATTTGGCAATACAGGTTCCCGAAGCTCCAGGCTAGGTGATGGTATGCGACTGAGGCTTAAAGCTGTATACACTCTTGTTGAGCAGTTGTACACTGGCGCCCACCGGGCTGTTGCTGCTTCCCTCCCTAAGAAACAACCACCTTCCCTAATCAAGGAAGTGTTTGAAAAACTGTCTGTGCTGCCACAAAGGGTGGAGGAGCTCAAGCGATCTGCCGCCTGAGCCGACGCCATTACTACTTTAAGCAGGGCAAAGGCATGGCAAGCCGAGCATGACCCGGACGAACTAGCCACTGGCTGTCCGAGCTTCAAAGAATACGGGTCTCCCTTCCTTGCCGATGACTTCACTCAAATAGTAAGGTAAATGCGCCCTCTGGCCTGCAAATTAGCCGAAGAAACCGACCTTTCCAAATATGATCTGGTTTACGATGCTGATAATGCCAAAGTGAAGGTGTCGGTTCAGGAAGCTATAGATCTTATCCCGCCAACCCGTAAGCATACCTTCACCCCTGATATTGACCCGTCAACCCTTATAGATGACTAAGCTGTTTTCAAGGCTTTGACTAGGATCAATTGGGCAACATCTGACTTCCAGCCAATGGGTGACGAAGAGGCAGAAGAACCGGTGCAAGATGGCCCGTAAGCATCATCACGCCAATGCCATGATAGCAGATCACAGAGCCAGCATACCCTCCACATCATTATTTGATATGCAAAAAACAATTATTCTTTTGGGCCTCATGATGCTTTGTAATAGGCTAGTTGGAAATAGTGTCCTGCCATGCCATTGTGCATGTTTGTTTGCACCTTAAACCATTGATCTGTCATTGAAGATCTGCTATTTATACTTATATTTCAGCTATGCAGACCATATGCATCACCATTCCTACACACGAGCAGATAATTTTTGCCCTAGTGGTTTACCCCAGGTTGGGTCATAACAACCCATATATAATTTACTGGTGACTATATAGTCCCAGAGCAGTTTATCAAAACCTCATATCTTCACAAAATAAACAAAAATCATACCTGTGAAATTTGTTCATGCTGCTAGTTTTACATACCATATGCAGCAACAAAGGGTAACAACCCCAGAGCCTCAGGGCCTAAACCCCAAGTGCATAATCATATTAGATCGGCGACTTATTGTACAAATCAGACCGGGTTATCAAAACTCCGAATATTCTCAAATATGAGCCATAAAGATGAAGGCTACATGCATGGCATGAATCTTTTTAAACCATATATCAATATGGCACAAAAATATAAACCAAAATAATCTGTCAAATAAAACTAAAAAGATAAGGCTTTCATAGGCTGCCAAGCCTTAACATTAAGTGCTTTCTAAGGGCCGCACATCCACTGAGTTAATCCTTCATTCAAACCATGTAAGCGGGGCCTCACATGACAAATCGTCATTTTAACCTTGACTAGTGCACGGTCTTTATAAGATTGACTGTCAAGGGTACGGTGGGTCTTTCCAGGATTACCTGGTTGGAGTGGCAAATTTACAAAGGCAGGATAACCCGGATTTTTTGGTGAATACACTCGGCGTCGAAGCCGATCAGAATGGTGAGTATAGTTGTGTTCACTGAACAGGAAGCCCCCAAGTGACCTTTGCTACTTCTCGAGCTTTCGTTGTATTCCCTCAAAGAGGAAAGGGAGATGCAGCACAGTAGCGTAAGTATTTCCCTCAGTTTTTGAGAACCAAGGTATCAGTCCAGTAGGAGAACACGCGCGAGTCGCTCGCACCTGCACAAACAAATAAGAACTTCGCAGCCAACGCGATAAGGGGTAGTCAATCCCTTTACGGTCACTTAAGAAAGTGAGATCTGATAGAGATGATAGTTTATATTTTAGGTATTTTTGTTTATAAGAACAGAAAGTAAAGGCGGAAAAATTAAAGTAGGTGTAGATTGATATGTTCAGAATAGACCCCAGGGGCATAGTGTTCTCTAGTGGCTTCTCTCATGATAGCGATATTCTACGGCAGGTAAACAAATTACTGTCGAGGAATTGATAGAAAAGCAAATAATTATGACACTATCTAGGCATGATCATTGTATATAGGCATCACGTCCGAGACAAGTAGACCGACTCCTGGCTGCATCTACTACTATTACTCCACACATCGACCGCTATCCAGCATGAATCTAGTGTATTGATTCATAAGAACAGAGTAACGCCTTAAGCAAGATGACATGATGTAGAGGGATAAACTCAAGCAATATGATATAAACCCCATCTTTTTATCCTCGATGGCAACAATACAATACGTGCCTTGCTGCCCCTACTGTCACTGGGAAAGGACACCGCAATATTGAACTCAAAGCCAAGCACTTCTCCCATTGCAAGAACTATAGATCTAGTAGGCCAAACCAAACCAATAATTCGAAGAGGCTAGCAAGGATATTATGAGCACACATAAAGAGTTTAGAAAAGAACCAAATATTTCTCATAGATAATCTTGATGATAAACTCACAATTCATCGGATCTCGACAAACACACCGCAAAAAGAGATTACATCGAATAGATCTCCTCGAAGACCGACAAGAACTTTGTATTCAGATCCAGAGAGAGAGAGAAGAAGTCATCTAGATACTAGCTATGGACCCGAAGCTCTGTGGTAAACTACTCACAACTCATGGTGAGGCGATGATGATAATGTAGAAGAACTCTGTGATGGATCCCCCCTCCGGCGGAGCTCCGGAACAGGCTCCAAGATGGGATCTCACGGGAACAGAAGGTTACGGCGGTGGAACTAAGGTTCTCTCTCAACTTCTGATGGTTTCGGGGTACGTAGGCTTATATAGGAGGAAGGGGGACACCGGGGGCCTCACGAGGGACCCACAAGACAGGGGCACGCCCTGGGCAGGGGCGCGCCCCCCACCCTCGTGGGCACCTCGTGGCCCCTACTCCGTGGTTCTCAAGTCTCCTGTGCGTGATTTTCTCCAAAAATATCTCTCCCGAAGGTTTCATTCCGTTTGGACTCCGTTCGATATCCCTTTTCTGTAAAACCATAAAATAGGCAAAAACAGCAATCTGGACTGGGCCTTTGGGTTAGTAGGTTAGTCCCAAAAAATAATATAAAAGTGTATGACAAAGCCCATTAAACATCCCAAACATCATTAATAATAGCATGGAACAATCAAAAATTATAGATACGTTGGAGACGTATCAAGCATCCCCAAGCTTAATTCCTACTCGTCCTCGAGTAGCTAAATGATAAAAACAAAAAAATTGATGTGGAATGCTAACAAACATTGTTTTTCAATGTAATTCTCTTAATTGTGGCATGAATGTTCAGATCTGAAAGATTCAAGATAAAAGTCTATATTGTCATAAGAAATAATAATACTTCAAGCATAATAACAAGCAATCATGTCTTCTCAAAATACTATGGCTAAAGACAGTTATCCCTACAAAATCATATAGTTTGGCTATGCTCCCTCTTCATCACACAAAATATTCATGTCATGCACAACCCCGATGTCGGTGTACTAAAGTAGGGGTACCTTAGTATCCCGACTTGTGCACGGGCAGTAGCAGCATCCCGTGGCAGGGCTTGTCACGCGCCCGCCAAAGCCCACTCTGGATCCTTTAAAAGCCATTCAAGAACAAAGTATACAAGTGAGAGAAACAAGACCCCGGCAAGAGGGGCTTGCAGGGAAGGCCGTCCCAGGCTCAAGACCACCACTTCAGCACAAGGCCCTGACAAGAGGAGCTTGTCAGGAGGACTAAGCATGGCATTTCAGAAGACTTGCCGTGGCGCATCGCACGCCCCGACAAGGCCCGGAGAGCGACAAGCTTCCGGACCTGGCAAGGTATATACGGCGGCAAGGCGCTTGCCACGGCAAGCTTCCACTGTGTGCCCGCGCTCCAGCTCATCCGGCCACGCGTCGCCCTGGGACCCTTCCAGGAGCACGTGGCGGAAGGCTGTGCAGCCAGGGGTACACGGTGGCGAGCCGCGATGACGAGGCTACCATCGTGGCGAACGGAGACGCCCTAACGGACGCTTTTTGCACTGTTTTGGGCGACGGCGTCGGGCATTCAATGCCCTTGTCCCCTGCCGTCAGAGTTAGGTATAGATCACTATACATACACTGTTCCAACTACCACCATTTTTACACTTGTACCCTCGTCTACGTTGCCACCTATCGGTGACCCCTTTGATCTATAAAAGGAGGCCCATGCGCAACGTAGAGGGGGTTCGGTTCCGATCCACGTCCACTCTCGCGCTCGGTATTGCTAGCACTGTAGCTCTTCTTGCTCCCGAGCCAAGAACGTAATACAAACCAAGGCAGGAGTAGGGTTTTACGCATCCGTGCGGCCCGAACCTGGGTAAACTGCTCGCATGCGCGCCTCGATCCGCTCTTTGTGCTCCCTCCGCTCCCTTGCCGTACCGAAAAGGGGCTCCGATCCCATAGGTGTTCGTGGGCGATCAGTTTCCCCGACATCTTTGGCGCGCCAGGTAGGGGGCGTCGAGGTTGTGCGAACCTGATCCGGCGTTCATGCAGGCGCAATCTTCAGCAACTTCATCAACTTCGATAACTCCAGCGACATGCCGCCGAAGAAGAAAGCTTCGGAGGTAGGAGGCCCGTCCGCGTCGATCCCGCCACCACCAGAACCAACGGTTGGTGGGGTAGACACTGGCGGAAGGACGGACGCCGGCGAAGAAATTCACAGCGCCGCCAAGTCCAAGGACAAGACGGATGACCGAGCGCACTCCAAGGCCTCGGCGTCCATGCACGCACCACACCCCTCTCAGGAGGTGCCGGACCAGCAGCGACGTGGTACCCAAGGCACCATACGCTTGCTGGGACGAAGCCAAGCTGGCGGGTCGTGGGACGCTCAAGGCCAACGCGCTGGCACGAGCAAGGCGCGGTCGCCGGGGCGAGAACCTGCTCCTTCTAACGCTGTTAGAAGTCGGAGCATGTCTCGCTCCTCGCACCGCTCGCCACCGCTCCCCTCCACTCCAGCAGAAGCTCTAGCTAGAGCTCAGCTACTCCTCGACTTCCCTCCAGCGGCGGACAAGGCCAAAGACTGGAGGGCCACCATCCAAAGCCTCATCGCCTTCGCCAACAACGACACGCCGCAGCAGCCGGCGACATCGCGGCCGCGGCAAGTCAGCCAGGCGCGGGCTGATGGAGACAAGACCGCTGGGGACAAGACCGCCGGGGGTGCAACAACTGTGCACTCCCCGCCGCGAAGGCCGAAGTCGCCGACTCGCCGGATCAACGTCGACGACGACTCCACGGCGTCGTCAGATCCACGAGCTCGACGCGACCAACGCCAAATCCTCGACGATAGGCGACAAGAAGACGCTCAGACCCGCATCGACCGTTGAAGAGAAGCGCGACGACAGTCCGATCAGCGTGCTGGGACCGCTGTCGACATGCACGCGCCCGGTGAACCGGGCGACTTGCCGTACGCGGCAGGTTGCCCTGCGTTCACCCGTGAGCTGCGGCAAGTCCAGTGGCCCAGCATGAAGAACTTCAAGCCCGACGTACCCGAGAAGTACGACGGCAAGACCCATCCCTCGGAGTTCCTCAGCATCTACACCATCGCGGTGCAGGCTGCCGGGGGACGGGATGAGAAAATATTGGCGAACTACTTCCCGCTCGTGCTTAAGCCAAACGTCAGATCTTGGCTCATGCACTTGCCGGAAAACTCCATCTCCTCTTGGGCCGACCTGTGCCACCAGTTTGTCGGCGCCTTCAAGGGCGGCCACAAGCCCCATGGCCAGGAAAGTGATCTCCACATACTTGCCCATAAGGAGGGAGAGTCCCTGCGGAAATACATCCAGAGATTCAGCCGCGTCCAGCACAACATTCCGGACGTCCACCCTGCCGCGGTTATTAGCGCGTTCCATCAGAACGTGCGTAACCGCCGGATGAGGGAGGAAATGGCGATGTGCAAGATACGAGATGTCAGTGAGCTTTATGCCCTGGCAGACAAGTGCGCGCGCGCTGAAGAAGGAAGGAGACTCCCCGGAGAGGATGTTGGAGCAGGAGGAACGGACAGTGAAGATGCAGTACTGGCAGTACCGGCGGCGGAACAACAAGAAAAAGAAGAACAAGGAAGTACTGGCAGTCGAGCAGTCCGGCTAGGAGGCAGGCGCCAAGAAAGCTCAGGCTGGTGGCTCCGGCAAGGAAGCCGCCACTGTAGCCGCCGCCGACAAGCAGGACGGCTCCGACAAGCAGTACTGCAAGATCCACCGTACCAAGGGCCACCATCTCCAGAACTGCAAAAGGGTCGAATACCTCGTTGAGCAGCAGAAGGCTGAGTACGAGCGACGCGACAAGGAGAAGGCCCAGGGAGGTGGAGGAGAGTCCGGCAAGAAGCGGCCATTCAATGGCCGGGGAGGACGCCGCGGCAAGGCCAAGCAGCGGCAAGGAGATAGACCTCCCCGCGGCCGCGACAAGGACGAAGACGAAGACGACGACGAGGACATGGACGACGGAGACAACAGCGAGCAGGAGTTCCAGAAGGCCACAGAAGTTTTGTGCGTCGATGGAGGCGCCTCTCTGCATACTTCCCACCGCCAACTCAAGCAATGGGTGCGGGATGTCAATGCAGCGGAGCCACCCTTCGAGTCGCGCAAACTCCTGAAGTGGTCCAGCACGCCCATCATCTTCGACATTGAGGACCACCCTGACCGCGCAACCGCGGTCGGGTGCTTGCCGATGTTGGTTTCACCAACCATTCGCAACCTCAAGGTCACCAAGATGCTGGTTGACGGCGGGGCCGGCCTGAACCTGATCTCCTCCGCTGTGATCCGGAAGCTGCAGATCCCCGACAGCGAGCTCGAAGAGACCGACACGTTCCAAGGGATCAACCCAGGAAGGAGCAAACCAAAGGGGAAGATCACATTGCCAGTAACCTTTGGTGGAGAGCTAAACTTCAGGACTGAGAGGATCACATTCGACGTTTCCGATATCCCATTGCCGACGTCCAGCGCTCGCCAAGTTCATGGCAGCCTCTCACTACGCCTACAACATGCTCAAGATGCCAGGGCCGATAAGCGTCATCTCTGTCCCCGGCGACAAGAAGGACGCGCTTATTTGCGCCGACAAGATCTATAGGGACGCATCAGCCGCAACAGACAGCAAAACACTTGCCGCTGAAGCTCTCGGGGGAAAGAACAAGACCAAGTCCGACAAGAGCTCTCGGGCCCACTCCAGCAAACGCACCTCTTTGGAGTGCTGCGCTGTCGTCGAGGAAGCACCATCGAGCACCACCGGCAAGTGAAAGAAGGGGATGGCAGCTCCACCTGCAACCAAGAAGGTGTCCGCCAAGGAGGACGGCACTGGTGGTACTTTCACCATCAGTGCTACGCTCGATCCTAAATAGGAAAGCACGCTCGTTGCTTTCCTGTGGGCGAACGTCGACGTGTTTGCATGGCAACCGTCTGACATGCCCGGTATTCCCAGGAAAGTGATGGAGGACAAGCTTGCCGTTTGTCCTCATGCGCGGCCCGTCAAGCAGAAGGTCAGGAAGCAAGCGGTGGAGCGCCAAGAGTTCATTGCTGAAGAAATCAAGAAGTTGGAAGCGACAGGCCTTGTTAGAGGTGTACTTCATCCCACGTGGCTGGCCAACCCAGTTGTCGTGCGCAAAGCTAATGGGAAGTGGAGGCTTTGTATAGACTTCACTGATGTCAATAAAGCTTGTCCCAAAGATCCCTTTCCCTTGCCGCGCATTGACCAGATTGTTGACTCCACGGCTGGGTGTGAGTTGCTTTCGTTTCTTGATGCATACTCCGGATACCACCAGATATTCATGGCTGAAGAGGATGAAGAGAATACCGCATTCATTACTCCGTGTGGCACTTACTGTTTCATACGCATGCCCTTTGGATTGAAGAATGCGGGATCAACATTTGCAAGGGTGGTCCACACTGCTTTTGAGCCACAGATACACAGGAATGTAGAAGCTTACATTGATGATATAGTGGTCAAGAGCAAGGACAAAGATACCCTGATTCAAGATCTGGATGAGACTTTTGCGAATTTGCGCAAAATACAACTCAAGCTTAACCCAGAGAAGTGTGTGTTCGGAGTCCCCTCCGGCAAGCTTCTCGGGTTCTTTGTGTCTCAGAGGGGGATTGAAGCCAATCCCGACAAGATCAAAGCCATCGAGCAGATCGAAGCCCCGAAGCGCGTCAAGGATGTACGGAGGCTTGCTGGTTGCATGGCTGCCCTCAGTAGGTTCATTTCTAAGTCTGCGGAACGCGCCCTGCCATTTTTCAAAATCTTGAAAAAGGAAGGTCCAATGAAATGGACTCCGGAAGCAGAGGCAGCGCTGCAAGACTTGAAAGGATACCTGTCCTCCACTCCAATACTTGTCGCACCTAAGCCGCAACAGAAGTTGCTGCTGTACTTAGCAGCAACCAATCAAGTGGTTAGTGCTGCGTTGGTAGCGGAAAGGGAGGCGGATGAGGAGCCCACAGCCCCGGCAAGCGCGTCCAGCGACAAGCAGGGGGCTTCCCCGACAAGCTCTGGCCCCGACAAGGATGAGTCTACGCAGATGCAAGACGAGGTCCGAAAGAAGATGGTGCAGCGCCCAGTCTATTTTGTCAGTTCCCTCTTGCAGGGGGCTAGGTCAAGATACTCTGGGGTGCAGAAGCTGCTTTTCGGCCTCCTCATGGCCTCGAGAAAGCCGCGCCATTACTTCCAAGCACACGAGATAACAGTGGTCACTCGCTTTCCGTTGAAGAGGATATTGCAAAACCCAGAAGCAACAGGCAGGATTGTCGAGTGGGCACTGGAGTTGTCAAGCTTTGGTCTTAAGTTTGAAAGTACTTCCACTATACAGAGCAGAGCATTGGCAGAATTCATAGCAGAATGGACACCAACACCAGACGAAGAAGTTCCAGAGACAAGCATCCCCGTCAAAGGAGCAAGTAAAGAATGAACAATGTACTTCGATGGTGCCTTCTCGCTGCAAGGCGCCGGCGCTGGCGTGCTGCTTGTCGCGCCCACCGGAGAGCAGCTCAAGTACGTTGCCCAGATGCACTTTCCCAAGGATCAAGCAACAAACAATACTGCAGAGTATGAGGGTTTGCTTGCCGGCCTCAGAATTGCAGCAGAACTTGGGATCAAGAAGCTGATTGTGCGGGGAGATTCGCAGTTGGTTGTCCGACAAGTGAATAAGAGCTACCAGAGCCCATTGATGGAAGCTTACATCGATGAAGTGAGAAAGCTTGAAGAACACTTTGAAGGCATACAGATGGAGCACGTTCCTAGAGCTCAAAATGACATCGCAGACGGCCTATCAAAGTGTGCTGCACTGAAGCTACCTGTGGAACCAGGGACCTTCATGCTCAAGCTAACTCAACCATCCGTTACACCATCAACTGGACAAAGTAGGAAGAGAAAGTTGGTCTCCGGTGACTACTTGCCGGCAGAGCTTCCCGAAGCCGCCGCCAACAAGGTCCCCAAGATCAACGACAAAGTTGCTGAGGAACATTCTGATCCTGCAGACCCTAGGGTTTGTATAGTTGAAGCAGGCGTTCCCAACAAGCCCTGCCCCGGCAGGCTTGACGAGGAGCGTCCAGCTCCGGCAGGGCCGCGGGTTCTTGCCGTAGAAGCTGACGTTCCCGCAGCAGTACTGATGTCTTTAGTCCTTGCCGTTGAGCCTCAGGCTCCAGCATGGGCACAGCAGATTGTCCGTTTCCTTCAAACTGGAGAAATTCCCGAAGAACCAGAAGAAGCAGAGAAAATAACCCGGCAGTCAAGTATGTATCAGTTTGTCGGCAATGAACTATATAGAAGAAGACTCAACGGTATCAGATTGAAGTGCATACCCCGGGAAGATGGACAAAAGCTGTTGGCAGAGATACACGGAGGCATATGTGGCCACCACGTTGGCGCAAGAGCACTTGCCGGGAAGGCGTTCCGGCAAGGTTTCTTTTGGCCAGAAACTCTCCAGGATGCAACTGCACCAGTAACCAAGTGTGAAGCGTGCCAGTTCCATGCCAAGCAAATACATCAGCCAGCTCAAGCTCTCCAGACGATCCCTTTATCCTGGCCATTTTCGGTCTGGGGGCTCCATATCCTCGGCCCCTTCCCCCGCGCAGTCGGGGGCTTTGAGTACTTGTACGTCGCAATCGACAAGTTCACAAAGTGGCCGGAAGTGGAACCAGTGAGAAAGGTGACTGCACAGTCAGCAGTCAAGTTCTTCAGGTCAATTGTTTGCCGTTTCGGAGTCCCTAGCAGGATCATCACCGACAACGGCACACAGTTCACAAGTCGCGCCTTCATGCAGTACGTCCAAGACCTTTGCGCCAAGGTCTGTTTCGCTTCTATTGCTCACCCGAGGAGCAATGGTCAAGCGGAAAGGACAAATGCTGAAGTGCTGCGCGGCCTCAAGACAAGGACTTTCGACAGGCTGGACAAGTGCGGAAGAAACTGGATTGAAGAGTTGCCGGCGGCTCTTTGGTCAATCAGGACGACACCGAATCGAGCCACCAGATAGACACCCTTTGCTCTTGTCTATGGAGCAGAGGCAGTTCTCCCCACGGAACTTGTATACGGATCGCCTCGAGTGCTCGCTTATGATGAGCTAGAGCAAGAGCAGCTGCGGCAAGATGACGCACTGCTCCTTGAGGAGGACCGTCTCCAGGCTGCTATACGAGCTGCTCGATATCAGCAAGCTTTGCGTCGCTACCATAGCCGCAAAGTTAAGGCCAGGAGTCTTGAGGAAGGCGACCTTGTTCTTCGGCGTGTTCAGTCCGCCAAGAATTCCAACAAGTTGACGCCGAAGTGGGAAGGCCCTTATCGGGTGAGACAAGTCCCAAGGCCCGGCGCTGTCCGCCTTGAGACCGAAGATGGCTTACCGGTGAGCAACTCCTGGAACATTGAGCATCTTCGCAAGTTTCATCCATGAGGCGCGGTTGCCGTGATTCGCTCCGGCAACCACCTTTTGTATAAGTCTTGCCGCTGTTGCATGTAAACCTTTGTACAAAGCCGGGCGCAGATCCCGTGCATCAGTAAAGCTTTATTGCCTCGCACAATTTGTCGTTTTATGCTTTCACATTTTTTGGCATATACTATCTGACACTTTGTGCAGCACGCGTCCCCGGTAAGCAATAACGAGCCGCAAAGCTCCATGTCTATGTTTCCTCCCTATTCTTTTCCGACAAGCAGGAGAAGCTTTACTCGCGCACAAGTTTGCCAGGGGGAAGGAGACAGTAGTATGGACCAAGGGCCGTTCAAGAAAGCCTCGCCTTGCCAGGAAGCAAACAACACACAAAAGCTAAGTTGCCAAAGTTTGAGCATTCAAATTTTTAAATTATTAGTTATCTTCCTTGAACGACCACACTTTCTATGGAAAACCTGTGCGCGAAGGAACCTGCCCGTGGCTAGCCGCACCCTTACTTTGTTTTGAGCACGCTCAACGGCTTAAGAGAGCTGCGACAAGTGTCGCGCCCTTACTTCGTTTCCGAGTTCGCTCAACAGCGTAAGTGTGCTGCGACTAGCTGCGGCGAGGTTTCTTCCCGGCAGGAGCGTTGCCGGCAGGCTGCTGAAGTTCCGCACTCAGCGCTCGTGGCAAGGTCTCCTCGCCGGCAAGTTCCCTAACAGCGTAGGGTAAAAACATACAAAGTAAAGAGGAGTCGAACAGAGGAGATAACACTACGTTAACTACCCACAATAAAGTTATATTACAAGATGACTTGTCGCTGTTCTGACAAACTACTGTCCATGACTTAATTGGCAGCAACAAGAGAAGCAGAAAGGAAACAACCTAGTCTACACGGTCGCCGTCAACTCTCCTGATCTTCCCCACCTTGGCCACGATGTGGGCAACTTGAGCCTTCAACGCCTCCTGGTCAGCGTCGGGCGGCAAGGTGCGGAGGATGTTCTCAAGGTTGATCCCGGGGTTGCGGTAGACGATCTTCGTGAACACTCGCTCCACAGTACCCGTGCAAAGCCTCCGCGCCTCGTTCGCCAGCTGTGTGGGGAGCCTTTCCCGTAGCTGCGCGAGGGTCGGTGCCACTCCTCTGAAAAACAAGCTCAGCTTGGCGCTGTGGGAGAGGTTGGTGTCGGGGGAATACCCGAGGTGCTCTGTCCCCAGCGCTGCCATCTCTTTGTCGATGTCAGCGGCGGCATTGACGAGCTCCTCGGTTCACTGCTCCACCGTTTGCCGGAAAGTGTTTTGGGAGACGGCGGCGCTGTCCAACAAGGCTCTCTCCGCCCTGAGGTCCTCCTTCAGCTTCGACTCTCGGTCTCTGGCGCCGTCAAGAGATGTGGTGAGGGTGGATAGCTTCAACTCCAAGTATGCGACGGAGTCCTTGGCGGCGGCGAGCTCCTTCCTCTTCTCGGAGAAGCGGACCTCCAGCTCGCCATAGCTGTGGGCGTCCTTCTCCCTCTCCAATGTGAGCGCGGCAACCTTCTCCTCGCTCGCCTTCAGCTGGGACTCCAACTGCGCCACCCTCGCCTCCAAGTCTCTCTTGGCGGTCTCTGCAGCTGCAGCGGCATCCCTCGCCTACTGCAGAGCCCCGCCAAGGGACTGCTCGCGCGCGGCAAGGTCGTCCTCGTGGCTATCAAAGTCGACGCCAGCCTTGGCAGCCAGAGCCTCTCGGGACTCCATCTTAGCCTGCCTGGCGCGGTACAGAGCCAGGAGCCGGCGAAGAAGCTGCTCCTCCTCGGGCTCGCTGCTGCTGCCGGGCGCGTCGACAAGCCTCAGCCCGGAGGAGGCAAGGACTTCTCCATCGAAGCTCTCAACCTCCACGGGCGCCCTTGATGAAGACGCCCACGGGACTCGGATGAAGACCCCGTTGGCGGCCTCCAGATAGGCACTCGGCCCAGTCGCGGCGGCGGAGGGGTCGACGGCCGGTGCAGCGTCCGGCGCTCCTGCGGCCTCAGGGCCGCCAGTGCGGTCACCGGTCCCCTCCCCAGCTGCCGCGTCAGCGGCCGCGGTGGTCTCTACAGCGGCTGGCTCGTCGACGCCGGCCATTCCTTCAGCGGTGGCGGCGTCGCCAGCATTGCCGCGCGCGTCCTCATCGGCGATGGCCTCTGTCTCCATCGGCTCCGGGGCGGGCGGATCTGACAGAAGAAAAAGAAAAGAAGAATCGTCAAGCAAATATCCAAAAAGAAGAGTTCGAGAGAAGAAAAGTACAAGGGTTACCTGCGCGGGCCTCTTCCTCTACGGGGTCCCTCGCTGGGGGGTCCTCCCTTGGCGGCGTGGTAGTGGCCCCTGCCGGCGGAGGGCCGCCGGCGCCTCCCCTCGGCGGGGTGCCCACCCTTGGCGGGGTGCTCGCCCTTGGCGGAGTGTTCTCCCTCGTCGGGGAGCTCCTCCTTGGCGGGGAGGGTGGGACGAGCGGCTCGTCGGGAGCAGTCTCTTGACGCTCCTGAGGCTGCGGCTCCACTTCTGCACAAGTCAACAAGCAAACAAAGTGTTAGCAAGGACAAAAAGCCCACGCGCGCCCGACAAGCAGTGAAGTAAACAGAAAACTTACGCTGGGGGCTGCGCCGGGGGCTGCGCTGGGGGCTGCTCCGAGGAACAGTTGCCGGGTCCGGCAAGTTCGTCGCTGGCGCATCCCCTGCCGCTGCGGCGGGCTCGTCCTCAAGATCGACCACCGGGATCTTAGCCCTCTTCGCCGCTCTCTAGGCTAAGGTCCTGGAAGATAAACAAGATCAGAGTCAGGCAAAGAGAATTGAAGACAAGGGCAACAAACAATCAAAAGAAATAATAGTTGCAAGTGCTTACTCTTCCTCCTCCTCGTCGGAACTGAGGACAGAGAAGTCGAAGTCCGCCTAGCGCGTCCCGGTGCGAGGAGCTGGAGGAGTAAGTTCCCTCGGGCGCTTGGCGGGCTCCGGGGCCGTGGTCCGAGAAGACCCCGCTCCTGTCGTCGCCGAAGCCCGAGGGGCGGAATGAACGCCAGAGCCAGTTCGGGAAGATCCTCCTCCGCCTGATGCTGAGGCGCGGGGTGCCCCCTTGACGGCCTTGCTCGTCGTGGTGGCACGCGTCGAGCGACGCTGTGGCTGCTACTGGGGCGCCGGCTGCCTCGCCGTGTCAGCGGCCTTGCGGAGGCGCTTCTTTGGCTGTGGCGAAGGACTTGGTGGTGGCGGAGAATTTTTCGAGGATGAGGAGGCGTCGTCAAGGCCCAAGGACCCGCCTGAATCTTCTGAAGGGTCGCCCGATTCGGCGTCCTCCTCCGCGGACTCACTTGACTTTGTGCCCTGCCCGGCAGCCTCGCTCGTCCCGGCAAGCTCACCGGCAGGCTCCCCGGTAGGCCTCAACAATTTGAGAATCTCTTCCTCCTCAGCCCGACTCACTGCGTCCGCTGCATCTGCCTCGTCCAAGGAGTATCCGAACTCTCCCGCGGCATCGGCTACAGCCGCCTCCTCCATCCTGCTGGCGAGGTACGCCAAATCCCGTTCGGTGGTGTCGCGGGTGAGACCCTTCTTCTCATCAAGATTGATCGGCGGCTCAACCAAGCTGTCGAAGAAGGCTTGTGCGGTTTCTTCTGAAGGCGCCAGCCAAGTGGGATCAACCCCGTGGGAGTCGCACAGGGGCATTGCCGCGCGGATGGCATTAAGAGATGAGTTGTTGCATAATGGGACTACTCCCCGCGGCGGGGCAAACCACTCCGGGTGCTTGGGGTCATGCTTGAACTGCGAGCGGATCATCCCCTTGAGTTCCAAGACGGTGAAATTGTAGTTGAGGCCGGGGCGCAACCTCATGCGGTCTGCCGCGTTGCCGAATTCCCAAGCAGGCCTCTTCCTATCCTGCAAGGGGGCAATGCGGCAGCGAAGGAAATCTGCCCCGACCTCACCCACAGTAAGGTTGGCTTGCCGGAGGCGAATAATCCTAGTGAGAGCAATCTTCAGCTTCTCGTCCTCCGGGGCCAGGTCACTCCAATCCTTGCCGCGCACTATTGCAGCTCGGCGCGGGGAAGTAAATTGCTGAGGTTCATCTTCCATAACCCAGCACCAATCGGCCCTCCACTCCTCCCACTTGCCGCGGAGCTCTCCAATCAAGTACGCCTCTTTCTTGTTGAGCCTAAAGATCCAAGAGATGCCACCGGACAGAGGGGAGCCAGACTCTACTCGAGGTGTGAAGAAATGGCGGAAGAGAGCTACGCTGGGGTTGACCCCGACAAAGATTTCGCACAGATGTGCGAAAACAGCCATGGTTAAGACTGCGTTCGGGGTGAAATCTAGCAGATGGAATCCATACGTGTTCATGACGTCGCAGAAGAACTCAGAGTATGGAGGGCAGAGACCGCAATGGAAGAACAGAGCGAAGTAGGGATAACCTCCCGGGAACATGTCACAGGCTTCGGCGGGGAGGACCCTGGTGCGCGGGTGAGCTTTCGTTTCCCCCGCCCAGAAGAGGTAGAACCTATCCCTCAACTCCCTCGCGCCCAGCCTCGGCGGGAAGACCACCATCCTCTTCCGCATTGCTGCTAGCTTCGCCGCCTTGTCGGTCTTCGTGGCTTTCGCCTTGTCGCTCTTCGGGGCCATGGCGGAGGCGGCAAGGGAGGCCGACGGCGCTGGGAAGGCTTGCGGCGAAGGAGGAAGGGTGGAGCTCCGCTCTCTTTCAACCTACGGGAAGGAGGAGAGCGGCGGTGGTTTCTGAAGGTTAAAGACACAATGGAGCAATGGGGGAAACTGCCCCTGTTTCCTCTGCTTTTATGGGGAAGCGCGGGACGTTCCGCATTTTCCCATTAAAGAAACAGGCCACGATCTCTCCCACGACGCCGCAATCAACGCGTGCCGTTAGGGAGGGATGCGGCGGATACGGAGGGGGATACGGCGCGCCGTGGGCTGCGCGTGCGCGTGCACTGTTTTGGGCCTGGCCCAACAGCGCTCGGCACCGTGTGTGGCCCAGGCCCGGGGGCTCCTGTCGGTCTACTAAAGTAGGGGTACCTTAGTATCCCGACTTGTGCACGGGCAGTAGCAGCGTCCCGTGGCAGGGCTTGTCACGCGCCCGCCAAAGCCCACTCTGGATCCTTTAAAAGCCATTCAAGAACAATGTATACAAGTCAGAGAAACAAGACCCCGGCAAGAGGGGCTTGCCGGGAAGGCCGTCCCAGGCTCAAGACCACCACTTCAGCACAAGGCCCTGACAAGAGGAGCTTGTCAGGAGGACTAAGCATGGAATTTCAGAAGACTTGTCGTGGCGCATCGCACGCCCCGGCAAGGCCCGTAGAGCGACAAGCTTCCGGACCTGGCAAGGTATATACCGCGCCAAGGCGCTTGCCGCGGCAAGCTTCCACTGTGTGCCCGCGCTCCAGCTCATCCGGCCACGCGTCGCCCTGGGACCCTTCCAGGAGCAAGTGGCGGAAGGATGTGCAGCCAGGGGTACACGGTGGCGAGCCGCGATGACGAGGCTACCATCGTGGCGAACGGAGACGCTCTAACGGACGCTTTTTGCACTGTTTTGGGCGACGGCGACGGGCATTCAATGTTAGGTATAGATCACTGTACATACACTGTTCCAACTACCACCATTTTTACACTTGTACCCTCATCTACGTTGCCACCTGTCGGTGACCCCTTTGATCTATAAAAGGAGGCCCATGCGCAACGTAGAGGGGGTTCGGTTCCGATCCACGTCCACTCTCGCGCTCGGTATTGCTAGCATTGTAGCTCTTCTTGCTCCCGAGCCAAGAACGTAATACAAACCAAGGCAGGAGTAGGGTTTTACGCATCCGTGCGGCCCGAACCTGGGTAAACTGCTCGCGTGCGCGCCTCGATCCGCTCTTTGTGCTCCCTCCGCTCCCTTGCCGTACCGAAAAGGGGCTCCGGTCCCATAGGTGTTCGTGGGCGATCAGTTTCCCCGACACCCGATTTCTGCCAAGCACTTGTTTTCATACTCTATTCTTTCAAACCTTTCAACTTCACGCAATACATCAGCGTGAGCCATGTACATAGCACTATGGGTGGAATAGAGAGGTGGTTGTGGGGAACACAAAAAGGAGGGAGATAGTCTCACATCAACTAGGCGTATCAACGGGCTATGGAGATGCCCATCAATAGATATCAATGTGAGTGAGTAGGGATTGCCATGCAACGGATGCACTAGAGCTAAAAATGTAAGAAAACTCAACAAAAGAAACTAGTGGGTGTGCATCCAACTTGCTTGCTCATGAAGACCTAGGGCATTTGAGGAAGTCCTTTGTTGGAATATACAAGCCAAGTTCTATAATGAAAATTCCCACTAGTATATAAAGTGACTAAGCATGAGACTCTCTACAATGAAGAACATGGTGCTACTTTGAAGCACAAGTGTGGAAAAAAATAGTAGCAATTGTCCCTTTTTTTCTTTTCTTTTCTTTTGTTTGGGCCTTTCTTTTTTTATTTGGCCTTTTTTTGTGGAGGGGCTTTATTGATTTAGCCTTTCCTCCCATGGGACAATGCTCAAATAATGATGATCATCACACTTTCATTACAACTCGATACTACAACAAAGTATGACTCTATATGAATGCCTTCGGCGGTGTACCGGGATGTGCAATGAAACAAGAGTAGCATGTATGAAAAAATATGCATGGTGGCCTTGCCACAAATACGATGTCAACTACATGATCATGCATGGCAATATAACAATATGAAGCGTGTCATGTGAACGGAGCGGTGGAAAGTTGCATGGCAATATATCCCGGAATGGCTATGGAAATGCCATGATAGGTAGGTGTGGTGGCTGTTTTGAGGAATATATATGGTGGCTGTTTTGAGGAAGGATATATAGTGGGTGTATGGTACCGGCAAAAGTTGTGCGATACAAGAGAGGCTAGCAATGGTGGAAGGGTGAGAGTGCGTATAATCCATGGACTCAACATTAGTCATAAGAACTCATATACTTATTGCAAAAATATACGAGTCATCAAAACAAAGCAATCAACGCATGCTCCTAGGGGGAGGTTGGTAGGGTTTAACCATCGCGCGCCCCCGACCTCCACACAAATGTTAGCACTTTACAAATACCTCATGCTCTAACTTCGTCACATAGCGGTTCACCATACGTGCATGCTACGGGAATCACTAAACTTAACACAAGTATTTCTCAATTTCATAATAACTCCACTAGCATGACTCTAATATCACTATCCTCATATCTCAAAACAATTATCAAGCATCCAACTTCTCATCATATTCAGTGCACTTAGTGTGAAAGTTTTTACTACATTGATATTGGATGTTTATCATGTGAAGACTAGTTTTATAGCCTAAGCACATTACCATGCTGTTTTAATAGACTCTCAAAAGGATATAAGTGAAGCATGAGAGTTCAACAATTTCTTCAAAATGTTACAAGCACCGTGCTCTAAAAGATATAAGTGAAGCACTAGAGCCAAAACTATTCAACTCAAAAGATATAAGTGAAGCACATAGAGTGTTCTATCAATTCCTAGGCCATATTTAACTCTCTCCCAAATAGGTGTGTCCAGCAAGGATAATTGTGGCAAACTAACAAGAAAAGACAAAAATTATACAAGACGCTCCAAGCAAAACACATATCATGTGGTGAATAAAAATATAGCTCCAAGTATAGTTACGGATGGATGAAGACGAAAGAGGGGATGCCTTCCCGGGGCATCCCCAATCTTAGGCTTTTGATTGTACTTGAATTTTACTTGGGGTGCCATGGTTATCCCCAAGCTTAGGCCCTTGCTACTCTTTGTTCCATAGTCCATCAAAGCAATACTCAAAACATGAAAACTTCACAACACAAAACTTAGACAAAAATTCTCGTGAGCTCTGTTAGTATAAAAAAGCAAACCACTACTCAAAGGTACTACAATGAATTCATTCTTTGTTTATATTGGTGTTAAACCTACTGTATTACAAATTCTCTATGGTTCATACTTCCCAATATTACTCATAGATGCACTAAAATAAGCAAACTACACATGAAAAATAGAATCTGTCAAAAACAGAACAGTCTGTAGTAATCTGCAGGTTTTGCATACTCCTGTAACTCCAAAAAATTCAAACTAAATTGGTAAACATGATTAATTTGTCTATTAATCATATAAAAATAGAATCAACTAAATAGCACGCTCAAGTAAAATCTGATGACCATTCTAGCGACCGCTAACGATTCTGTTTTTCACAGCAAGATCATATAAACTTCACACAAGTCTTCCCAAAAGTTCTACTTGTCACAAACACTAAAAAAACATGAAACCACATCTAAACTGAAGCTAGATGCAATATTTTTTTCCCTAACAGTAGCAAAAACAAAAAATATAAAATTGGGTTTCCTCCCAACAAGCGCTATCGTTTTACGCCCCTAGCTAGGCACGATACATGGATAAATCTAGGTGTTGCCATCCTTGGAAGGCAATCCATAAGTGGCTCTCATGATAGAACAAAGCAGCATTCATCTCACAAGATTCAGCATTAGTAATATGAGCAATCGGAGTGCTAATAAAATCATTATTGTTGGCATTGGAGAAGTCACACAATTTGGTATTGTTCTGAGCCATAGTGACAAGCAAGCAATCCAACACACACAAGCAAACAAGAAGCAAGCAAACGATAAACAGACGGCAGAAGAAGGGCAAATAAAACGGCAAGGGTGAAGTGGGGGAGAGGAAAACGAGAGGCAAAAATGTAATGCGAAGGATAAGGGTTTGTGATATGTACTTGGTATATGACTTTTGCGTAAGCCTCCCCGGCAACGGCGCCAGAAATTCGTCTTGCTACTTCTCGGGCTTGCGTTGTATTCCCTCGAAGAGGAAAGGGAGATGCAGCACGGTAGCGTAAGTATTTCCCTCAGTTTTTGAGAACCAAAGTATCAATCCAGTAGGAGACCACGCGCGAGTCCCTCGCACCTGCACAAACAAATAAGAACTTTGCCCAACGCGATAAGGGGTTGTCAATCCCTTTACGGTCACTTACGAAAGTGAGATCTGATAGAGATGATAGTTTATATTTTTGGTATTTTTTTATAAGAACAGAAAGTAAAAGCGGAAAAAGTAAAGTAGGCGTAGATTGATATGTTGTGAATAAACCCGAGGGGCATAGTGTTCTCTAGTGGCTTCTCTAATGATAGCGATATTATACGGCGGGTAAACAAATTACTGTCGAGCAATTGATAGAAAAGCGAATAATTATGAGACCATCTAGGCATGATCATTGTATATAGGCATCACGTCCGAGACAAGTAGACCGACTCCTGCCTGCATCAACTACTATTACTCCACACATCGCCCGCTATCCAGCATGCATCTAGTGTATTGAGTTCATAAGAACAGAGTAACGCATTAAGCAAGACGACATGATGTAGAGGGATAAACTCAAGCAATATGATATAAACCCCATCTTTTTATCCTCGATGTCAACAATACAATGCGTGCCTTGCTGCCCCTACTGTCACTGGGAAAGGACACCGCAAGATTGAACCCAAAGCCAAGCACTTCTCCCATTGCAAGAACTATAGATCTACTAGGCCAAACCAAACCAATAATTCAAAGAGACTTGCAAGGGTATTATGAGCACACATAAAGAGTTCAGAAAAGAACCAAATATTTCTCATAGATAATCTTGATCATAAACTCACAATTCATCGGATCTCGACAAACAAAACGCAAAAAGAGATTACATCAAATAGATCTCCTCGAAGACCGAGGAGAACTTTGTATTGAGATCCAGAGAGAGAGAAGAAGCCATCTAGACACTAGTTATGGACCCGAAGGTCTGTGGTAATCTACTCACAACTCATGGTGAGGCGATGATGATGATGTAGAAGCACTCTGTGTTGGATCCCTCCTCTGACGGAGCTCCGGAACAGGCTCCAAGATGGGATCTCACGGGAACAGAAGGTTACGGCGGTGGAACTAGGGTTTTCTCTCCTTTTCTGATGGTTTAGGGGTACGTAGGATTATATAGGAGGAAGGAGGACACCGGGGGCCTCACGAGGGACCCACGAGGTAGGGGGCGCACCCTGGGCAGGGGGCGCGCCGCCCACCCTCGTGGGCACCTTGTGGGCCCAACTCCGTGGTTCTCAAGTCTCCCGTGCATGATTTTCTCCAAAAATATCTCTCCCGAAGGTTTCATTCCGTTTGGACTCCGTTTGATATCCCTTTTCTTTAAAACCCTAAAACAGGCAAAAAAACAGCAATCTGGACTGGGCCTTTGGGTTAGTAGGTTAGTCCCAAAAAATAATATAAAACTTTATGACAATGTCCATTAAACATCCAAAACATCATAAGTAATAGCATGGAACAATCAAAAATTATAGATACGTTGGAGACGTATCAACCTTTAACAAGCCTTCAAGGCAGATTACCTATGTTTGAACTTCTCATCATAGCAAGTTCTCTTTGGTAATCAATCTACTCAGGTAAAAACCCACAGTTGTCTGCAGCCCAGTTAATAAGCCAGCTCAAAGGGTATTCGAAGTTATGCTCAAGGAGGAGGAAGGCCCCATGTTTATTTGTAATAAGGAGTATAAGCCGGATCAACAGGGTAATCACAGCTGTGTCCAATGGACAGGAAGCCCACAAGTGATCTTATGAATTGATAATAAAGACTCAGATACTCAGAAATGAAAAGACAGAGGCCCCGAATTATCAGGGATGCTGACTTTATTATTCTAATCATAATATACATTGATAGTAGTATGTATAGCACAAGAGCCGGTGTCTCAGGTGTAATAAGGCTGAACATAAGCAATGTTCCACGGCCGACGGGTCTCCTCCTCCAACGTGTGTGAATCCTTGTGGTCTGGAACATCGACTAGATAGTATGATCCGTTATGCAGATTCTTGCTGACCACAAAAGGTTCTCCCCAAGGTGGGGATAACTTGTGCATATTAGCTTGATCCAGGATGAGCCAGAGCACTAGGTTACCTTCATGAAAGGTGCGAGTTTTAACCCGGCGACTGTCGGTGTCAAAACCGGCAGATCTCGGGTAGGGGGGGCCCAGGCTGTGCATCTTAGGATCGATGGTAACAGGAGACAAGGGACCCGATGTTTACCTAGGTTCAAGCCCTCTCGATCGAGGTAATACCCTACTTCTTGCTTCATTGATCTTGATGAATATGAGTTACAAGAGTTGATCTTCCTCGAGATCGTAATGGCTAAACCCTAAAAGTCTAGCCTATGTGATTGCTATGATTCTGTTGTCTCTACGGACTAAACCCCTTAGCTTATATACACGCCGGAGGGGTCCTAGGGTTAAAAAAGGTGACTTGGGGAGGAAGGGATCGTTACACCCGGACATCTTTCTTGCCTTACTACATACATTGGAGTCCTAACTGAACACGGGGGATGGCCTCGAGCTTCTATCTTCACGGCCCATCAATTCGGCCCAGCTTCAATGACCCGGACACCTGAGGACCACTAAATACATGACTCCCTCACTAGACCCCGGACTTTTCTTCAAGGACGAGGTTGTATCTGGCTTGATGTCTTCGGTCTTGCAAGGCGAGTCCTCCTTTGAATCAAATGATAGTTCAGCTTCATATGTAACGTTATATCCTGTCGATTCCCTGCCATCGTTGCTTTGGCTTCCACGCGTCGAACGAATGCAGACCGTCTAGGTATTTTTACAACTAACCCCTCGACTGCATAAGGAAGGCATTTATTTCAAGAGACTAGATCTCATATGCCATTCCATCCACGAGAAAAGCCCTTAGAGCTTGCCACGGAAAATCCCCGGACATGGCCGGCGTCCCTAGTTCTTCCTCGCGCCGTCACGGCCCTCAAGCGTGCGACTGGGAGAGTTGCTCCGTATCTCTTGCGCATCTGAGAAAACTTCAGACGCAGGGACATCTCCCTCCCGGGGATCTAGTCCCCGTTCGGGCTGGATTAACTTCTCTCAACGGTCATGCACCGGTAGAAAGTTTCCCCAATCCTTCCAAAGAAGAACGGGTGTGCTTCATCTCCTTCCTCCTAAGAGATATTGGATTTCCTATCGACCCTTTTCTCAGGGGGCTTCTGGAGTTCTATGGCCTCCATTTGCACGACCTTACACCAGGATCTATCCTGCACATTGTGGGCTTCGTCGCTTTGTGTGAGCTTTTTTTGGGTTGTGAGGCTCATTTCGAGCTATGGCGAAAGTTCTTCTGCATTGTCCATCGCTCCCAAAAGGGATCTATATTCAAGGTAGGTTGTGCTGAAGTGTGGCATAAAGCCGGGACAGGTTACCTATCCGGCACTGCGAAGAAAGCATCCGAAGAGTGGCCCTGAGAGTGGTTTTATATCGAGGACGTCATCCTGCCGGATCCAATTCGGCAAGGCCTTCCCGAATATTCCAGTGCTCCTCTGAAGAAGCGTTTCAACTGGTGTCCCCGCAGTCTCAAGGAAGGAGATAGTGCGGAAGTCAAAAGACTTGTGAGCAAGATCAGAGTACTCGCCCACGTCGAGCTAACGATAATCGAAGTCATGGCGACCTCAATAACGCGGTGCGTGCAGCCGCTTCAGGCCAGAGGGTTTCCTATGTGGCATTATAATGGCCAGGATGATGCCTCACGCTGTCTTCGCCAGGGTCCGGACAATCCCGCTGCTTTGGCCGCCATCCTAGCTGATCTCTACAAAGGGGAGAAGGAGGACTTCCTTCGCTTGAAGCGTCGGGAAGGTTGTTCCATGTATAACCCCATTGACTGGGTAAGCCTTTCTCTGATCACTCGTTTCGTCCAATTTTTATTTCAGGATATACTGACCGAACCGAATTCGGTTACTTCTAATAGGAGTGGAGGAAGGTGGTCGAAGGGACTAGCAGTCCCGTCCCACAACCAGAGGACCATATTCAAAACATGGATCCTGGATTTTTGGAAGAACCGGAGATAGGCATAGATGTTAAGGACGGAGTTTTTTTACCAAGCCAGCCATGACGGTACCAAAGTGGCCATTACAGCCGACTATCCTGGCCTTCTTCCTTCCTCCCAGGTAATCACCCAGGAGACTCCTCTTCAAAGAGAATATTCCGAGCGCACCTCATCCACCGCACTATCTTATGCTCAAAAAGGGCGGCGCTCATCCCGCCGAACTGCATCGAGAGTGTCTTCCCAGAGGGCGACGCCTGTGCAGGGTGGGTCTCTGAAGCGAAGGAGGACCGGAGACACCACCGAACCTCCTCCTTTATCGAAGAGGTATGACTTTCTAACATATGTCTGGTGGCGGAGCCGGATCATAATTTTCCGCTTTATCTTTTTCTTTTTAGGAAGAGTATATGTCGGATTGTGTCCGGTGATCTTGTTGGTCATGCCCCAACCAATCCAGCCCCCAGCCCATCAACAAGGACTATGGTGGATGCGGGGCTAACGCCAGATTTTCCTCTTCAAGAGGATTCGGATGAGGTATCAGTTACTAATTCCGAAGTAGAGAGCGCGATGAATCATCGACGGTGCAAAGCAGCCATACGTGACCCAGCTTTCACTGAGGAGGCGTTTAGCGCCTTTAGTTCTGCGGATGCATATATCCGAGCCACTCGAGACGGACTTGCCGGAGCCACTCACCAACTTTCCAAAGATATGCAGGTGAGTGTTAATTCAATGCTCATATGCCAGTTGCCCCAGAGACTTGAAGCACTTGGCCCAACTGATTTAAGGATCATTGTGTTTGTAGGTACTCAAGGAAAATAATATCGCTTTATCCAAGGAATTGGAAGAGTGTCAAATCAAGCTTACTATTGTTACCATCGAGTTGGAGAATTCAAAGAAGTCCAAGAATGGCTCATATGGTAAGAACAATAGTATCCTAATAGTATGGTCCCGTGCCGATCAATGATCTTTAAGTATTCATTGTTTAATCTATAGCAACAGGGCCAGTAGACCAACTGGGGGAAAAGCTAAGGGCTGCTCAGGCAGCGAAGGAGCAAGCCTAAGGGCAAACTGTTGCTGGTGAACATGTATTAACACGCACCATAGATGTGAAAAACAAGCTGCAAGATACCACTGCCGAGCTAGCTGAAGACTTAAAGGATGTGTGAGCCCAACTCTTGGAGGCTTTGAAAGAGAACAAGAAGCTTAAGGGCGGCATATTTAGTATGACAATAAACCTAGCTTTCATTATAGTCCCTTGATTCAAAGTTTCTTTACGAAAAACTATTCCTGTAGATTTGTTGACTGGACGACCCGAAGGAGAGGTGTTCGGATTTCAAGGTGATCTGATGCAAGAGCTTTCCAATTTACACGAGCAAGCTCGCATGGCCATGAAGAACGTGGCGAAAGTTTATGGCCGGCCGATTCTCCTCTATAGATTATGGAGGAGCTGGCGAGTCTATTCAAAGGGGCATGACGCCGCTTTGAATTATGGAAAGCATCAGCATGCCGATAAGGTGCCCGGGAAGCCTGGGCTATGGTGAAGACACGTTATACCGGGTTGGACCCAAACCATATGGCTCGGGTTGGACCTCGAGGGCCTGACGGACTAGAAATCCATGTAAGCTTGGTATACGTGTTGGAAATATGCCCTAGAGGCAATAATAAATTGGTTATTATTATATTTCCTTGTTCACGATAATCGTTTATTATCCATGCTAGAATTGTATTGAAAGGAAACTCAGATACATGTGTGGATACATAGACAAACACCATGTCCCTAGTAAGCCTCTAGACGACTAGCTCGTTGATCAATAGATGGTTACGGTTTCCTAACCATGGACATTGGATGTCGTTGATAACGGGATCACATCATTAGGAGAATGATGTGATGGACAAGACCCAATCCTAAGCCTAGCACAGATCGTGTAGTTCGTATGCTAAAGCTTTTCTATATGTCAAGTATCTTTTCCTTAGACCATGAGATTGTGCAACTCCCGGATACCGTAGGAATGCTTTGGGTGTACCAAACGTCACAACGTAACTGGGTGGCTATAAAGGTGCACTGCAGGTATCTCCAAAAGTGTCTGTTGGGTTGGCACGAATCGAGACTGGGATTTGTCACTCCGTATGACGGAGAGGTATCTCTGGGCCCACTCGGTAGGACATCATCATAATGTGCACAATATGTGATCAAGGAGTTGATCACGGGATGATGTGTTACGGAACGAGTAAAGAGACTTGCCGGTAACGAGATTGAGCAAGGTATCGGTATACCGACGATCGAATCTCGGGCAAGTGCTATACCGATAGACAAAGGGAATCGTATACGGGATTGATTGAATCCTTGACATCGTGGTTCATCCGATGAGATCATCGTGGAACATGTGGGAGCCAACATGGGTATCCAGATCCCGCTGTTGGTTATTGGCCGGAGAGTTGTCTCGGTCATGACTACATGGTTCCCGAGCCCGTAGGGTCTACACACTTAAGGTTCGATGACGCTAGGGTTATAGGGAAAGTATGTACGCGGTTACCGAATGTTGTTCGGAGTCCCGGATGAGATCCCGGATGTCACGAGGAGTTCCGGAATGGTCCGGAGGTAAAGATTCATATATGGGAAGTCCTGTTTTGGTCACCGGAAAAGTTTCGGGCGATATCGGTAACGTACCGGGACCACCGGGAGGGTCCCGGGGGTCCACCAGGTGGGGCCACCAGCCCCAGAAGGCTGCGTGGGCTAAGTGTGGGAGGGGACCAGCCCCAAGGGGGCTGGTGCGCCCCCCCACCAAGTCCCTAGGCGCATGGAGAGTGGAGGGGGGCAAACCCTAGGTCCAGATGGGCCTTAAGGCCCATCCTGGGGCGCCCCCTCTCTCTCCCCCCCCTTGGCCGCACCCTAGATGGGTTTTCTAGGGCTGGCCGCACACCTAGGGGTGGGAAACCCTAAAGGGGGCGCAGCCCTCCCTTCCCCCTATATATATGTGAGGTTTTGGGGCTGCTAGACACACGAGAAAGTCTCCCTCTTGGCGCAGCCCTACCCCTCTCCCTCCTCGTCTCTTGCAGCGCTTGGCGAAGCCCTGCTGGAGTCCCGCGCTCCTCCACCACCACCATGCCGTCGTGCTGCTATTGGATGGAGTCTTCCCCAACCTCTCCCTCTCTCCTTGCTGGATCAAGGCGTGGGAGACGTCACCGGGCTGCACGTGTGTTGAACGCGGAGGCGCCGTCCGTTCGGCGCTAGATCGGATCTTCCGCGATTTGAATCGCCGCGAGTACGACTCCATCAACCGCGTTCTAGCAACGCTTCCGCTTAGCGATCTACAAGGGTATGTGGATCCGACTCTTCCCTCGTAGATGCATCTCCTAGATTGATCTTGGTGAGCTTAGGAAAATTTTTGTTTCCCATGCAACGTTCCCCAACAGTGGCATCATGAGCTAGGTCTTTGCGTAGATGCAATCACGAGTAGAACACAAAGGAGTTTGTGGGCGTTGATGTTTAGATTGCTTCCCTCCTTGGTCTTTTCTTGATTCAGCGGTATTGTTGGATGAAGCGGCTCGGACCAACCTTACATGTCCTCGTACATGAGACCGGTTCCATCGACAGACATGTGACTTTTGTTGCATAAGATGGCTAGCGGGTGTCTGTCTCTCCCACCTTAGTTGAATCGGATTCGACAAAGGCGGTCCTTGTAGAAGGTTAAATAGCAACTTAAATATCACCGTTGTGGCTTTGCGTAGGTAAGAAGCGTTCTTGCTAGATACCCATAGCAGCCACGTAAAACATGCAACAACAAATTAGAGGACGTCTAACTTGTTTTTGCAGGGTATGTATGTGATATGATATGGCCAAAGACATGATGAGATATATTTGATGTATGAGATGATCATGTTGTAATAGTTAATATCGACTTGCATGTCGATGTATACGGCAACCGGCAGGAGCCATAGGGTTGTCTTTAATTTTTTGTATGACCTGCGTGTCAATCATTAAGCGCTATGTAATGCTTTACTTTATCGCTAAACGGTAGCAATAGTAGTAAGAGCATGGTGGGCGCGCGACAACCCCGATGGCGACACGATGATGGAGATCATGATGATGGGGATCATGGTGTTACGCCGGTGACGATGGAGATCATGCCGGTGCTTTGGAGATGGAGATCAAAAGCACGAGTTGATGGCCATATCATGTCACTTATAATTTGCATGTGATGTTAATCCTTTTTACGCATCTTATTTTGCTTAGGACGACGGTAGCATTATAAGATGATCCCTCACTAAAATTTCAAGATAAAATTGTGTTCCCCCCGAGTGTGCGCCGTTGCGAAGGTTCGTCGTTTCGAAGCACCACGTGATGATCGGGTGTGATAGACTCTACGTTCGCATACAACGGGTGCAAGCCAGTTTTGCACATGCAGAACACTCGGGTTAGACTTGACGAGCCTAGCATGTACAGACATGGCCTCGGAACACGGAAGACCGAAAGGTCGAGCATGAGTCATATAGTAGATATGATCAACATGAAGATGTTCACCATTGACACCACCTCATCTCACGTAATGATCGGACTTGGGTTGGTGGATTTGGATCATGTCACGCTCGGATGACCAGAGGGATGTCAATTTGAGTGGGAGTTATAAGTAATTTGATTAGTTAAACTCACTTATCATGAACAATAGTCTAAGTTGCCTTTGCAAATTATGTTGTAGACCAATAACTGCGTTGTAGCTCCCTGTTTAATACGATCCTAGAGAAAGACTAAGTTGAAAGATATTGTAAGCAATGATGCGGACTGGGTCCGTAGTCCGAGGAGTGTCCTCACTGCTGCACAGAAAGCTTACGTCTTTGATGCACCACTCGATGTGCAAACCCCTACAACGTTGTCAGTGGATGTTGTGAACACCTGACAGAGACGTCCTGATGACTACTTGATAGTTTAGTGCACCATACTTTACGGCTTAGAATCGGGATTCCAATGACGTTTTGAACGCCATAGAACATATGAGATGTTCTAAGAGCTGAAATTGGGATTTCAGGCTCATGCCCGTGTTGAGAGGTATGAGACCTCTGACAAGTTCTTTTGCCAAAAAGATGGAGGAGAATGGCTCAACTAATGAGCATGTGCTCAGAATGTCTGGGTGCTGAAATCACTTGAACCAAGTGGGAGTTAATCTTACCAGGTGAGATAGTGGTTGACGGAATTCTCTAGACACTATCACCAAGCTACTAGAACTTCGTGATGAACTATGACATGCAAAGGATGGTGATAATCCCGGTGCTGTCAGCGGTTCTTAGTACCGCAAAAGTAGAGATCAAGAAGGAGCATCAAGTGTTGATGGTTTAACAAGACCACTGGTTTCAAAAGGGTAAGGGCTAGAAGGGAAACTTCATGAATGGCAAACCTGTTGTCGCTCTGATGAAGGAACCCATGGTTGAACCCAAACCTCGAGACTAAGTGCTTCTATTGTAAGGGGAACGGTCACATGGTAGCGGAACCACCCCAAATACATGGTAGATATGATAGCTGGCAACTTCAACAAAGTATATTTGATATACGTGTTATTGATGTGTACCTTAGTAGTACTCCTTGTAGCACCTGGGTATTGGATACCGGTTCAGTTGCTATTATTAGTGACTTGAAGCAAAAGCTACGGACTGAACGGAGACTAGCTAAGGGCGAGGTGACGATGTGTGTTGGAAGTGTTTCCAAGGTTGATGAGATCACCATCGCACACTTCCTCTATTTTCGAGATTAGTGTTGAACCTAGATAAATGTTATCAGGTGTCTACGTTGAGCATGAAAATGATTAGATCATGTTCATTGCAATACGGTTATTCATTTAAGGTTGAGAATAATGGTTATTCTGTTTACATGAATAATACCTTTATGGTCATGCACCCAATGGTTCGTCGAATCTCGATCATGGTAATACACATAATGATAATATTAATGCCAAAAGATGTAGAGTTAATAATGATAGTACCACTTTCTTGTGGCACTGCCGCTTAGGTCATTTTGGCATAAAATGCATGAAGAAACTCCATGCTGATGGACGTTTGGAGTCACTTGATTTTGAATCGCTTGACACATGCGAGCCATGCCTCATGGGCAGGATGACTGAGATCTCGTTTTCAGGTACAATGAAACGGGTAAGTGACTTATTGGAAATCATACATGCTGATGTATGTGATCCAATGAGAATTAAGGCGTGTGGTGGACATCGTTATTTTCTCATCTTCACTGACGATTTGAGTAGATATGGTATATTTACTTAATGAAGCAAAAGTCTGAAACGTTTGAAAGGTTCAAAAATTTCAGAGTGAAGATTAAGAATCATCATAACAAGAAGATCATGTTCCTATGATCTGATCAAGGGGATATTATCTGAATTATGAGTTTGGCAATCACTTAAGACATTGTGGAATTGTTTCGCAGTTGAAGTCCCCTGGAACACCACAGCGTAATGGTGTGTCCGGACATCGTAATCGAACCTTATGAGATATGGTGCGATCTATGGTGTGTCTTACCGATCTACCGCTATTATTTTGAGGTTATGCATTAGAGACAGCTGCATTCACTTTAGATAGGGCACCATCTAAGTCCGTTGAGACAACGCCGTATGAACTAAGGTTTGGCAAGAAACCAAAGTTGTCGTTTTCTTAATGTTTGGGGCTGCGATGCTTATGGCTTCAGCTAGGAAAAGCTCGAACCCAAAGCGGACAAATACATCTTCATAGAATACCCAAAGGTAACATTTGAGTATACCTGCTATCTCAGATCCAAGGACAAAAATGTTTGTCACTCAAAACGGGTCCTTTCTCGAGAAAGAGTTTCTCTCGAAAGAATTGAGTGGGAGGAAGATAGAACTTGATAAGGTTTTCGAACCCTCACTTCAACCGGAGAGTAGTGCAACACAGAAAGATGTTTCTGTGGAACCTACGACAGTTGAAGAGGATACTAATGATAGTGATCATGAAGCTCCAGATCAAGTTGCTATCGAACCTCGTGGGTCGACAAGGATATGTACTACTCCTGAGTGGTACGGTGATCCTGTCTTAGAGGTCATGTTGTTGGACAACGATGAACCTACGAACTATGGAGAAGCGATGGTGGGCCCATATTCCGACAAATGGTTAGAAGCCGACAAATCCGAGATAGGATCCATGTATCAAAACAAAGTATGGACTTTGGTGGACTTGCCCTGTGATCGGCAAGCCATTGAGACAAATGGATCTTTAAGACTAAGACGGACGTGGACGGTAATGTCACCGTCTATGAAGCTCGACTTGTGGCAAAGAGTTTTTCACAAGTTCAAGGAGTTGACTACGATGAGATTTTCTCACCCGTAGCGATGCTTAAGTCCGTCGGAATCATGTTAGCATTAGCTGCATTTATGAAATCTGGCAGATGGATGACAAAACAAGTTTCCTTACCAGTTTTCGTAAGGAAAGGTTGTATATGATACAATCAGAAAGGTTTTGTCGATCCTAAGGATGCTAAAAGATATGCTAGCTCCAGCGATCCTTCTATGGACTAGAGCAAGCATCTCGGAGTCGGAATATATGCTTTGATGGAGTGATCAAAGTTTTTGGGTATACAAAGTTTGTTAGAAACTTGTATTTGCAATAAAGTGAGTGGGAGCACTACAACATTTCTGATAAGTATATGTGAATGACATATGGTTGATCCGAAATGATGTAGAATTTCTGGAAAGAGTAAAGGGTTGTTTGAAAGGTATTTTTCAAAGGAAGACCTGGATAAAGTTGCTTACATAATTGGGCATCAAGATCTATAGAGATAGATCAAGACGCCTGATGATACTTTCAAAAGAAACACACACCTTTGACATGATTTTGAAGGAGTTCAAAATAGGTCAGTCAAAGAAGGAGTTCTTGCCTGATTTGTAAGGTGTGAAGTTGAGTAAGACTCAAAGCTTGACCACGGCAGAAGAAAGAGGAAGGACGAAGGTCGTCCCCTATGGTTTTGTCATAGGCTCTATACGATATGCCATGCTAAGTATCGCACCTGATGTGTGCCTTACCACATGTCTGGCAAGAGGGTACAAAGGTGATCCAGGAGTGGATCACTAGATAGTGGTCAAAATTATCCTTAGAGGAATAAGGAAATGTTTCTCGGTTATGGAGGTGATAAAGAGTTCGACGTAAAGAGTTACGTCGATGCAAGCTTAACACCTATCCGGATAACTCTGGGTAGAGATATCGGATACGTAAAACGGAGCAACAGCTTGGAATAGCTCCAAGTGGAACATGGTAGCAGCATCTACGATATGACATAATGTTTTGCGAAGTACATAGGGATCTGAATGTTACAGACACGTTGACTACAACCTCTCTCACAAGCATAACATGATCAAACCCAGAACTCATTGAGTGTTAATCACATATTGATGTGAACTAGATTACTGACTCTAGTGAACTCTTTGGATGTTAGTCACATGGCGATGTGACCTATGAGTGTTAATCACATGGCGATGTGAACTAGATTACTGACTCTAGTGCAAGTGGGAGACTGTTGGAAATATGCCCTAGAGGCAATAATAAATTGGTTATTATTATATTTCCTTGTTCACGATAATCGTTTATTATCCATGCTAGAATTGTATTGAAAGGAAACTCAGATACATGTGTGGATACATAGACAAACACCATGTCCCTAGTAAGCCTCTAGACGACTAGCTCGTTGATCAATAGATGGTTACGGTTTCCTAACCATGGACATTGGATGTCGTTGATAACGGGATCACATCATTAGGAGAATGATGTGATGGACAAGACCCAATCCTAAGCCTAGCACAGATCGTGTAGTTCGTATGCTAAAGCTTTTCTATATGTCAAGTATCTTTTCCTTAGACCATGAGATTGTGCAACTCCCGGATACCGTAGGAATGCTTTGGGTGTACCAAACGTCACAACGTAACTGGGTGGCTATAAAGGTGCACTACAGGTATCTCCGAAAGTGTCTGTTGGGTTGGCACGAATCGAGACTGGTTTTTGTCACTCCGTATGACGGAGAGGTATCTCTGGGCCCACTCGGTAGGACATCATCATAATGTGCACAATATGTGATCAAGGAGTTGATCACGGGATGATGTGTTACGGAACGAGTAAAGAGACTTGCCGGTAACGAGATTGAGCAAGGTATCGGTATACCGACGATCGAATCTCGGGCAAGTGCTATACCGATAGACAAAGGGAATCGTATACGGGATTGATTGAATCCTTGACATCGTGGTTCATCCGATGAGATTGTCGTGGAACATGTGGGAGCCAACATGGGTATCCAGATCCCGCTGTTGGTTATTGGCCGGAGAGTTGTCTCGGTCATGACTACATGGTTCCCGAGCCCGTAGGGTCTACACACTTAAGGTTCGATGACGCTAGGGTTATAGGGAAAGTATGTACGCGGTTACCGAATGTTGTTCGGAGTCCCGGATGAGATCCCGGACGTCACGAGGAGTTCCGGAATGGTCCGGAGGTAAAGATTCATATATGGGAAGTCCTGTTTTGGTCACCGGAAAAGTTTCGGGCGATATCGGTAACGTACCGGGACCACCGGGAGGGTCCCGGGGGTCCACCAGGTGGGGCCACCAGCCCCAGAAGGCTGCGTGGGCTAAGTGTGGGAGGGGACCAGCCCCAAGGGGGCTGGTGCGCCCCCCCACCAAGTCCCTAGGCGCATGGAGAGTGGAGGGGGGCAAACCCTAGGTCCAGATGGGCCTTAAGGCCCATCCTGGGGCGCCCCCTCTCTCTCCCCCCCCTTGGCCGCACCCTAGATGGGTTTTCTAGGGCTGGCCGCACCCCTAGGGGTGGGAAACCCTAAAGGGGGCGCAGCCCTCCCTTCCCCCTATATATATGTGAGGTTTTGGGGCTGCTAGACACACGAGAAAGTCTCCCTCTTGGCGCAGCCCTACCCCTCTCCCTCCTCGTCTCTTGCAGCGCTTGGCGAAGCCCTGCTGGAGTCCCGCACTCCTCCACCACCACCACGCCGTCGTGCTGCTATTGGATGGAGTCTTCCCCAACCTCTCCCTCTCTCCTTGCTGGATCAAGGCGTGGGAGACGTCACCGGGCTGCACGTGTGTTGAACACGGAGGCGCCGTCCGTTCGGCGCTAGATCGGATCTTCCGCGATTTGAATCGCCGCGAGTACGACTCCATCAACCGCGTTCTAGCAACGCTTCCGCTTAGCGATCTACAAGGGTATGTGGATCCGACTCTTCACTCGTAGATGCATCTCCTAGATTGATCTTGGTGAGCGTAGGAAAATTTTTGTTTCCCATGCAACGTTCCCCAACAATACGACCAAGTAAAGACAGCCGCCAATTATTCCCAACAAGACTGTAAGTTAGACAGGCTTATAGAGGGTATAGATGAAGAATAGGCATTTGATTCTATGTAACAATGTACTTTATCATCAAACTTATCTCCGGTCGAAATGAATTAAAAGTTTTTCATGGCCGATCTTCTGCTTTAACCTCCGAAAACCCAAGGGCGGGAGTGTCTCCGAATACTATACCTGTGGTAAAAATGTGGTATGTTCAGTGACCAGGCAATTCGTTCATAATTGCTTGAACAGACAAACTATGTTCGGGGAGCTATGTTATATTACGGTTTAACAAAAGAAATATCTTCCAGAGAGAGTAGTTCCATTAAGGGTTCTTTTTGCCTGGGTCGGCATGCGTATATATGTGTGCCTAGGCTTTAGATCCTATGAAGAGGATTGTAGGATGTCGTATCCTGTTAAATTGGAAAAATGTATGCGCTTTGAAAAGCAATACGTCATCTATCCGCCAACCAATTATTAATTTAAGAATGCTAGCTTTCGATTTCACCCGTCTGAGGTACATGTCCGGATTACCCGGTTGTAACAATTGCAGAGGTGCTCCCTTTACACCCTAACCAAACAATCGGGAACGTAGGGTATAAACACAGTAGCCAGGCAACCCAGCTTGGCAAAAACTTATGTCATAAAGGTGCATATAATGGCAAGAAGACTGTATGAAACAGACGACATAACTATTTTGAGCAATATGCTTTTTGATAATGGGCTTCGTTATAGAAGCCCACAAGTATTTTTCAGGTGTATACATTTAAGTATGTTCTATGGGATAATTCGGTTGAGCCGAAAAATTATCGATAAAAAATAAGAAGATAAGGAGAAAAAGGAAGAGGAGAACTGTAAAAATAGGGAATAAGACCTAGACTGAAAAGAAAATATGTGCTACCGAACTATCCGTAGAATCGCCGTAGCAGGGCAGCATTCCATGGGTTCATCTCTAGGCGATTGTCTGATGCATTTCGAAGGCGATAGGCTCCATCGATGAGTACTTCATCAATAATGAAGGGGCCCTCCCATCTTGGTTTGAGCTTGTCTTTTTTCTTCTCCGGCAGGCATAATAGGAGTTCACAAACATTGTATGTCTTGGCCCGCACTTCTCTATTTTGGTATCGCCTCGCCTATTGTTGATAAAATGCGGAACGGGCCTGCGTGATATCCTGTTCCTCTTCAAAGCCATCTAGGTCATCCCGCCGATCGAGCTCAGCCTCTCTCTCTTCGTACATGCGCACTCGAGGTGAGTCATGGGTAATATCGCAGGGCAAGACAGCCTCTACGCCGTACACCATGAAAAAAGGTGTGTATCCGGTTGTCCGGTTAGGTGTAGTTCGTAGCCCCTAGAGTACGGAGTCGAGCTCCATCACCTAGTGTTTATCTGACTCCTGAAGGGAGCGCACCAGTCGGGGTGGAATGCCACTCATTCTTAAACCATTGGCTCTTTCTACCTTACCGTTTGTCTGAGGGTGGTACACAGAGGCATAATCAAGTTTAATGCCTAACTTAGTGCACCAAATTTTCACCACGTCAGCTGTGAAGTTGGAGCCATTATCTGTGATAATACTATGCGGGACACCATAACGGTGCACAACGCTGGATATAAAATCTATGACTGGCCCTGTCTCAGCTGTTTGAACTGGCTTGGCTTCTATCCATTTAGTGAATTTATCCACCATGACCAGTAAATATTTCTTTTTATGGCTTCCCCCTTTAAGAGGTCCAACCATATCCAGCCCCCAGACCGCAAAGGGCCAGGTAATGGGAATCACTACAAAAAAAGACACATCCGTGACATTTTGGGCCAAACGAAAAACAATATGTCATACTTATGACACTTCTATGACAAAACACGGTATCATCATAAGTGTGGTGGGGTCCTACTTCTATGACAAAAAATCATGACAGAAATGGACTTTTTATCCTGGGCGGGCCGGAGACGCAGCTGCATGACATTCATTGGGCCATCCATGACGGAAAAAGCCGTGGTAGAAGCAAGGGCGAGGAAAATATCAGGGTGTTCCCGGTTACGGTGGGTGGTCGGGGCCGATCGATGCACGTCTCTCTCGTCCACGCACGCGCGTGGGTGCGAGGCGTTGGGCTCTAACTGAACCCGAGCAAGGCGTTGGGCTCTAACTGAACCCGAGCGATTGCACTGCAGGCTACGCGTTACTGAACCCGAGCGATCGATCGATGGCTGTTAACTGAACCCGAGCGATCGATCGATGGCTGTTAACTGAACCAGATCGAGCGATTCATTCGCTACTGCTGCTAACTGTAGCCGATCGATGCAGCCTCTGCATGAACAGTGATTGTTACTAGGGGGGTTGGGATGAACAGTTCCCGGTGGGGTGGATGAACAGGACCCCGTGGTGTTGAACAGAACCCCGATCGATCGAGCCGGTTGGGGCTGCATGAACAGGACCCCGTGGACGGCTGGATGAACAGGAACACCCCGTGGAGGGCTGGATGAATAGTAGACGGTGCAGGGATGGATGAACAGTAGCCGGTGGAGGGGTGGTTGAACAAGAGCCCGTGGAAAGGGCTGGTTGAACAGTAGCCGGTGGAGTAGCGCGCGGTGGAGGCTGAACAGTCGCAGGTGGAGGCTGGAGGAGGTTGACAGTGGATGAACTGTAGCCCGTGGAGGCTGGAGGGGGTCGACGGTGGAGATGAATAGTATCTCGTGGAGTCTCGGTTTGCGGTACGCCACACCCCTCCTGTCAGGGATATTACTAGCAGGTATAAACCGGCTAGGGAGATCCGGATTACATTAATATGGTTGTATTATCATAAGCCTACTAGGTTATGAGTTAGAGGTTACGGACCGCGGAGGCTTAGGGCCCATATGTAAAGTTTACGGTTTATAAACCGTCCTATCATGTAACTTAAGGGATAAGGAAGAAAGAGTAGAGACCGAGGCGGACACGATTATGAGCCGGCCTCGGGACTCTGTAAACCGGACCGGGCGTTGCCTCCTATATAAAGGGACGACCCGGCGACGGTTCGAGGACAAGCAACAACCCATCGAGACACAGGCAAGCAATCCGCTCCCTGTTCATCGACACCCAATTAATATCAAACCAAACTAGACGTAGGCTTTTACCTTCATCAAAGGGGCCGGACTAGTATAAAACCTCTGTGTTCTTTGTGTGCTTTAACCTCTTCAAGCTAACCAGGGCGATGGCTCCACACCTAAGTCCTCTAAACCGGACATCTTCCGTGCTAATTCCACGACAGTTGGCGCCCACCGTGGGGCTATCGCATGATGGTTTCGAGTTCTTGAAGGGCAGCTTTGAAGGACTCAAGGGTTACGCGGTCGGCCGGATGACCAAGAGTCGCTGCAGTTAGATCTACATCGATGACGCAGGATGGGGCCCTGAGGCCGATTCAATCGAATACGGGTACCGGGTCCCCTTCGGCGGCATCCATGTCTTCATCGGCAAGATTGGTGAACCGGGGCCTGAGCCGGACATCTTCCCCAACATCGTCGAGCCGGCTCAGCGTGCGAGATCGGCTCGGATTCAGCCCGCCATGCAGCATGTTTTCGTTGGAGCAATACATGGAGTCCAAGCCAAGGACGGATCGGATTCTGGTGGCGAGACAGTTGTCTATTCCGACGATGAATCTTCATCCGGAGAGACCGAATCTTTGTATCTGTTGCGGGACGGTCGATCCGGGGGTGTATCCGATGGTGATAGTATTCCGGACCCCTTTGATCCACCAAACTGGGTGGCTGTCTTCATGGCCGGATCACAGTCTGCGCAGCAGCCCACGGCGACTGGAGCATTCACAGCAGAGGTAGCTGGTGCAGGGGCAAGCAACCAAGCCCCCTCACCCTCTGACGCTCTATCCACCTTGGTGGAGGAGTTGACAGCCCGCGCAATAGCAGAGTTGGCTCCTGCCAACAAGGCGCAACATGATGCGGAGATCCTTCAGCTAAAGGGCCGGATCGAGCAAGCTAAGCGGGATCTAGATGCAGAGAAAGCCATGATGGTGAGAAGGCAAGCAGAGCTGGATTCCCAAGCTTTCCAGCTCATGATTGATCAGGCCTCTGCGCAGGAGGTAAGGAACAGAAGGTATCAAACTCGTCTACCGCCGTTCTATGAGGCGATGAATCTCTTTGGCACACTAGGAGCGGGAGCCAGCAATAACCTAGAAGTAAACCGGAGGAGAGCCCCAGCAGCAGGCGCCCCGGTTCAGCAACCAACAACAGAGCAAAATCGTCAGGTTGTGCCCAAGCCGCACGTCCCCACCCCTCCTGGCCATTATTCAAACCCATTGGATAACATTGTCGCCGCCGCTTCACGACTGGCTGCTTTACCCATTGAGGGGACATCCCCCGTAGCGATGGAAGCACGCAGGGTCAAGGAATTGTTGGACACAGCGTTGACACAGCAGCAGGCGTACTCTTACAGCAGGGAGAGAATTCATTCCACACCCCGCCACAGCAGGAGTTACACTAGGCGTTGGGATGAACCGGAAGTGTCCAGCAGCGAGCGGAGATGTCACCGTCACAGGCAAGATAATCCGGCAGGAGCAGAAGCGTACGCCCAGGAGGCGATGAACCGGTCCAGACCTACTGCCCGCGAGGATATCCGCCAAACGATGCCGATTCACCCAACCACAGCAGAGACAGGAGTCACGGCGAGTTCTTTTGGAGTATAGTGTCTTGTTCCCGCTTTACGAAGCGTAAGGTTACCCAAGGACTTCAAAGGTCTGTGCAAGGTGCCTAACTATACGGCAGATCTGGCTCCAGATGCTTGGATTGAGAGTTATGAGATGGCCATGGAGATGCTAGATGTGGATGAAGCGGCGTGCGCAAAGTATTTTATCATGATGCTTGAGGGTATAGCCCGGACATGGTTTAAGGGCCTATCACCTAACTCCATCAGATCATGGGGTGAGCTGCCTCGCCAGTTTATCAAAAAATTCAAAGACACGTGCAAGCAGCCAATGTCAGTAGTGGACTTGGCGGCATGTGTTCAAGGAGAACAGGAGCCTACGAGCACCTGGGTGCGGCAAGTGTCAGAAATCCTACACTCTTCCAATAGCATCAATCCCAGTACGGCAATAGTGACACTGGAGAACAATTGCCGGTTTGAGTCTCTGAAGCTGAAGTTGGGACGGCTCAAGCGGGATTGTAATGACATGGGGACACTCATGAGCGCTCAGGTGAAGTATGGGGACTCTGATAACACCACATACCCAGAGGCAGAGGGAGACAAATCCGGGAAAGCAAACAAGGCTGGTAAACCGGCACAGGCTAATCCGGTTGGAACAAGCTTCAATGGTAAGAGAAAGGCAGAAGGCAGCTCTGATTTCGTAGCCAATACCAATGTTCAAGGAAACTTTCAACGCCACAAAGGTAGGCCACCTCCACGGAGCGACGGAGGATTCATTAATCTGGATCAACAGTTGAATGAGCCTTGCCCTAAGCATAGCACGGAGGAACGCCCAGCTAAACATACATGGGGGCAATGCCGGGTCATGGCAGAGGCTATGAGACAGGCCAAATTTGACAACAGGCCACCGGGCGGCGGCTCAGGTCCCGGTTTTCATGGTCCGGGTCACCAGGGTAATGGTTCCGGATCAGGGTATCATGGCGGCAACAATAATTATGACCAAGGAAACCACCACCAGCATGGCCAGGGCGGTTACAATAACCAAGGCAACCACAAGCATGGTCAAGGTGGTCACAATAACCAAGGCAATCAACAGCGTCAGCAGCAGCAGCAATCCGGATATCAGAGTAATCCGAAAGAGCTAAGTAGTGGGCAATACCATGTGTTTACCACAAGTTTGTGCAAAAGAGATCAAAAAATCCTAAAGCGGGCGGTACACACAGTTGAACCGTCAACACCACGTTTCCTGCGCTGGTCGGAACAACCTATTGTGTGGAGCAGAGAGGATCACCCGCCGCGGGTCGATAATCCGGGCCAGTTGGCCTTAGTGGTGGCACCACAGGTGGGTGGCTACAAATTCACTAAAGTACTCATGGACGGCGGCAGCAGCATCAACATCTTATATTACGAGACTTTCCGTCGCATGGGGTTAACGTACAAGAAGCTAAGATAGTCCAATACGGTGTTCCATGGAGTGGTGCCAGGTAAATCGGCTTACCCAGTTGGGAAAATTGATCTAGAGGTCACCTTTGGGGATGAACAGGATTCCAAGTCAGAGACAGTAACCTTTGAAGTTGTAAAGATCCGGAGCCCATATCATGCCTTGTTTGGACGGCCGGTTTATGCCAAGTTTATGGCTAGACCGTGCTATGTTTATCTACAGCTCAAGATGCCGGGTCACCAAGGAACCATCACGGTTCACGGAAGCCGCAAGATTGCATTGGAGTGCGAGGAAGGAGACGCTGCTTACGCAGAGGCAGTATGTGCTACGGAGAAGCTGAAGTTTTACAAAGACAACGTGGATCCGGCAGATATGTCCCCATTAAAGAAACCAACTACAGAGCATGATCCGGCATTGAAGTTTAAATCGGCAGAGGAAACCAAGCAAGTTGAATTTGTACCAGGCGACTCATCCAAGCAGTTCACTATCAGCGCTAACCTTGACCCCAAATAGGAAAGCGCGCTCATCGAGTTCATCCGTGAGAACCGGGGTATCTTTGCATGGAAACCTTCTGACATGCCAGGTATATCGAGGGAACTCGCTGAGCACAGTCTTAATATTGATCCGAAGTTCAAACCGGTCAAACAGTATCTGCACCGCTTCAATGAAGAAAGGCGCAAAGCTATAGGAGAGGAAGTGGCCAGGATTTTGGCCGCGGGGTTTATAGTTGAGGTTTTCCATCCAGAGTGGTTGGCTAATCTGGTTCTGGTGTTGAAGAAAAATGGAAAGTGGAGGATGTGTGTGGATTACACAGATCTAAACAAGGCTTGTCCGACTGATCCTTTTGCTCCCCCCCGTATTGATCAGATCATTGATGCTACAGCGGGATGCGAGCGGCTATGTTTTTTGGATGCACATTCAGGGTATCATCAGATCAATATGGCGATCAAGGACCAGGAGAAGATAGCCTTCATAACTCCCTTTGGAGCCTATTGCTATGTGTCTATGCCTTTTGGGCTCAAGAGTGCCCAAGCAACTTACCAGCGTTGCGTACAGAACTGTCTTAAGGGGCAGATAGGGAAAAATGTCCATGCTTATGTGGATGACATTGTTGTAAAGTCAAGGAAGGAGGAGACGCTGATAGAGGACTTAAAGGAAACTTTTGATAACCTCCGGGTCTATAAGATGATGCTTAATCCGGAGAAGTGCGTTTTTGGTGTTCCGGCTGGCAGGCTCCTCGGATTCTTGGTATCAAACAGAGGAATAGAAGCCAATCCGGAGAAGATCAAGGTGATCATATCCTTGACTAAACCGGCTTGTATAAATGATGTCCAGCACATCGCTGGCCGAATTACAGCATTAAGCCGATTCATCAGCCGTTTGGGAGAGAAGGCAATTCTGCTTTATCAGATGCTGAAGAAGACAAACCGGTTTTTATGGAGCGATGCTGCAAACGCCGCGTTCGAGGACTTGAAGCGGCAATTAGCAGAACCACCGGTCCTTGCTGCCCCTGTTGGCAAGGAGCCGCTGCTGTTATACGTGGCCGCCAATGCCCGTGCAGTTAGCGTGGCAATAGTGGTGGAGCGCAAAGAAGCAGGCAAGGAATATCCGGTTCAGTGCCCGGTTTATTACGTCACTGAGGTTCTAATTGAATCAAAACAAAGGTACCCACACTGGCAGAAGCTGGTATATGGCGTGTTTATGGAAAACCGAAAGCTGAAGCACTACTTTCAAGGCCACCCAATCACTGTTGTTAGTTCAGCTCCGTTGGGAGATATAATCCAGAACAGATAAGCCACTGGCAGAGTAGCAAAGTGGGCCATTGAGCTTAGCCCACACGGATTGAAGTATGTACCACGTACTGCTATCAAATCCCAAGCATTGGTAGATTTCATCAATGATTGGACAAAATTGCAAGCACCAGAGGATAAGCCGGATCATACATACTGGACTATTCACTTTGATGGTTCAAGGCAATTAGAAGGCTCGGGGGCTGGAGTTGTGTTAACCCACGCGGTGACAAATTCTGTTATGTCCTCCGACAAATGTTTCCTTGCACTAACAATGCAGCCGAATATGAGGCACTGCTTCATCGTCTAAGGATGGCTAAGGAGATGAACTTGATCCGGGTCAAGTGCTTTGGTGATTCCGATTTAGTGGCACAACAAGTATCTGGCAAGTGGGACTCTAAAGACCCTCTCATGCCAGCTTACAGGCGAGAAGTTGAAGCAGTTGCAGGATATTTCAAGGGATATCAGGTGGATCACATAGACCGGCGGAAAAATGAAGCGGCCGATGCTCTAAGACGGCTGGGTTCTCAGCGTAAACCGGTGCCACCGAATACTTTCTTGGATAAGTTACACAGTCCATCAGTTCAGGTAACATCGGAGGAGGATTTGGCTGTTCCTGATCCGGAAGCACAGCTGGTTGCGGCACTTCATGTTGTTCCGGATTGGACACTCCCTTACCTAGTGTACCTGAGGCGAGGAGAGTTGCCAGATGATGAGATTGAAGCTAGGCAGATAACCCGACGATCCAAGTCCATGACAATTGTTAACGGACAACTTCATCACCGCAGCGTTTCTGGAGTGTTTCAGCGGTGTGTATCGTCAGAAGAAGGCTGTGACATTCTTCGAGAGATTCATGAAGGGGATTGTGGTCATCACGCCGGTTCAAAGTCCTTGGTAGCTAAAGCTTTCCGTCATGGGTTCTACTGGTTGACAGCCCATGCAGATGCAGAGGATCTAGTCCGGAAATGCGACGCTTGTCAGAAATTTTCACGGCGTGCTCTTGTTCCGGCACAGGAGCTGCGGATGATTCCAATTACTTGGCCGTTTGCGACTTGGGGGCTTGATATGGTTGGGCCTTTCAAACGATCCCAAGATCAGAAAACTTACCTGTTGGTTGCAGTGGATAAATTTACAAAGTGGATTGAGGCAGAGCCTGTGAGCAAGTGTGATGCGGCAATAGCGGTTAAATTCATCAAGAAGGTAATTTTCGGGTTTGGCATTCCACACATCATTATCACTGATAATGGCACCAATCTATCTAAAGGAGAGATGGAAGAGTTTTGTCAAAAGGAGCATATTCGCCTAGATGTGTCTTCTGTAGCTCACCCTCAATCCAATGGTCAAGCTGAAAGGGCCAATCAAGAGATTTTCTGAGGCATCAAGCCCCGGATCATGACTCCCTTGCAAAGAACACCAGGATGCTGGGTTGAGGAATTACCTTCTGTCCTTTGAAGCATCAATACTACACCGAACAGGTCCACAGGCTACACACCTTTCTTCATGGTGTACGGTGCTGAAGCGGTTATTCCAAGTGATATCCGCCACGACTCACCACGGGTAGCAGCTTATGTTGAAGTGGCCAATGAGCAAGAAAGGCAGGACGGTTTAGACCGGCTGGATGAAGAGCATGATATACCAGCAGCACGATCTGCAATTTATCAGCAGGACCTGCGCAGATATCACAGCCGCCGGGTTAAAACCAGGACGTTCCAGGAGGGAGACTTAGTACTCCGGCTCATCCAGGACCAGACAGATATGCACAAGTTATACACACCTTGGGAAGGGCCCTTTGTGGCCAGCAAGAACCTACACAACGGTTCATACTACATGGTGGACGTCGAGAACTCAAAGATTCACGGACAGCAGAGGAAGAGACGAAGAGGCCGTGGAACATTGCCCTCCTGCGGCCTTACTACACTTGATCCATGAGTTCCGCTTCATGTATCCTGTATATATTATGATTAATAAATAAACCGGCACCCCTGCTAAACCGGGGGATCAGCCTTCTTTCTTCTATAAATAAGTGTCTTATGAGAATTAACTCACATGCTTTGATCAATCTATTTTTGCTATGCAGGACAATTCTATAAGGGACCAAACAGGACTTGCCTTTCAAGCGCAACTCTTTCATAGGAACCCTACCGCCATGATCACTAGGGGGCTACGGATCGCATTGGAATCCTCGCTTAAACCCTTCTGGTCCGGCTCATACGACCGTCTTCACATCAGCGCCCTTTGGATTAAATCCATTGATTGGCAAAAAATGTTCTTGCCCCTTGGATTATACATCCTTTGATGGCAAAAGAAAAATGTTCTTGCCCCTTGGATTATACATCCTTTGATGGCAAAAGAAACAGTTCTTGCCCCTTGGAGTACATCCTTTGATGGCAAAAGAAACAGTTCTTGCCCCTTGGAGTACATCCTTTGATGGCAAAAGAAAAGTTCTTTCCCCTTGGAGTACATCCTTTGATGGCAAAAGAAAAAGTTCTTGCCCCTTGGAGTACATCCTTTGATGGCAAAAGAAAAAAGTTCTTGCCCCTTGGAGTACATCCTTTGATGGCAAAAGAAACAGTTCTTGCCCCTTGGAGTACATCCTTTGATGGCAAAAGAAAAGTTCTTGCTCCGTGGATTAAATCCATTGATTGGCAAAAGAAATCATTGCTCCTTGGATTGCACCCGTTGATTGGCAAAATAAATCATAGCCCTTTGGGTTGCATCCATTGATTGACAAATATGGAGCCTGGCAGCTCGCAAAAAGCCTCGATTACATGATCTTATTTGCAACAGTGTTTTGTGTTTTAAGATTCTTTCAAAGTTGTCTATGGTTTTTGATCCAGAACTTCGCAACTTCAAAGTTGACCACGTATTTACAAAAGTCTGGGTCATAGAACACCAGCATGATTTAAACCGGTGGTTATTATAACCCGGAATAATCATTGGGCAAACACCAACAGGGCCAAGAGCCTCATTTGAATCTACAATACCCACCGGATTAAGGATGTCAAGCATACTTAATTAAAGGTATGAGAGTATTTTTGGGTATAAAGCAGATACTCATTTAATACATATGCCTATGAGAGCAATATAATCGGTCTGGTGGTAAACCGCCAGGACATTTTCTTAGCGTTATCTATGCAGATACAGGTAATATAAGATCAACCATAGCAGACACGGGATTAAAATTGGCAGAGGCCAAATCAAAGTTGTGACATCTGGATTAAGACAAAAAATGTTTCGAATTATCCTATTACAAGGCACTTGTAGGCCTGAACGGATTCAAGGTTTCCGGCAACAGATTACAACAGCTAAGAGTTAAACCGAGCGGCTTATGCTTCTTCCTACTGCGAAGGCTGAGGGTCGGCTTGTTCCGGAGCTTCTTCGTCTTCTTGAAGCGGCTGAAAATCAGGAACGCGCCAGTCGATCTTGGATAGTGCACGGAAGTACATCTCCTCAGTAATAAGATCTGACGGATCAACATCTGGGGCGAAAGTATGGGCGCGCACTGGTGGGATTAGATTCTCGGTGTCATAAACCGGCCGGTCCACCCGCTCATTCTCCAAGTCATATGCCGGATGATACCTGGTAAGGTCCGTTTCATCAGCAAGCTTGCTGGCAAGAGGGCGCATTTCCTTTGTTAAAGCACGAAGGTCCTTGCCAGAGAAGGCAGATCCATCCTCCTTGTTACTGGGGTACCCGTTCATAGCTTCCTCCGGATCAAAGTCCGGAACCCATGCTTTGGCTCTAGTCAGCGCTACGAGAGAACCGGACCGTAAAGCGGATTTCTTCACTTCTTCCAAGCGTAGAGACAGTATAGAAAGCTTCTCCAAAGTACCTTGGATAGTAGTTGGGGCCGCTTTGTGATGGGACATTGCACTTATAATCCTTTGAGCGCCGAAATATAGCTGCTCAACCAGAGTATAAGAGGACTTGAGTTTCTTCCGGATATCATCCCCAAGATGGGTGATGCGTCACCCTACATATGATTATTACAGTTAAACCGACCAGAATAAAGATTGCAGAGATGAAAGCATATGCAAATTAAGTACTCACCAAAGATGGCAGAGGTCATAAGCTCTATTTGCTGCCTTAAGCCGGTCAGCTCTTGCGTCACCAGATTAAGGGCCTCTTCAGCATCCTTTGCCCTTTTCTCAAGGGCGTTCCTCTGCACTTCCCATGCTGATCGCTCCGCTTCAAAATCTTTTTTCAATTTTTTTGTATTTGTCAAGTTCTGCACCAGCTCATCCTTGGCCTTGGTAGACGCGGTTTCAGTGGCAGGAAGTCTATTACGGAGCTCACTTACTTCTGCAGCCCTCCGGGTCAAGTCAGCCTGCAAGGAAATCAAGTATCAAAAAAGAAATTCAGACAAGTTTCAAGCATATAAACAAGTTATCCAGTTGACACTTGGGGGCTAATGGGTAGTTGAAGTATCAAAAAAGAAATTCAGACATGTCCCAGGCACATAAAATAAGTTATGCCCCTGGCACTTGGGGGCTAATGTAAGTTCATTTTTTCATGCATTTGGAAGTACCGGTTCACCTACAACGAAGCTAAACCGGAACTTGGGGGCTACTATGGCATAAAGACAGAAGTATAAAGAAGGTAAAACAAAGACAAGTAAAGGAAGGTACCTCGTATTTATCCTTCATCATATTAACCAAGCCCAATTCATAATCGCGGATGGTATGAAGCCGGTTCAAATACCCGAAATAAAGTTCCTGAGCACTCAATTCGGCATAGTTGGACAAATCCGTGCTCCACTTGCCCTTCTCTTGTTGAAGCTTCTCCGCTTTAGCAGTATGTTCGGCCAAGATGATAGGCTCAGCAGGAGCGGTAAAACCTGTCCCGGTTATCTGAACATCCAGAGAAGGGCAGTGGTTGGCTGAGAAGGGGCAGCAGTAGGGGCCGGACTAACAGGAGCCGGGTTAGTCCGGGGAGGGCTAACCCGGACAGGACTCGCCGGTTCAACGACATTTTCTATATTTGTATCTTCCGGAGCAACAATGTCATCATGGTCCGTGGGAGCAGTATCATCAAGCTCAGTTGCAGGATCGCTCTCCGGAGGGATGACTTCATCCGGATCAGCCGCCGGATCAGTAGTAGCAGTCTCGGCAGCCGCTTTGGTGGCCTTCGCCTTCTTGCTAGGCTTGGGTTTGCTGAAGGAAGTTGAAGGAACAATGAGAATCATAAAGGAGCAAATACAAATGTAAACCGGATGTTGAAAGGGACTTACGCAGGCACGGTCTTCAGTACAGGGACCTGTGTGGCAGTCGATTCACCAGAAGATGACAAAGGTGTCTCCTGATAGTTAGGATCAGACGGTTTAAGCGGTTTACGTATAAGTCCGGCCTTTGGATGAAGAAGAGTTGGAAAAAGTAAAACCTCAGAGCGGCGCCTATGAGCCGGAGGAAGAGATATTCCGGAGGATTCTAGTACATGGCCACTGTGGCGTGTAGTCCGGCGTGCTTCATGCTGCTGCTTCTTCAAAAGAAATTTGGGATCCAGTTGACTGTAAGGATGAGAAAAAGGGTACTTCCGGGATGCCCGACGAATTTTGGGCACCGGCGGTTCAGAGTCTGAAGAAAGAGAGATTACCTCAATTTCTGCCGCTTTACTTCCTTCAGCCAAACCCTGTGGAAAGACACTGTTAACATAGATTTGGATAAAGAGAGATCAAAACGTATCAGGATCAATTCATACCTCAGAATCCGGATCATCTTCCTCAGGATGTGAACCGGAGGCAGCAGCCGCCTTCTTCTTCTTGACAACACACGTCTTCCGGCGTGGCTGTTTGCCTGACTTATCTTGAGGTTTTCTTTTCCAGAAGGGGTCGTTGGCCTGTGCAGAAGATGAAAAATAAATAGAAGAGAATTGATAAGGACGGATTAGAACGAACGGAAGAGGTTAGAAAAAACTTACCGCTGGTGGTTTGTTATTCTCGTAGTATGGAGCCAGTCCGGTTTAGCTGCACTCTTCTAGAGAAATATTGAGCATTTTCTTTGCGGATTCAGTGACTTCCTTCTCAGGAAGCACTATGTCAATATGGCGTTGAGGGTCATCCGTTTTTCCGGTATACTCATACATCAGACCGGAGCGCCGGCTCAGTGGAAGGATGCTCCAGGCAAGCCAACAACGAACGAAATCTACTCCAGTCAATCCGTTGGCCATAAAGGCCTTCAGCTTGTCAAGCTGAGGGGCAAACCGGGCCCGTCCTGAGGAACTAAGGCGCTGCGGCAGGGGATGATCCTCAGGAAGACGATGTTCACGGTAACCCAGCAGTGGGTTTTCTCCTTCAGGTGAGGTATCTTTGCAATAGAACCAGGATTGGTTCCAGTCCTTGGGGTGTGTATGGAGAGCAGCGTGAGGGAAGACCACATCTCTTCTCTTCTGAATACTAACACCGCCCAGCTCTTGATGTGGTCCGGCAGTAAATTCTGTCCGCCGGTTTAAGTGAAAAAAGTCTCGGAACAAGTCCACTGATGGTTCATCTTGAAGGTATACTTCCGAGAAGACTTGGAAATTGCAGACGTTTGATATAGAATTCGGACCTATATCTTGAGGATGGAGCTGAAAAGCGGCAAGCACATCCCAGAAAAACTTAGAACCGGGAGGGCTAAAACCCCGGGCCATATGATCAAAGAAAATGATGACTTCTCCTTCTTTTGGGGTAGGAGGACACTCATTTCCTGGGGCCCGCCATTTCAGAACCGCTTGGGGGCCCAGAAGACCAATTGAAGCGGCGTTGGTTAAGTCCTCTTCCGTAATGCGCGAAGGAACACAGTTGCAACAAACAAACTACTTGACAGCCATCTGAGCAAACGCTGAAAAGTACAGTGCAAAATCCGGATTACTAAGTACTGAAGCATAAACCGGAGCGTGTCATTGAATTAAATCGACGGTTTAGACAAGGGGCTAATGGCATTGGCAGACCCGGAAGCAGATGTGAAACGAACTGTTACCGGTTTAAGAATAACAAAAAAGAGGAGGCTAAACCGTCGGGCTCATGGCTAATTCTATACAAGAGGAATATATGATTGGTTAAACCGGTGATTAATTTACAGATCTACCAAGACGAAGAAACAAGTTTCTACAGAAGACTAAAGTAAAAATGGATCTGAGCGGTAAGAAAAAGACGAAATATATGCAGGTTTGATACAGGAGGAACTATGAAGGGTTTCTACAGATCAAATGAATCTAAGGGTTGAATCTAAGGTCCGAATCTAAGTTTAAACTACGAAGCAGGAGCGCGTTCGAAACGTATCCAAGGTTTGAGTCCATTGCAAGGGTAGCCTACAGGGATGAACGGCAAGCTTCGAGTTTTCATGGCAGAAGCCATGGAAGAACCCTAGATTAAAGATCTACAGCGAGAAGAAAGGAATACCTGAGAAAGAAGGAGATGTCGGCGGAGTACTCTGGACACGTTTCAGGGTGATGCAGCGGCCTGGCTGGACGACGGCGACGAGCTCGAAGGCAGTGGCGGAGCTTCAGGTGACGGAGGAAGAAGAAGTGCGGAAGGAAGGAAAAGAATAGGGCTCAACGGTATTTATAAAGACTGGTGAGGTGAAACGGCAAGCGCGGGAATCAAGGAGGTCATAGATTGGATAAAGATTCCATTGTCGCCTCGATCTTCGGGATAGCCTTTAAACAAAGGTAACAAACAGCTGTGAGCGATAAATGCGGAGGTGATGTCACAACAGATTGAGATGATTTACGGAGATGACATCATAGCCGGTTTACATAGCAGAGAAGCTACAAGGAGGAAATTTATGCAAGATTTAGAAGACTGATATGAACAAGTTCAAATCACCCTGGGGCCTAATGTCAGGGATATTACTAGCAGGTATAAACCGGCTAGGGAGATTCGGATTATGTTAATATGGTTGTATTATCATAAGCCCAGTAGGTTATGAGTTAGAGGTTACGGCCCGCGGAGGCTTAGGGCCCATATGTAAAGTTTACGGTTTATAAACCGTCCTATCATGTAACTTGAGGGATAAGGAAGAAAGAGTAGAGACCGAGGCGAACACGATTATGAGCCGGCCTCGGGACTCTGTAAATCAGACCGGGCGTTGCCTCCTATATAAAGGGACGACCCGGCGACGGTTCGAGGACAAGCAACAACCCGTCGAGACACAGGCAAGCAATCCGCACCCTGTTCATCGACGCCCAAGTAATATCAAACCAAACTAGACGTAGGCTTTTACCTTCATCGAAGGGGCCGAACTAGTATAAAACCTCTGTGTTCTTTGTGTGCTTTAACCTCTTCAAGCTAACCCGCGCGATGGCTCCACACCTAAGTCCTCTAAACCGGACATCTGCCGTGCTAATTCCATGACACCTCCCGATGAATAGGACCTCCGTTATGACCGTAGCGCTCCAACACAAGTATGCTTCCTCCGTTTTGCGGTACACCACACCCCTCCTGATCAACAGGACCCCCGTTTCGACCGTCCGAGGTCCATTTCCTCCGTTTTACGGTACGCCAGACCCATCCCGATGAATAGGATCCCGTTTCGACTGTGGCTGGTCGAACACAAGGCTGTTTCCTTTGTTCTGGGGTACGCCAGGCCTCGTTTCCATTGGTTGTTCCATCCAAGACGGTTGGCTCCCACGCATTCCATTACCTCCCGATGAACACGACGCATTCCGTTGCCTTCCCATGAACACGACGATGACGCAGTTTCTCCGTTCTGACCCAACCATGTACACGAGCCCTGGCCGTACGTATGCGCGAGTAGGCATTCGAGACCCTGCCCGTATGTACGTACGTGGCCGTATTTTCTTTCTTGCACACTGGTCATTGTACGTACGTGTACATGCAAAGTGTGCGCCTCTACTACGACACGTGCGTGCCTCTACATCGACCAGTATGTACGTACACGTTAGCGACCAGAATGACAATGCTACGTACGCTTCGACCAGGTGGTTCCCGACTGTCAAGCACTTCCTTGCGTGTGAAGATGTAGCTGGTGGGTCCGAGCAGCCAGGAGGGCGAATCGTTTTTTTTTTGCCCGTATGCACTTCCTTGCGTGCGAAGATGTAGTTGGTGGGTCCCAGCAGTCAGGGGGAAATGTTTTTTGCGAAATACGATGGCCCGTCCGGTGGTTGCCCCGTAGTCAGGTGGAGGAATAATTATATTGCGCGTAATAAAGAGGCACTTCCTTGCTGCGGCCGTGGACCCAGCTGTCAGCCTCTCCACGTACAGTACTCTTCCGATGGAAGTCGTTCCTTGAGCACGTTGACCACCCCGCACCGAGAGCACCAGGGCAGTGGATGATGGCGGGGCCTAGGAAGGGGATGACGCGGAGCCGGGGAAGACGCGGCAATGGAAGCCCGCGCGGAGAGGAGTACGAGGGTTCACTAGTTCGGCTGCGGTGTGAGGCTTCCGTCGCCGCAGGGCCTGGCCAGCAGTGGGAATAGTAGGGGGCGGTGAGGCCTCCGCGGCATCGCAGCCTGCCACGGGAGGCAGGAGCACGAGGCAGGACCGGCGCTGGTTTGAGCGGCTGGAGCAAGAAGACCAGAGGTTGAAGAAGCACTACGGCCGTTGGATGGACATCGTACGGTCAATGGAGCTAGAATCGTGCATATTGACTAAGTTTACAAAGCCCTCCGTCCCTGTCAACTTAGTAGGCCCACAAGTCAGCCTCCCACTATACTGGGTCCCAGCTAGCAGGGGGAGTATTCATTTTTTTGTGCGTAGTAAGGAGGCACTTCTGGTGGGTCCAAGCTGACAGCGCGGGGAACGTTTTTTCCGCGAAATACGGTGGCCCGTCCGGTGGGTCCCAGCAGTCAGGGAGAAACTTTTTTCGCCAAATACGATGGCCCGTCCGGTGGGTCCCCGCTGTTAGGTGGAGGAATAATTATTTTTCGCGTAATAAGGAGGTACTTCCTTGGCCTGCCATGGACCCAGCTGTCAGCCTCTCCACGTACAGTACTCTTCCGATGGAAGTCGGTCCTTGACCACGCCGCGTCGAGAGCACCAGGGCGGTGGACGACGTCGAGGCCTAGGAAGGGAACGATACGGAGGCACGGAAGACTCAGCAGTTGTTTCCGATGTGGAGGGGAGTACGACTGTACGAGGGTTTACTGGTTCGTCTACCGTCGCCGGAGAATAACAGCAGGTGTGGTGAGTAGAGGGATGGCTAGGCCAGCGATGGTAGTATGGTGGGGCGGTGAGGCCTGCGCGACAACAAATCCGGCCGCGGGGAGGAGGGAGCAGGCAGTCCCGCTAGCACTTGTTTGAGGGGCTGGAACAGGAAGAGCAGAGATTGAAGAAGCACGACGGCCGTTGGATGGACATCCAATAGTCACTGCTTGTGTGTCAACCTTTTTCTTTAGGAACGCCTCAATTGAGTGAAAAACATCATACAGCCCATCTGCCATTATTTCTAATAATTTACAGCCCATTTGCTAAGTCTTAAGGTTTTTTGGAGCCCATATTCTTTTTGTTAGCATTACAACCCATGTTGTGGCCATGGTTAAAAAATTATACGAAATTTTGCATATTTCGGTGCGCTCCAAACTATTTTTAATCCCGAAATTTCGAGTCACATTCAAACTGATTTTAAAAATAAATGTATATCAATATAAAATCCAACAAATTTTCCGCGCATAAAAATCATTGCAATTTAAAATCTCGAAATGAAAAAAAGATATTTGAAACTAATTGCCGGTTTGATGTATTTTAAAAATGTACTGCCCATTTATCATTACTGATAGGCCATTTTCTCGGCCAGCCGAATGAAGCTCTCCTCGTCTTGAAAGATTTGCAACCCAACAGGCCTGACAAAGCGACTTACTTGGCAAATCACACAAAAAACTGGGCTGTGGTCGTGGACCCAGCTGCGCCCGTGGACCCAGCTGTCAGCCTTTCCACGTACAGTACTCTTCCGATGGAAGTCGGTCGTTGACCACATTGACCATGCCGTGTCGAGAGCACCAAGACCGTGGATGATGGCAAGGCCTTGGAAGGGGACGACGTGGAGCCGGGGAAGACGCGGCTGTGGATGCCCACCCGGAGAGGAGTATGAGGGTTCACTGGTTCGGCTGGGGTGTGAGGCTGCCGTTGCCGCAGAATAACAGGGGGTGCGGGTGAGTAGAGGGATGCCCTGGCCAGTGGTTGGAGTAGTAGGGGGCGGTGAGGCCTCCGCGGCATCACAGTCGGCCACAGGAGGCAAGAGCACGCGGCACGACTGGCACTGGTTTGGGCGGCTGGAGCAAGAAGACCAGAGGTTGAAGAAGCATTACTGTCGTTGGATGAACATCGTACGGTAACTGGAGCTAGAATCGTTCATATTTACTTAGTTGACAAAGCCCTCCGTCCCCGTCAACTTGGTAGGCCCACAAGTCAGCCTCCCACGATGTTGGGTTCCAGCTGGCAGGGGAGTATTCATTTTTTTGTGCGAAATAAGGAGGCACTTCCTTGCGTGCGAAGATAGCTGGTGGGTGCGACCTATCAGCGGGGGGCACATTTTTTCGCGAAATACAGAGGCCCTTCCGGTGGGTCCCAGATGTTAGGTGGAGGAATTAAATACTTGATAAGGCGTACAGAACAAGCTTGTGTACCAGTAAAGAGACGTTGCTGAGTTTTAGAAAAAAGAGAGATGTGCTCCTGTAGCTGGTTCAAATCCAAACCTAGACTATGACTATATATGGTGCTACGCCACTCTGCAAGTAATGAAACTGACATATCCAACGTTCGCTTCTCCTCTTCTCTACTTACTCTGCCTAGCATAAAAAGCTCTGGCAGCAGCAACCATGTCCGCTGGCTACTCATCCACCTGCTCTTCAGCAGGCAACAACCAAATATGCGCCAAGTCGCCACCCGTACCATCGCCTGTGGGTCTCATCACACCCCTGGCATGCGCACCGCACCCAGTTGCTCATTGCAACCCGCTGTCGTTGGTGTGGTGCCACTGCTGCAAATCACGCAAAGTCATACGTCGCATCTCAACCACAATCCTCAACCCTGGCCGAGTCTTCTACAAATGCCCGAATCATGGGGTAATAATATGTTTATGTGTTGTTTTGCTGCTTTCAGTTGCCGTTTTTTAATAGTTTGGTTGATGATCTTCCAATTTGGTTCGTGCAGAAAAGGGAAGATTCGTGTGATTTGTATTTCTGGGAGTTGCTGATGTGGGGGAGTGCAACTACGCTGATTATTTGGTTAGCTGAGGAACCCCAATACCAGCAGGTTGGGGTGTTGGACAAGTAATTGAAGGAATGGCAGAAGAGGAAGATGCAGATCAGAAGGTTAAAGATGCAGTTCCTCTGATCATGGCCAAGCAAGAGCTGCTAAACGGGCTTGACAGCAATGAGGAGATGAAAGAGCTTGTGAAGATAATGGGAAAAATCGATGTGCTCCGTAGGATGATTGCTTCTTTATTTGCAGTGTATGTAGCACTCGTGATGTATTCAGTGGCTATGACATCAGCACTTGGCTGAAAATAGTAGTGAATGAAACCTGTGTAGCAAGCTGGGCGTAGTGTTGTGAACATCTAATGATTTCTGTTAACGGAAATCAGGGGGTATCCCCTTTTGCTCATAAATAAATAAATAGCAGAGGCCCTTTTGGTAATAAATAAATAAATTAGCAGAGGCCTTGTCGGGTCAGCTTTGTTCTCATTCGAAGACGTCGAGCAAATTGCAGTCCAACATCAAACTATGTCATCAAATTCAAGTTTCACCGTGAAATATGAGTACAACTAAACAACAATGTCATCATATTTTAGTCGTCATACAATGACCAAACACAAAACAGCCTACATAACAAGTGATGTTCTCACAGGAAAATACTAAACAACATGTTCATCAGGTTTCAGTTGTCATAGCAAACACAATTTCACATAGTAGATAAAAAAACGTCTTCTAACAGGCAAATACCACAAAAGCAATGTAATCATCATCCGCAGCAGCAGCGTCAACATCTTCGCCATGTGTATCAGTCTGAATCGTAATTCCCCATGATGTCATCTTCTTCTTCGTCCTCGAACGTTGGCTTCTTCTTGATCAACTCTTGTATGTCCACAGCACGACAGGCAATCTTTTTAGCAGCGTCATTGACGTGATGGTTCTCAAAGATATTAGGAACATTTATGTTATCTTGTAGATCAGGAGCAGTGTAAGCATCATCTTGATGTGCAACTTCATTAAACGAATTCCTCTGCTCAAACCTTTGCAATACTCTCCAGTCATCGCTACGTGCAAATGTGTCTTCCAAGAAAAATATCTTTGTTGCTTGATTTGCCAAAATAAAAGGCTTGTTGGTCTGGTACGCCGCCTTGACATTGATGGATTTGAAATAATCATCAGCTCTGGGTTTTGTGATCCTGGAAAACAGGTTATACCAACGACAGCACAACAGAACCACACACCGATGATCCTCGAAACTGGAGATATACTGCAACTGAACAATGTCTGTCATGTTAGCATACATTTCAGTTGACTCTTTGTCATACGTATTCGTGCTCATGATGGCACTGTTTTGTGTCTTCCTGCCTTCGTCTCATGCAAGGGTGTTGTAGCGCACATCTCCAACAACGCAATATTCATAATGTCTTACCCGAGTATCAAGACCCATTGCTAGTGAGTAAAGGGCATCATCAGCTGCCTGCCCATCCTCCCGCATCTTCTTAACCTATGGTGAGAAAATAGACAAGCTGATCATCTTATGTACTCAATATATTAAAAAAACTGACAGTGCAATTCAAAAGCTTACATGGCTCTTCAACCATTTCGCAAATCCTGCCATCACCAGTTTGTTAATGTTTCTTGGATTTTGCGGTAGTAACTCCATTTTGTAGATGCTGCACGACATAGTGATCGAGTCAAACATCTAAATATATAAGAATGTGATACAAGTTTAGTAGATTACGATGTATAAGCTGCAGTACTTAGCACTTACTTGATATAAGGTAGTATCTCAGGATAGTTATTCAACACATACCAAACCATTTTGTCCAAATATTTAGGTTTGTCCTCTTGTTGACTCTTCCCTGTAACTCGAACAGAATAATCGAAAACATTGAGCCCGTGATTGTCTTCATCCACCTCTTTGCTAAGATGATCAGCTGTTTCAATGTATTTTGAGCAGAATATCAATGCTTCTGTAGTAATGTAGGCATCTGCAATGGAACCCTCGGGTCTAGCTCTATTCCTAAAATAGCCCTTGAAAGTGCCTAGCCGCCTTTCAATAGGGTACATCCAGCCATACTGTAGTGGACCTCTAAGTAGTGCCTCATCAGGTAGACGAACAGCCAAATGCACCATCACATCAAAGAAGGCTGGAGGATATATCTTCTCAAAGTCGCATAGGATAGTTGGTATCTTGTCTCTAAGATGCTCCAAAAGCATCTATCCTGATATTTCAACTGCAGAGTTCCCTAAAGAATTTTCCCAACTCTGCAACTGCTCTGTATAAGTCAGGGCGGCCTAATCCTCTAAGGATAACAGGTAAAACCCTTTGAAGTAGGACGTGGCAGTCATGAGTTTTCAACCCTTGTACCTTGTTTCCATCTACACTGACTCTCCTTTCAGGGTTGGAAGCAAATCCATGTGGGAATCTCACACGTGACAGGACCTCGCAGAATTCTTTTCTTTTTACCTTGTCCAAGATGTACATAGCTGGTGCCATATCCCGTGGTTTACCTTCATCTTGCATCTGCAAATCCTGTCTGATACCCACGTGTGTCAAATCAATCCTAGATTTTAAGGTATCTTTCATCTTGCCTTCAATATTAAGAAGTGTCTCGATAATGCTATCACATATATTTTTCTTGATGTGCATCACATCAAGATTGTGCCGCAGATCCAAATCTTTCCAATACTCCAAGTCCCACAATATGGACATGGGGGTAAACAATAATCTCTCTTCTGCCCTACCATGCTTCCTTTTCCCGCTACCATCATCAGGATGGTTTCCTGGCGTAATATGCCTAACCTTCTCTAATTCCACTTGCAACTCATCGATGGTGAGCCTCTTTGGCGCATCACGGTTTTCATGCTTTGCATTGAACACATGTCTTCAGTATTTTCTAGGATGCGGCTTGTCCTTGGCAAGGAAACGGCGGTGTCCAATATAAAAGATCTTGCTAAGTATTGGGTATGACAGCGGATTCCTGTCACAGCGAACACATGCATTATAACCATGTGTCGTTCGCCCTGACATAGTGCCCAAAGCCGGATAATCATGGATGCACCAAATTATAATAGCACACAGAAAGAAATCAGCTGGTGGGCTGCTATATAGGTCTCGAGTGAGAACACCCCTCCATAGCTATTGAAGTTCCTCCACAAGAGGCTCCATGAACAAATCAAAATCCTTTCCAGAACTTTTTGAACCTGGGATGAGCAAGGCCATCATGTAGTTTGATTCTTTGGTGCGGACATTTGGAGGCATGTTGTAAGGGATAACAAGCACTGGCCACATGCTATATGTGGCGCTCTGGTGGCCAAATGGGTTAAATCCATCTGAAGCTAAGCCAAGTCTAATGTTTCTTGGGTCAGCAGCAAACTTTCGTGCTTCTGATTGAAGCTTTTCCACTCACTACCATGTGATGGATGGCTCATTACATTCTGATCTCTGTACTCCTGGTTCCTAGAATGCCACAGTACAACCTCTCTTATTTCAGCATCACGAAACAACCTCTGCAATCTTGGTGTAATTGGAAAATGTCTCAGAACATTATGAGGAATCCTCTTCACAGCATCGCCATCTTTCCATCTTGATGATTTGCATTTCGGGCATTCACTTAAGTTAGCATAATCCTTCCAGAACAGAACACAATTATTCTTACAAACATGGATCATATCATATCCAATTCCAACTTCACGAAGGAAATTCTTCATTTTACTGTAGGTGTGTGGCAGCTCAGACGCATCTGGGAAAGCTTTGCGGAAAGCAGCCAACATCGCATCGAATGATTTGTTTGTCATCCGCTCAGATGTCCTCACCTGAAGAAAGGTGACCATAGCTGAGAATACTGACAGCTTATTTCCTGGGGTGACAGCCACGTTGCATTGTTCCAACATGCGGGCCCACCCTTTTTCTTCTGCAGGTGAAAGTTCACGGAATGCACGAGCATTTCTTAGCATTGTTTCAATGTTGGTCAGACTCACTGGCTCCGCCACCACCTCCTCCTCCTCCCTTCCACCTGAGCATCAGGCAGATCAAGATGGTGATCTGCTGCTTCCACGTAGTCAATAACACTGACGTTCACAGCTTCACCATGATGAACCCACCTACTATATGTGACCGACATCCCATACAAGTGTAGATGATTTTGCACAGTTGACTGGGGTCTTGTAACTGAATTCATACAGCTGCTACACGGGCAGAGCACATCTGATTTCAGACCACTGTACTCAGCTCTGATAAAGTTCATGAAGTTTTCAACCCCCTCGACATATGCAGGGGAGAATCTTCGAGTAGAAGTTATCCAAGTCATGTCCATCTGTTAGACATACAAATTATTTCTTCTACTAGATATTACAGGGAAAACATATATGCTTTTTTATGAAGTCCAGAAGAAAATACCTAGGTCGATGTCTAAAGTTATGGCAAGATATTTGGACGAGCAGATCTAAGTAACGAAATATATGTAAAGCTAATTCGGCAAACAAATTTGAGTCCTAAATTATGGCAGGCTGTTCCAGCAGTCAATGAGGCCGAGCACACAGCCATCAAACTATCGAAGGCCGTCGCAGCAAGAAAGAAAGAGTATAAAACAGTGTAGAGCTATTTCACCTAACAGATTGGCTACTAGACCATGGCAATCTACGTCACAATAAATATATGACAGGATATTTTAGCAACTAATCGACCTTGGCATGCCATCTCAGCTAAGCAGATTGAGTGCAGAATAGGGCAAGGAAGCTTCTTAAGCAGAGCATATTGACTGTAAACTACTTCGGCAAACAGTGAGATTAACATCATCTATCAACTAACATTGAGCGCTACATCGACATGCACGGGTCCTCAGTGTAGAATGCGTGTACCGTGGGAGAAGTTGACTGTCGTGCGTCTCCAAACGAACGTCGCCAGCGGTGGTGGCGCTGACCGTCATGCGCCTCCACAAGAACGTCGCCAGCGGTGGCGGCGCGGCTAGAGGACGGCAGTCTACGAGAACGTACTGTGGGAGAGAGAGGATCGCCGTGTGTCCCCTCGACGAACCGCGGCGCCGACGTCTCGGCGTGGTGGGGAGGGCGGCTTTGGC
>LR738710.1:891398157-891412977 GCA_902687465.1 Secale cereale
GGGGGAATTTTTGGGTGGGGGGAGGATTTTCGTGCGGAGGGCGGGGGGAGTTTGGTGCATGGTCGATTTCTCCAAGTGCAGTCCCACGTGTCAGTGAAGAGGCAAGCTGAAGCGCGTTCCGTTTGCGTGAGCCGTGTGCAGGACCGAACGTGTGTGGGGTGCAATGCGACCACGACATGGGTGCTGTGAGTGTACCACCTTTTTCCCTTTTAAACTAGGTGCTTCGCCCCCTAAAAAACACTTGTTGCTTCGCGCGATCCATCGATACTACTACTAGTAATCTGGTAATCCCGACTAAAACGGCGCGGCCGGGTCTTTCCCGCGCGATATGCTGGGTGGTTGGCTTAGTTGGGTTTTTTAGGACGAGTAATGCTACACCTCCGTAGTCCCAGTTACGTAATTAACATAATGTGAAACGCTTGAGTTGTTGATTGTTGATTGGGGGAGGGAGGGGCCCACCACCATGAAAATCAGGGGAGGAGAGAGAGAGGCAATTTACGTTAACCCTTTCGTAGGTTCCCGTAGATGTGAAATGCGTGAATGTGCATTTGCAGATAAGGCCTTCCCTGGTTCATCCTTTTCTCCCACAAGATCTTGATCTTCCGTGCAACGCACGACCATCTTTCTAGTACTCCTACAATATAATATATTATTACGAAAGTTCATATACACCGGCGAGATTAATGCAAACACGGCAGATTTTCATAACATTTCGAACTTTTATAGGACAAAAAAATAAAAGAAACCCAACCCTAAACCTATTCTACAACGGTGAACGACGTCCTCCATCTGCGATCTCCATGTACGGGGGTGGGGTTCAAGACCCGTGAAGTGAAGGTGCGGTCTCCGGCGAGGAAAAGTAGAACACGGGAGATGGACCGGCCAGTTGGCACGCCATGCCCTGCCGCCTCCCATGCCCTACTCATCCTTGAAGGAGTCCCCGAGTTCGGCGGTGCCGGACATTGGATGGCGGCAAGTAGGACGCGTGGCTGACCTCGAGCTCCATCCCCAAAGACAAGCCCTCCCGCAGAGCGTTCGCAATTGTGGTCATGGCGGATGTGGTGCCAGGTAGGAGGACGATGCACTATGGTGTGGAGGTTAGCTGGGCGTTGCCGCTTTAAGTAGCGCATTCCGGTGAGGCCAAGCATCCTGGTGCGTCATTAAGTCACCGGAGTTGGTTCCTCGGGCACCGAGCCTCTTAACGACGCCATAGGAAAGGACGGTATGAATGCGGGCAGCTGGCGCCAGCTGGGAACGCACCACGCGACGGTGCGAGGGACGAGGGTTTTTGGTGTGCCAGGGTAGTCAGCTGCAGTCGTCGCAATGTTGGATATGCCCTTTGCTCACATGCGATCGACGCATGTCATCGAAAAAGCAAGGCGGCCCGGCATGGTCTCAGGTCCTGAGGATGCAGTTGTCCGCGCTACACCACTCCGCGGATGCGTCCCGGCACCCCGTGCATCCTCGACGAGCCGGGTGTAGGGGTGTGTTTGGATTGTGGCCAAAGTGCACCTTACCAAAATTTTGGTCATGAGCCAAAGATTGGTCTTTGTTTGGATGGTTGCCATTTCTTTGGCATGCCAATGAACTCTAGCCAACTCTAGTTCATTTTTCTTGCCGATGTCGGCCAAATCATGGGCAACCAAAACCTCAACCAAAATTTTGGCTACCCAATGCTTTGATAAACAATAAGTTGTCTCGCTTGGCCTACATAGTGAAAGGCCTAATGCGCAACGTGTCGTTTGCTTATTTCTCATTCCTCTCCAACCCTCTTCTCCATCGATCATGTCGCCCTCCGGTCGAGTCCATCCTCCTGCATGCCTCATTTGAACATTCCGCCGAGTATCATTCGCATGTGGGCCTAGACCATGCTTGTATTTCCAATGTTTATTTGTAATTTGTCTGACATGCATACAAACAAATGGTTCGTTTGAAGTTTCACTTTGCCTCCACTACTTGTTGCTTCGTGTCTTAGTTTTGACATCCCATTCGGTTCATGCTCCAACACATGTTGACGAGATTGATAGATGACATGACAGTTCCTTATAGCCATCGACTGGCTATATTATTAACCATGCTCAAATGCGTTTTTCAAAACCGCATTTGACTATTGAAAAGATTAATAGTACATGAGATGTATAATGTGAAAATTATATCATTGGAAGCTCATTTCACATGCGTATCCCTGCCTTACCCTCCCTTTCGGTCACTTACTGGCGGACCCCATGCTTGCTAGGCCCCGCATGTCAGTTCCTTAATGGGTTCGGCCACGTCAGGGGATCCTCATCCATAGTATACTCCCTCTGTTTTTATTTACTCCGCATAAAATGACACGGGCGGTGGAGGGGGAGGGACGTTGGTTTGCTCTCAACTGCGGTCCCACAAGCGAGCGAAAACGTAAGACGAAGCACGTTCCATTCGGTGAGAAACATGGATGGTCCAGCGTGCCAGGCTCCAATGCGAACGTGACAAGAGCGATGTACAGTCAAAACCGACTGACCGGTCGTCACCGGAACCACTATTCACACCAGAACCTTCGCTGCTCGGCCTACGCCAGCCACTGCCCTAAAACCACACCTAATCTCCAACCCCTTCCCCCACCTTTCGATCCCCTCGCCCGTACCAAGCATCCCCTAGTTCGTCAGAAAGCCATGGTGCGCCGCAAGATCACGTACTACAAGATGCTGACGCCGGAGCGCCGCGTAGAAATCGCGGCGGCGGTCGGCGCCAGAGACCTCCGTTCCCAAGCTCGCTTTGCGGCGGGCCAATCCCCAAATTCTCTGGAGGCAAGATACGAGGAGGAGGTAGTCGATCCAATGTTCGTGGCGGAGGTCGCGGTGCAGAAGGCCCCCGATGGGTATGAGACGATGGACGTCGACTTCGTGCCGCCGTCCAAGTCCCCCATGGTGCAGGTGGACCAGCGGTTCAACCTGGTGATACTAAAGGAGGACCGTGAGGCAGAGGGTCAACTTGATGCGGAGCGCGCACATGCCGCTGCCGTCGAGGCTCTCCTGCAGATGGAACCGGATCTCGTGGATGTGAACCGGGCGGCGGAGCCTCAACTTGAGGCGGTGCATGCGGATGCTGCTGCCATCGAGGCCCTCCTATAGGCGGAACCGGACATCCTGGACTTGAACCGGGCGGCATAGGCTCAACTCGACGCGGAGCGAGCGGATGCTGCTCTCATCGAGGCCCTCTTGTAGGCGGAACCGGACGTCCTGGACTTGAACCGGGCGGCGGAGGCTCAACTCGACGCGGAGCACACGGATGCTGCTGCTATCAAGGCCCTCCTATAGGCAGAACCGGACGTCCTCGACTTGAACCGGGTGGTGCTCTCGCCCCGTGCAGAGCGCCTGCACGCTCCGCATGAACGAGTAGCTGGAGGCCGAGGACAACCACGGTGCGGAGACACACGTCGGCTGCTACGGATGGTTCGCGCCGGCAGCCAAAGACGACGAGGCTGTCTCGTTCCGCGAGCAGTGATAGTTTTTCTTTATGTTGTTGTTTTTATGGATCTTTTGCTGTGTAAAAACATATATTGTTATGCAAGTCGCCTGACTTGGGTTAGTCTACCATTTCAGGCGGTTGGATGAATATCCTACATCTCCTAACCGTTCTTCCTCACCTCTTCTTCTTCCCCAACAGACCACCGCACGGGCCGTACGGATACTCCCCAACATGCGGTTGGATAAACATACTCTATGAACAAAAGTTATGTGTCAGCGGTAGGATGGCTGAGTTTGGTTTGTTCACATGCGACAACACGTGTCAGTGAGGGTGCGTTCCCTTCGTTGGGTTTGCAGCGTGCAGGAGTGACTGTGCATGTGAGGGTGCGGTGCGACCGCGGCGTGCGGGAGCGATCGTGTGAGGGTGTGGTGCGACCGCGACAGCCGTGCTCAAGTGTACCTCCTTTTCATTCTGAAAACTTTAGGCCAACTTGGCAAAAATGTGTGGCGACGTATGGCAATGCAAGGCCTAGACCCAAATAGGATAAGTACGTAGTACTACGTACTAGTAGTAATAGTGTTAAAAAAGAAAGGCGGGTTTTCCTTCGCGGGATTAATCGATACAAATCCTCGTTTCACGTGTCAATTAATGCATATTTTTTTCTCCAAAGCCCAAAGAGCTAACCATCTCACTCCTCATCGCTTGATTAATGCAGCGCCATGCAAACCAACATTCTCACTTCCGCATGCATGCATGGGATATTAATGTCCTTGGTTGCTAGTACGAGGCAAACCCCATCAATTTTGCCTCGATTAGTGTTAGTGGCCTTTTGCAAATTGTAATTTTGATATACTGGCCTTGTGTACAAAAAATGGAGGTAGTGACTATATTTGACTTCCTTCCCCATTGCTGTGACGCCGACGATGTCTCGAACGTTGTGGTTTGGCAAAGTGCGTTCGACGGAGAACACCATTGAGGGAGACCACGGTAAGTCGTTCGCAAGTGCCGCCTGCCAGCCGAGACAACCGCCTTATTTGCATCCAGGAAGTCCGTTCACTACAAGAAATATGTCAACTTGTGACCACCACTATTGGTCACTGAATGGTCACAAATTTCCATTTGAGACCTCTTTGTGACCAAAAACATAAGGTCAAAAGCTGGCCGTCATAAACTGACATTAGCGACCTTCTCTGTGAGAAGGTCATAGACGTTTATGACCAAAATATGCCTACTGTCGTGTTTTGGTCACTATCATCTTCCCCAGACCACGTAGGCATCCAGCGTGGCAAGCTGATGTGGCACAAGAATCAGCCCGATCCAATTAGCTGTTCTACATGGGCCTAGCCCAACAATTCGGCCTTTTATATATTTTCCCTATTAATTCTGGACAGCCACATGGGCCAGGCCCAACATTATAGCCTTTTTATTGTTGGGCCAGGCCTTTTTTCTCAACAATTTTTATTTTTCTTCTTTTATATAAAAAGGGGTCCACTTGTCACATGGGTCCCACCTGACAGGGTCATATTTTTCATATTTCAATTTAACAGTAAATAAATAACCATTTTATTTGGCAGCTGGTCCCACCAATCAGATTGGTCCCACTTGTCATGCTTATCTCAAAATTGGTCTGACACATCAAAAAATTCGAAATTTGTTAAACAATCTTAACTTGGACCCCCCCTCTTGTCTGATTTCCATTTCACATGTATTCAAATCACAAACACAATAATTATTTCGAACATACTACAACACATAATTCATCCAAAACCAAATTTGTCCAAAACAACACTACATTAGTCTATTACAATTGTTACAGTATACTACAACCCAGATATGCCTACAATAACAACACATAATATGCTAGTTGTTGCTTGTATGCTTCACAGCTTCAAACTTGCATTTCCACTTCACCTGTGCAAAAAATAAGAATGAACATATAAGAATAAGAATGTTTTCAGAACATCAAATAGTAACCAATTAGGGATCCAATAACTTATAAGCAAGAATTTACAGCAAATGCCATCTACATAAATATTATGACTAACACTAACCAGTATGTGTTCATGGAGTTGCACATGGAGTGATATGTGCAACTCTAACTAAACTGATCATAGAAATGAAAAGAACTGTAAGAACGAGTTCATTCAGAATGCAGGCATGTCAAATTTTAAGCACCATCATAAAAGAAATAGCAAACCAGACCATGATCATCTTGCATCAGAATTTATGGTTCTAGCAAAACAGTAAGGAGGCGGAGATACATGTATAGTGTTCTGCTCTCTAGTGAGTAAGAGCTATGATATTTTCCTACAAGTACTTTCTTATTTTATTAATTAGTGATATAGTGTTCTGCTCTCTAGTTCTATCTACTCACCTCATTCGCATGCAACATAAGAAACTGGTGTAGAACGTCATCTTAACCACATTCGCAGCAATGGAAGCATGGATACTTTTTCTGTACAATTTCAGTTCCCACTACTAGGAAAAGGCCTATTAATGGCGCACCTAATTTGGCCATTAATGGCGCATTAGTGGTGCGCCATTACTAGCACGCCATTAGTATTTGATACTAATGGCGCACCTCTGGTGCGCCATTAGTATCTGGTATACTAATGGCGCATCCAGGGTGCGCCATTAGTGTGCACCTTAGTGCGCCATTAGTAAGTGTCGGGGCCGGATTTCGGGAACATAATATCCCAGAAATTAACCCCTAGTGTCATCACCAGCCCAGGATTACTGTTACTGGTGGACACATACTTGTTACAGATTACCAAGCATTACAAGAATTTTGACATAAGACCATAAAGGTCTACTGAATAACAATGACTCCGGTGGTGGATGAAGGAATTGGCTTGCGGAACTTCACAACGATGGGGTTTCTTCCCAACAGGACAGCTGACCCGGATAACTCCTATCCTGCGTGGCTGCACTCCTAGGCTTCGCACGAACGTCGCTGTAGTACTTCTCGCAGAACTCCTAACCTGACCAAGTAAATAGCCAGGGACAAGCCTGTGAGTACGTTTGAATGTACTCGCAAACATCATGGACAAATGATATAACAAATGCAGCAATCAATTATACGGTCATGATGAATTAAGCTATATGCATGTGCTCATGATATTAAATGCATGCTTGTCAGGAATTAAAAGTATGGCATGGTAGATAATATTTAGTACAGAAGGTAAATATTAGCATCAATAAAATAAATAAAGGAAATGCCGATCGGATGTCAAGTGACACCATGGTCGGTCTTGAAAAGAAATGCCAGTCGGGTGTCTAAAAGAGTAATCGGACGATATCATCCGAGAACTCAGGCGACGCCACGAAAGGACTTGAAAAGAAATGCCAGTCGGGTGTCCACAAGAGTAGTGGCGTGATAAACCGCCTGACACTCGAGGGACGCCACAAAAAGGACTTGAAAAGAAATGCCAATCGGGTGTCCACAAGAGTAGTGGCGTGATAAACCGCCTGACACTCGAGGGACGCCACAGAAAGGACTTTAAAATAAAGGCGAGTGTCCGGGGTAGTCTAGCCAGCCCCTGAGACTCTCTGGAAAATAAAATAAGAGAAACGGATTAGTCCACAATAATAATCATATCATCCACATTATTTATAACAACACCAGTAGCAATAGAAAATTATCCTGCATAATATACCATGCTCAGATTAGTAAATATTTCCTCCGGAGACCGACTCTAAGACCGACACTTGACCAACCCAGACTGTAGTCCTTAACCGCGGACACGGCTATTCGAATAGATACGACTCTGCAGAGGTTGTACTCTTTACCCACACGTATAGGATTTCATTAGTCAGTCTCGTGTCACTGACTAATTCCCATTACGGTCTTTGGGTTGAAAACACACCTAACCAGCACACACCAGCTTAACTTTTCTGTTGCCAGGGATCACCCACAACAACAGTTAAGTAAAACTCTAAGTCGGAGAGGCTACAACCTCCATGAGCATGGGATCACTATTCATACGCGCGGATTACAAGGGTACACTCCCTCTCGGCATCACAACAGCCGGAAACACCCATGCCCCCTAGCCCGATGACAGGATTTAATCCACCGTCGTGGATAAACCTCATCATGGCCCTCTGTACGGTGTGTGCACGGAAAGGGGTTAACAACTTACTAAACCATACCCTACCCGTGGCAGGGACAAGTGGTAGTACGAAACAAGTATGGGGGTTACCGGAACAAGACTCGATCTACGGCCGACTCAGGAGGCTTATGTTTCTTGCAGGGTTAGCACAACAAAACTTATTCTCTCAACAGTATCACCAGGACAGGGCTACAACCCTTGCCTGTTTCCACAAATGTCTCATGACACCACCATGTCAAATATGGCCCGTGCCCACCGGCACGTCCACAAACAGGAGCACATTCTTGGATGCTCACAAAATATGCATGTTGCAAAAGTGCATGCAAGAGAACTTATCTACATGAACATGCAGGCATGAAAAATATTCCTACTCATATATAATTTTTATTACTAGTATTAAACCATACTCAAAATATTCTAGCATGCAAACATTCATCATATCAAGTGTTCAAAAATGCTTGCCTTGAGTATGCAAAAATATGGGATGTACTCCAAGGTTTTTGAAATAAACACCTTCCCTCCTTTTCCTATTTCAAATAATATTTGAATTACTACATATAGCAAAAATAGTGATAAAAAGTTGATTGGAAAAAATTATGGAATAACTATTAAAATAAACTAGATCAAATTTTATGAACATCAGAAAAAGAATTATATTATTTGGAGTTCATGTGATTTACTATGGATTTATTAATCTGGAAGGAATAAAGAATCTGGATTATTTAATGGATCCAGTAGATACAGAGTGTAGGAAAAATGTTCACCTAGTCTGGAAAAATATAGCATGTTTTTAGGAGTCTACAGAAATTGGAAATCATCGAATTTGGATTTAATTTGGTGGCTATGGAAATATTTGAAACATGCTAGAAATAATAATAGGAGGGAGTAGGAATGCGCCCCGAGCGCTATTTAACCGAGCAGAGCCACTGGGCCGAGCCCAGCCGATCAGCTACACAGGAGGCTTGCGACGTCGAAGGCGTATTCCAGTGAATACGTGTTCCTCGCGCAGAAACGGCCCCAGGAGGAAACCGCCTCCACTTAAACGGCGGGGCCCGCGATTTGTGCCGCTGACGATCGGGCCCCACCTGTCGGGTTCTTCTTCTCCAACCCGCGCGCGTCTGGGCCGGAACAGGGGCGAGCTCCGGCGACGACCGCCGGCGTTGCAGGGCATCTCTGGCGGCGCTCGGCATATGGATGGATTCAGCGGAGGATTCCGCACCCGCTGGTGGTGGATATGGGTGTCGACGTGCTCGGAGTTGAGCAGAGCATCGGCTGAGGCGGAGCATGGCTCGGGTGTGAATGGGGTCGAGGCTCTCGCCATCCCCAGGGTAAACTGAGGCTCGGGAGGCTTCTGTTGCGGTGGTGAGGGTCTTCTGGTAGTGCTAGATGGAGAGGAGGGGTCAGGGTGGAGGTGATTTTGGTCGAGGCTTGGCTACGGCAATGGCGGCCGGCGATGGAGGGGATGAGCACGGGAGTTCGAGGGACTTGGCCAGGGGAAAGATGGGAGGGAAAGGAGGTGGTGTGCTGTTGATCAGGGAGCCGGGGTGGCTTTATATAGCACGGGAACGTCGGTTCCCGTGGCTTCCCGATAGCGGACGCGGTGGCGACGCCATTAATGGAAAAACGCGGACGGAGGCGAGTAGGCGTGGCCGGCGCGGTTAGGTGAGTGCGGGGTCCCTGCGAATTAGAGGCGGGGTTGTGCTGGCGGCCTCGGAGCGGAGACAGGTGCCCCGGGTGGCGCCGTCCACGGCGTGCAGCGGCGGTGGCCATTTATGGTGGCGGATGAGGCCGGTGAGGCCGGTGGCGAGGTGGCGGGGTTCTGTGGGGGTGGCAGCCGTCCCTATTAATGCCAGGGGGGGCGGGGAACTCAGGGGAAGCCGCGTGTCTCGGAGGTGGCGTGGCGGAGAAGGTTTCCTGTCGGGCGGCGAGGGACGGTGGTGTGGACGGTGGAGGGTGGCGCTAGGGGACGAGGGAGAGTGTCGGCGGGGGTGGTGGCTCGCCAGGGAAGCGCCACGCAGCGGTTGGCGTGCGGGAGGAGTAGCAGGGAGGCCACGCGGAGTGGTGCCGATGCCTGCCATAATGGTGCTCCGGGCGCGCTCTGGACATGTGCACAATGTGCTCGACGAATTGCCATGGGGAGCTAAAAGAGTCTTCTGCAAGGGAGACTTGGCAGGGTGGGGCTACTCTACAAGGCAAGGTTGGTGGACAGGTTGATTTGGTCAGATGGTCAAGAGTGTAGTGTAGTTTGGAGATAGGCAAAATTGTTGTCATGCACACAAGGTGCTCGATGAAATGCTAAGGCTATTTAGAATATTCCTATGAAGGTGGTATTTGGCAGAATGGTGTCTCATTAAGTGTGAGAGATGATAGTGGAGTTGGTTTGGAAAAAGAAGATACTTTCTAGTGCAAGTTGTGGAGAAACTCGGTTCTGGACAGAAAATAAAGGGGTATATTTAGTGGTCTTGCAAGATGAGATTGAAGCTGCCCTTTTGAACTTAAGTGTTTGGTTGGGAGGACTATGAGATGGACAAGTTTCAGAAGTTTTGGAGCAAGGAAAAATTGGGTTGTAGTTGTAACTGAAAATTGGGATAGATTTAGAAATGAGGATGATTTACTCAAATTTTACAAAGGACAAAGATGGATTTTTGCAGGAAGGTGATCCATAGGCATCACATGACTCCTCATAATTTTGGTGGAATTTTTAGTGAATTATTTAAAATAGCTGTAGTGCAAAGAGAAGCATAAGAAGAAAAGAAAAAGCTATTAAGAAAATTTTCTATGGCAAAATTTTATTATGAAATAATTCTGATTATTATTAAACAAGTAATGAAATGTTTTCAGATGATTAACAGAGCCCACAAATTTACTGCAAAAAAAATTTTCTATATGGAGGGAAGAAACAGAAACAAAAGGTTCTAAAAGCACTAAAGATCTTTGGTAAAACAAAAATTTTGTTTCTAGCCAAATTTTATTTAATGAAAAAGTAATTAAATTTTTGGGGTGTGACAAATTCTAACCCCCTTAAGAAAAATCTCGTCCTCGAGATTTGTTAGGGTAGCTATAAAAAAAAATTTAGCCCACCCTTTCTGAGGAGATTCTGCTGAGCAAAAACAAACAGAGCTGAAACCTAGCTCGATACTATCGGCGTAGGGCTACTGTTAATTGGTGCAACCACAGTGTGTTCTACTGCTACGACAAATTTGGAATAAGTATAAATTCGAATTCCAAATTTGCTCGTCGTACTCTAGTGCACAGTGCTCTCTTTGGCTGACAGGTGGGTCCAGGACCCACTGTCAGTCTCTTCGCCTTCCTCTTCCTCCGGCTCTCCTTCTTCCTCTCTCTCTCTCGCGTGCTCACCGCACTATCTGCTGCTATGGCATCTAGCGCGTAGGGTATCTAGGGCCGTACCGTGGTAGTGTGCGGCGTGCTGTCACTGGCAGCGTGCACTCACCTCGCGGGACAGTGCCCTGTCGGCACTGCTCGCGGATTCGTCTCCGAACACCGGCGATCGAGCGACGAGCGATGCTGGTGGACTACGTTCACCGTGCACCGAGCTCGGGCTATAAAACGGTCACGGTTTTCTTCTCCTGCCTCGCACTTCACCTCACTTCTCTTCCTTCTTCTCCTTCTTCTTCTGGCTGAAAGAGCTCGAGACGAGGCATTAATGGAGGGCGTGGGATCGGAGCTGATCACGATCCTTCTGGCCGGTATGCTGGCAGCATTGATCGGCTCCTCGCTTCTACTGTGTGCGATGATCTATGTTGATCGCCGTGATGCTGCTGCTCGGGTGGTGGCTCTCCGAGGCGGTGGTGACCATCGGGACTAGGTAGCAGTGTTAGGTGCGAGAGAGAGTGTGTGTGCTCTGTGAAAATCCACGAGTTTTTCTTCGGAAAAACTCTGGTGTGATGGGAGTGATCGAGTCGGTGTATTGGATGTTGTCTGTGTGTGTGTGTGTGTGTGTTGCACTTAGTGCAACTAGCAGAGCAGGTGTGGTCTTGTGCGGGATGCCGTGATGGCACGTGACTTGAATCTATCGTGGAAAAAGTCTTGTGAGAAAGGTCCTTAAGAAATTTCTCCTCTAAGTGTGGGCAAATCATCCTGATACATAAAATATTAGAAAGGTAGATCCTGGTGAAAACAAGAAGTGTGATAGTAATGGACACGGTGCTCAGGGGTGTTAGTAGCTGGGTTGGAGCAGGGTTTTATTTATAGGTAGCAGAGTCCTCCGTCACATGCTTGTGGATGGGACGACTCAGATATCGGCCGCAGGCACACGCCTTATAGGTCGACTGCTAGGTTTGGCACTAACTATTAAAAGTTGTCGGCTGGCCAGTGTGTAGGCTTACCGGATGAGATAGGCTTGTCTGTGGACAGGAAAAGTGATGGATGGTGTGGAAACCTAGGGATAGTGACCAGGCTAAGATAGGATTAGCCAATGGTCAGCCTGGCTCTGATACCAAGTCTGTCGGGGCCGGATTTCGGGAACATAATATCCCAGAAATTAACCCCTAGTGTCATCACCAGCCCAGGATTACTGTTACTGGTGGACACATACTTGTTACAGATTACCAAGCATTACAAGAATTTTGACATAAGACCATAAAGGTCTACTGAATAACAATGACTCCGGTGGTGGATGAAGGAATTGGCTTGCGGAACTTCACAACGATGGGGTTTCTTCCCAACAGGACAGCTGACCCGGATAACTCCTATCCTGCGTGGCTGCACTCCTAGGCTTCGCACGAACGTCGCTGTAGTACTTCTCGCAGAACTCCTAACCTGACCAAGTAAATAGCCAGGGACAAGCCTGTGAGTACGTTTGAATGTACTCGCAAACATCATGGACAAATGATATAACAAATGCAGCAATCAATTATACGGTCATGATGAATTAAGCTATATGCATGTGCTCATGATATTAAATGCATGCTTGTCAGGAATTAAAAGTATGGCATGGTAGATAATATTTAGTACAGAAGGTAAATATTAGCATCAATAAAATAAATAAAGGAAATGCCGATCGGATGTCAAGTGACACCATGGTCGGTCTTGAAAAGAAATGCCAGTCGGGTGTCTAAAAGAGTAATCGGACGATATCATCCGAGAACTCAGGCGACGCCACGAAAGGACTTGAAAAGAAATGCCAGTCGGGTGTCCACAAGAGTAGTGGCGTGATAAACCGCCTGACACTCGAGGGACGCCACAAAAAGGACTTGAAAAGAAATGCCAATCGGGTGTCCACAAGAGTAGTGGCGTGATAAACCGCCTGACACTCGAGGGACGCCACAGAAAGGACTTTAAAATAAAGGCGAGTGTCCGGGGTAGTCTAGCCAGCCCCTGAGACTCTCTGGAAAATAAAATAAGAGAAACGGATTAGTCCACAATAATAATCATATCATCCACATTATTTATAACAACACCAGTAGCAATAGAAAATTATCCTGCATAATATACCATGCTCAGATTAGTAAATATTTCCTCCGGAGACCGACTCTAAGACCGACACTTGACCAACCCAGACTGTAGTCCTTAACCGCGGACACGGCTATTCGAATAGATACGACTCTGCAGAGGTTGTACTCTTTACCCACACGTATAGGATTTCATTAGTCAGTCTCGTGTCACTGACTAATTCCCATTACGGTCTTTGGGTTGAAAACACACCTAACCAGCACACACCAGCTTAACTTTTCTGTTGCCAGGGATCACCCACAACAACAGTTAAGTAAAACTCTAAGTCGGAGAGGCTACAACCTCCATGAGCATGGGATCACTATTCATACGCGCGGATTACAAGGGTACACTCCCTCTCGGCATCACAACAGCCGGAAACACCCATGCCCCCTAGCCCGATGACAGGATTTAATCCACCGTCGTGGATAAACCTCATCATGGCCCTCTGTACGGTGTGTGCACGGAAAGGGGTTAACAACTTACTAAACCATACCCTACCCGTGGCAGGGACAAGTGGTAGTACGAAACAAGTATGGGGGTTACCGGAACAAGACTCGATCTACGGCCGACTCAGGAGGCTTATGTTTCTTGCAGGGTTAGCACAACAAAACTTATTCTCTCAACAGTATCACCAGGACAGGGCTACAACCCTTGCCTGTTTCCACAAATGTCTCATGACACCACCATGTCAAATATGGCCCGTGCCCACCGGCACGTCCACAAACAGGAGCACATTCTTGGATGCTCACAAAATATGCATGTTGCAAAAGTGCATGCAAGAGAACTTATCTACATGAACATGCAGGCATGAAAAATATTCCTACTCATATATAATTTTTATTACTAGTATTAAACCATACTCAAAATATTCTAGCATGCAAACATTCATCATATCAAGTGTTCAAAAATGCTTGCCTTGAGTATGCAAAAATATGGGATGTACTCCAAGGTTTTTGAAATAAACACCTTCCCTCCTTTTCCTATTTCAAATAATATTTGAATTACTACATATAGCAAAAATAGTGATAAAAAGTTGATTGGAAAAAATTATGGAATAACTATTAAAATAAACTAGATCAAATTTTATGAACATCAGAAAAAGAATTATATTATTTGGAGTTCATGTGATTTACTATGGATTTATTAATCTGGAAGGAATAAAGAATCTGGATTATTTAATGGATCCAGTAGATACAGAGTGTAGGAAAAATGTTCACCTAGTCTGGAAAAATATAGCATGTTTTTAGGAGTCTACAGAAATTGGAAATCATCGAATTTGGATTTAATTTGGTGGCTATGGAAATATTTGAAACATGCTAGAAATAATAATAGGAGGCAGTAGGAATGCGCCCCGAGCGCTATTTAACCGAGCAGAGCCACTGGGCCGAGCCCAGCCGATCAGCTACACAGGAGGCTTGCGACGTCGAAGGCGTATTCCAGTGAATACGTGTTCCTCGCGCAGAAACGGCCCCAGGAGGAAACCGCCTCCACTTAAACGGCGGGGCCCGCGATTTGTGCCGCTGACGATCGGGCCCCACCTGTCGGGTTCTTCTTCTCCAACCCGCGCGCGTCTGGGCCGGAACAGGGGCGAGCTCCGGCGACGACCGCCGGCGTTGCAGGGCATCTCTGGCGGCGCTCGGCATATGGATGGATTCAGCGGAGGATTCCGCACCCGCTGGTGGTGGATATGGGTGTCGACGTGCTCGGAGTTGAGCAGAGCATCGGCTGAGGCGGAGCATGGCTCGGGTGTGAATGGGGTCGAGGCTCTCGCCATCCCCAGGGTAAACTGAGGCTCGGGAGGCTTCTGTTG
>LR738710.1:891420323-891523813 GCA_902687465.1 Secale cereale
CGGTTGAGTAAGGGGAGGGGTGCGGGGGTGGTCGGCGGCGGCGGTTGAGTAGGGGAGTAGGGGTACGGGGTGTCGGCGGCAGCGGTTGAGTAGGGGTCGGCGGCCGGTGGACCAGGCCGGGGGGTGCTCTCTGCGACGAGGGGGATCGAGATCGAGTGTCCATGAAATTTAAAAATATTCATGATAGTTCAAAAAGTGCCCATGAAATACAATCGAGGAATGAAGGCTACGATTTAAATACAAACGATCTTAGCTAGCTAGCTATCTGTTCACAATCTTCTTGCCCTTCTTTTTCGCGGAAGAATCATCATGTAAAGGGTACGATATAAGCTTCTGCTTAAACCAACGCGTGAAACATGAGTTGTGCTCTTTGATTATATCTCCGTCCGTCCTCTGTTGGCCTCGGTCATTGTATGTCTTCTCAATAAAGGTTTTGTGCTGAACCACCCAAGGATCGACCACGTCTATGTGTTGTAGCGCGACGAGGTTTGCTCTTTCAAAGTCGGCGAGTCGACCCTCGAAGTCGACATGCATTTCGCGGCGACCCTCACGGTGACCCGATCCAGCGATCCTGCCGAGGTGCCTGTTGACGGGCAGACCAACGGGGTTCTCGATGCCTAGATAATTCGTGTAGTACGAGATGCACTCTTCGGTCAGAAAGCCCCTGGCTATGCTTCCCTCTGGACGTGACATGTTGCGAACGTATCCTTTGATGACACCATTCATCCTTTCGAACGGCATCATGCTGTGCAGGAACGTCGGCCCGAGTTGGATGATATCGTCCACGATATGGACCAGCAGATGCACCATAACGTCGAAGAATGCGGGCGGGAAGTACATCTTAAGCTCGCATAGTATCACCACGATCTCTTCCTGTAGCCTTCTGAGTTGCCTCACGCCAACAGACTTCCGAGAGATGACGTCGAAAAAGTTGCATAGGCCAAATAGGGTTTCACGGACGTGCGCGTCCATGATACCACGGATTGCAACTGGAAGTATCTGCGTCATCAGCACGTGACAATCGTGAGACTTCATCCCGCTGAACTTCAGCTTCGCCCGGTCTAGGTATCTGCTTATCTTCCCCGCGTAACCGTAAGGAAGTTGTACTCCTACGAGGCAGGTGAAAAACTGCTCGATCTCCTCCTGACTTAGAGTGAAGCACGCGGGAGGGTAGTCATTTCCGGTCTTCTTGGCCTTTTTGCCTTTGCGACGACTTTCCGTGTCCTGCTTCGCCTCATCATCATCATCATCATCATCATCATATATAGCGTGAAGCTCCTGCCTGATGCCCATTGATTTCAAGTCTGCCCTTTCTTTCGGCCCATCTTTGGTCCTCTCTGGCATGTTGAGCAGGGTACCAAGCAGACTCTCGCACACGTTCTTCGTGATATGCATTACATCAAGGCTGTGAGGCACACGGTGGATCTTCCAGTACGGCAAGTCCCAGAAAACAGACCTCGTTTTCCATACCTTCAGCAGCGGCTCTGGCGCCTTTCGCTTCTTTCCCGGCTCTGGCGCCTTTTGCTTCTTTCCCGGCAGTGGGCAATCTTTCCAATTTTTCAACAGCTCGTCTATTTCCTCGCCGCTCCTCGTACGCGGGCGTCCTCGGGGTTCGGTTTCACCATCGAACAAATCCTTGCGTTTTCTCCACAGGTCATCGTCGCGAAGCCACCTTCGATGTCCCATGAACACGGTTTTCGAAGACCCGGGATCTCTATCTAGCTGGCGATACGTTGTGTCATCCATGCACCTGACGCATCCAGAAAATCCGTGGACCACCTGGCCCGCGACATATCCGTAACCGAGATAGTCGTGCACCGTCATGAGCAGCGCGGCTCTCATAGGGAAATATTCTTTCTTTGCGGCGTCCCACGTATTGGCTGGCGTTTTCCACAGCGTGTCTAGCTCCTCTTTCAGCAGCCCCAGATACAGATTGATGTCGTTCCCTGGTTGTTTCGGTCCTTCAATTAGCATACTCATGTGAATGTACTTCCTCTTCATGCACAACCAGGGGGGAAGGTTGTACATCCACACAAACACAGGCCAGGTGCTATGTGTGCTTCTCTGGCTGCCAAACGGGTTGACTCCATCGGTGCTCGCGCCCAGCACGATGTTCCTTGGATCGTTCCCAAATTCTAGGTCTTCGAAGTTCAACGCTTGCCACTGGCTCGCATCCTTAGGGTGACTCAGCATCTTGTCTTTTTTATCTATCTCCGGATCATTTGCGTCATCTTCTCGCTTCTTCTCCTCCCTATCCGCGTGCCAACGCAGAAGCTTTGCTACCTTAGGGTCCGCGAAATACCGCTGCAGACGAGGAGTGATCGGAAAGTACCACACCACTTTTCGAGGAGCTTTCTTCCTCTTCTTGTATCGAGTGACACCGCACACCGGACATATGGTAGACTCCGCGTGCTCGTCCCGATAAATGATGCAATTGTTCATGCACACATGGTATTTCACGTGCGGTAAATCCAGAGGACACACGATTTTCTTCGCCTCCTCCAAACTGGTGGGGCACTTGTTCCCCTTGGGAAGACGTTCGTGCCAGAATGACATGTTCTCGTCGAAGCATGCGTCGGTCATTTTGTGTTTTACCTTCATCTCCAGAGCCATGAGCGTTACTTTCAGGCGGGTATCCTCGGGCCTGCATCCTTCATACAATGGAGTAACCGCGTCTAACTCAAGTTGATCCATCTTGGCTTTCTCTTGGGCGGCAGCTCTTGCGTTATCGGTCTGCTTGAGAAGCAGCTCTTGAATATGAGGGTCCTGCACCCAGCCCATCGATGGTTCAGCGTCGTCTGCTCCGCCGGCATCATCATCTTCATGATCATGCCCGTCGTCTGCTCCGGCATCTTCCTCATCATCATGTCCTGCATCTTCTACATGATGACTGTGTACAGCATCACCGTCGTGATCATCTCCTGGGGATTCTTCGTCTTCTCGCCCGCCCGAGCCGCGGTGGTTGTCTTGCTGCCCTTCCTCATTTCTTTCCCGTCGGCCATGAACGACTTCGTAGTCATCTTCATCACCTTGCCACCGATAGCCATCCATGAAACCACGCAAGAGCAGGTGGTCCCGCACCTGCCTGGAATCCGGGTCCGCAATAAGGCTCTTCAGCTTGCATCTTCGACACGAACATCTTATCTCCGTCTCGTTCTTTTGAAGCATCTCGGCCTTCGCGGACCTCAAAAACCTATTCACGATGCCTTCGGTCATCGTGCGCACCATGGTCGCCCTGTGGGGTAGAGCAAAACGATATTTTAGAACCAAGAAAAAATTTGCCATGACTTTCCCTAAAAATAGGACAAAAATGAATGCTTAATGCCAAAATTCTCACCGAAACGGAAATGAATCAACATTCCGGGAAAATATTGGCAACTATCGCATTTCAAATACCGGTACACCTCCAAACACAAACACATATGCAACACAACAAACCTATGCAACACCACAAACATACATAGATCTAGCTATAGGCCATAAAAGTGCATGTGCACATTGTTTGTATGGAGTACAACATAAATATAGCTTCCCCCCATACTTACCTACCAAAACAAGGTAATTTAACCACTTAATTTGAATGAATATATGGTGGAAATGAGGTGGAAAAGAGGAGGGACCAGAGAGGAGAGGAAGTAGAGAGAATGAAGAAGTGGGGGGGAAAGTGTGTGTGGTAGAGAGGGGCTGTCCAAAATATCTAGTTCCTGCGCGCATACTAATGGCGCACCAGCTACTAATGCACCATTAGTAATCAAGGTCACTAATGGCGCATTTAAAGCTGCTGCGCCATTAAAAGTTTTGCAAAAAAAAAATATACTAATGGCGCACTTCAGCGTAGTGCGCCATTACTGGTACAAACTAGTAATGGCGCACTTCGGGCAAGTGCGCCATTAGTAGTTCTGTAAAAAACAGAATAATAAATATCATAAAAAAAACAATTAATGGCGCACTTTACTGCTGGTGCGCCATTACTATTTACAGCTAGTGATGGCGCACTATTAAAAGATGCGCCATTAGTATGTTTGGACAGGCGCGCTAGTTAAAAAAAAAATTCTTGATACTAATGGCGCACTCCTGGCAAGGTGCGCCATTAGTACTTCGAACTCTAATGGCGCATCAGTTACTAGTGCGCCATTAATATATACTAATGGCGCACTTGCTGTATGGTGCGCCATTAGTATCAATTTCATCTATAGCCCTTTTCCTAGTAGTGTCCTTAACCTTCCTCTCCTCTTGAAAGCAGTCTACAAGATAATTGAGAAAGAAATGAGCGCCAAAATACTTCAAACCATATAGTTTCTTTCTAAGCTCATAAATGTTTATTCAAAATAAAGAAGACTTGTTTTGCTGTGTGATTTTAATGCCAGTTATACGAGACGTTAAATTGCACCAGCAATCCAAAGTGATCGGAAGCACCAACACAAAATTTTCATGCTGTAATTTCCAGGATCTATCCTCTACACAATTTGCACAACGACCAGTAATTATGAGCTACCTACTGGCAAAGTATAAGACCTGCGGAAGGCGGCCTACGGTCCTCGAGCCTACGGTGGCAGAACCACATCTGCAGCTGCCTGTCCGCGAGCCCCAGCTTGGCGGACAGCTCCACCCGCTTGTGTAGGTCTGCTCGAGGACCTCCAGCTGGTAGGGCATCTTCATGACGTGCCTCGCCGTGGGCTTGCCGCTGGATCTACACACCCCGCCTAGTGACAGAAACAACAAAGTGTGCAATCAGTTTTTATATGCAAGCACATATTCAGTATGCAACAGAAATTGTTCTACAAATTGTGTTTAGACCATTCTGCAATAAATTGCAAACACCGGATATTAAATAAACAATAGCTTGAAAAGACTTGTTCTAGTGCATTTTGTGCATTACCTACTCCAGCACCAAAGAGGGCTAAGCTATAGTTTGCAGGCAACACTAACACTTAATAATAAGAAAACATGTGATGGTTGGTGGTGTGACTTGAACCATGCTCAGTTTACAGGACCTATTTTTTCAGCTAATTTACAGAACATTCGTACCAATCCTGAGCAATGTACTTCAGCGATGAAATGCTGCGCAGGGGAGAACTAACTAAATGGGAAAAACATCTTACCCGTCTGAAGGCATGGATGTCGAAGCCGTTGGCGAGGATGTCGGCGACGTCCTTCTTTAGGAAGCCGATCATGGCCTGCTTCTTCCGCCGTGTGCGACCAGCCCCGTCCGGATGCATTTGAAGGCGTGCTTGCTGCATCGATTGTTCAGAAACCCAGCAATTTGTTATCCAAATAATCCAGCACCACAGGATGCTCATATGCGACAAACAGCAACGGAATTAAGGCAACCAAATCGCCCGGAAATGCTACTGGAGATGGAACCCAATGCAAAATCGACGCGACACAGGGTATTTTTCTCCTTCTGAAACAAAGCAGAGAATCGACAGGGGAAAACATCCTCGAAATGCAGAGGAAACTGGCCACGAACCCAACAAGTTCGGAAGCACGAACAGAACAAAATCCCGAACATCACGCCGCGCATATTGGGGTCGGGGAACCCAGGGCTCAAGCAGCAGAGCAGCATCTCGAGACACCGGATTCGAAAATAAGATAAAGGAAGGAAGCGCCCATCTAAGCAACCCCGCCCCGAGGACTCCGACAAACTCGTCGGAACCCGGCGAACCCAGGCAAAACAAGCGAGCAGCGAATCCCATCTCGTACCAGCGGTTGTAGAACTTGGAGTTGATCAGGCTGTCGAACATCTTCCTTCCCCGCCGCCGCTCCACCTCCTCCTCTCGCCTGGGTCGCCTCCCTTCCTCCGCTTCGACCAGCGGGCGGAGCTCCCGACGGCGGCATGGTGGGTGGGGGTGGCGCGGTGCCTCGATCGGATCTGGGAGAAAGATGAGACGAGGGGGCGGCGAGGTGCCTCGGTCGGATCTAGGGAATGGGAGAGAATGAGGGTGGGTGGGTGTCGGGGGAAACTGTCCGCCACGAGCACCTATGGGACCGGAGCCCCTTGTCTGTGCGGTACGAGGGCGGAGGGAGCACAGAGAGCAGATCGAAGCAGACGCGCGGGCAGTTTTACCCAGGTTCGGGCCGCGACGGACGCGTAAAACCCTACTCCTGCTTAGTTGTGTATTGAGTTTGGGCGCTCGGAGCTTGAAGAAGCAGCTACACGAGCGTGAGAGTGATCTAGGTTCCGAACCCCCTCTACGTTGTGCATGGGCCTCCTTTTATAGCCCAAGGGGTCACCGACAGGTGTCAACCGTAGAGGAGGGGTAAAAATGTAAAAATGGTGGTAGTTGGAACAGTGCGGGAACAGTGTAGCTACAGTGCAGAACAGTGGTCTATACCTACTTTGACAGTGGGGGACAAGGGCATTTAATGCCCGTCACCGTCGACCCCAAAAGCTCCCGCCGTTGCGTCTCCGCCCGCCACGGCGACGGATCCACCGCCGTGGAGTGCCACCGTGTCCCCCAGGCTGCACAGCCATCCGCCACGCGTCCCTGGAGTGGCCCCAGGGTGACGCGTGGGCCGATGAGCTGGAGCGCGGGCACACAGCGCACCTCTCCCGGCAAGCACCTTGCCGGGGTCTTGATCTTGCCGGGCCTGGAAGCTTGCCGCTCCCCGGGCCCTTGTCGGGTCTTCTATGATGGAATCTTCTAGTCGTCCTGGCAAGCTCCTCTTGCCAGGGCCTTGCGCTAGTTAAGTAGTCTTGAGCCTGGGACGGCCTTCCCGGCAAGCTCCTCTTGCCGGGGTCTTGATCTTCTGTCTTGTATACTTTGTTTTTGAATGGCTAAATAAGGAGCAGGAAGGTCTCCGGCAAGCGCGTGGTGAACCTTGCCGCAGGGAGCTGCCGCTGCCCGTGCACAAGTTGGGGTACTGAGGTACCCCTACCTTAGTACACCGACAGGAGCCCCCGGGCCTGGGCCACACACGGTGCCGAGCGCTGTTGGGCCAGGCCCAAAACAGTGCACGGGCACCCGCGGCCCGCGGCGTGCCGAATCCACTTCCGCATCCGCCGCACCCCACGGTAACGGCACGCGTCGATCGCGGCGCCGTGGGATGGGACGTGCCCACGATTTCTTTAATGGGAAGGGTGAAACGCCCCCCACTCCCCCATAAAAGCTGAGAAAGCGGCGCGGTTCCCCTCCCTGTGCTTTCATTGCAATCGTCTTCTTCCTCAGAAATCCCTCTTGCGCTCTGCCTCCACACCTCCGCCGCCGCCGAGCTCTTCGTCCCCTTCCTTCCGCCGCGTCCGCCATGGCCCCAAAGACCGACAAGGCAAAGGCGGAGAAGTCCAAGCGGGAGAAGTCAGAGCAAGCGGCGAAGCTCGTCGCGTACCGGATGCAGCATCTTGTCTTCCCGCCGAAGCTCGGCGTGCGGGAGCTCTGGAACAAGTACTACTTGTTCTGGGCCAAGGAGACCCCGGCGCACCCCCGCACGCACGTCTACCCGGCCGTCGCCAAGGACAACTACCCCGGCGGGTATCACTTCTTCGCAGCCTTCTTCCACTGCGGTCTGTGTCCTCCTTTCTCAAACTTCTTCTGCGATATCATGAACACTTACGGCCTCCAGCTCCTCGACTTCACCCCCAATGCCATCCTCACCATGTCCGTTTTCGCACACATGTGCGAAAACTTCATAGGAATTCAGCCCAATGTAGCACTCTTTAGACACTTTTTCATTCCTAGAGCAGAGGCCGACGCCCCCCTCTCCGGAGGAATTTCTTGGGTGTTTCGGTTGAACAAGAAAGGGGCCTACTTGCCGGGGGAGCTCCGCGGCAAGTGGGAAGAGTGGCGCGCGGAGTGGTGCTGGGTTGTCGAGGACCGGCCGCAAGCCTTCACCGCGCCGCGCACAACGCCCATTGTGCGCGGCAGGGATTGGAGCGAGTTCGACTCCGACGACAGCAAGCTGGACATCGCCCTCGTCAGGATTCTTCGTCTTCGGATGGCGCCGCTGTCCGTTGCTGAGGTGGGCGCAGATTTCCTTCGCCGCCGGATCGCCGCCCTCCAAGACAGGAAGAGGCCGGCCTGGGAGTACGGCGGCCCGGCAGACATCATGAGGCTGCGCCCCGGCCTCAATTTCAATTTCACGACGCTCGAGCTGCGGGGGATGGTCCGGGAACTCTTCAAGTACGACCCGGCACACCCTGAGTACTTCCGAGCTCCCCGGGGAGTAGTGCCGCTCTGCGTCAGCACTGCTCGGGACCGAATCGTCGCCATGATGCCCGCGTGCGATTCACACGGCTTGGACCGCACGTGGATCGCGCCCAAGCCCATCGACGTCCTCAACTTCTACGACAACCTCGAGGAGGTGTTGGCGAAGAAGGACGACCTCAAGCTGCACACGCGGGCCACCACCGACCAGGAGATTGCCTATATGGCTTCTCGAGCTGAAGAAGTCGCCGCAGCCGCGGCGGCAGGAAACTTCGGGTACACGCCTGCTGAGGCGGAAGCTGCAGATGCATCCAGCCAGGCGGAGGAGGTGGAGATCCGCAAGTTGCTGAATCTCCCTCCCGACGCGCTTGCCGGGGTCCCCTCGCTGAGGCACTCCGGGATCCACGGGATCGCGGCGGAGGCCGCGGCAATGGAGGGTGCCGCCGGAGGGAACAGAGGCGCCGCGAGGAGCTGAGGCGCCGGAAGAAGCGGGGCCGTCAAGGGGAAAGGGCCCGCAGCGCAAGGCGCTGGGCCCAGCGAGCCGGCCGAGGGAGAGGAGGAGGAGGAGGCCGAGGACTCCGGCGGATCTACGGAGCTCTACGCCGACGACCTCTCCTCGTCGGAGAGCTCCCCGCCCCCGGCAAGCCCAAGGCAGTCCCCACTGAGGCGTCTCCGCAAGGCGGCGACGGGGGAGAGGGCGCAGGCGCCCCGGCAACAGCCAGCTCGCCGGGCAGCTCCCCGGGCGAGCCAAGCCGCGCCAAGGGCGACCGGCGTGCCGGCCACAGCAGAGGCGGCCCGAGCACGGACCACGACGGAGGCGTCTCGCAGGCCGGCGCCGAGCCGGCAGGGGTCTTCTCGGAGCGGAGCGGTGGCTCCGCCCGCTTCTCGGGCGCCGGCGGCCACAGGGGCTGGGTCTACGCAGCCCCCAGCCCCGGTGGCGCCGAAGCGCGCGAGGGAATCTTCATCTTCCGCTCCTCGCGCCGACGCGCCCACGGTGGAGTTTGACTTCTCCGCGCTGAGCGAGGACGACGAGGAGGACCAGGAGTAAGGACCCAAGATCCTATACCTCCTTGAGTTTTATCTTGATTGTTGTTGACGCTGACTTTGCTTGTTGCTTTTGATTCCAGGACCTTGGAGCAGCGCGCGAAGAGGGCCAAGGTGCCCATAGTCGAGGTCGTGGAAGACCCAGCCGCCGCGGCAGCAGAAGGTGTGCCGGAGCCGGGCCTGCCGGACCCGAGTGCCGCTCCGGGGAGCAGCCCCCAGCGCAGCCCCCAGCGTAAGTCATAGGTTTATTCTTTCGCTTGTCGGGGCGCGCCTGGGGTTTCGGCCTTATCTGAATATCTTGGTGTTTTTGTCTTCTCTTGTGCAGAGGTGGAGCCGCAGCGGGAAGAGCGCCCGGAGACCGTCACCGAGGAGCTGCAGGCCCCGCCGCACCCGCCAAGGCAAAACTCTCCGGCAAGGGAGAGAGCTCCGCCAAGGGCGGGTACTCCGCCAAGGCAGAGTACCCCGCCAAGGGCGAGCAGCCCGGCGAGGGCGGCAACTCCGCCAAGGCCGAGCTCCCCGGCAAGGGAGCCCGCCGCAGAGGACGCCCGCCAAGGTAAGTCTTGTGCTTGATCTTCTTGGCTTCGTCTCTTTTTGGATCTTTGCTTGACCTTGAACTTCTTTTTCTTCTTCTTCCAGATCTTCCCCCTCCTCCTCCTGTGCCGATGGAAACCGAGGTTATCAACATCGAGGACGAGGAGGGCGCGCAGGGCGGCGACGGTGGCGCCTCTGCCACCGTGGAGATGGCCGAGGCCACCGAGGAGATGGCCGAGGCCACCGAGGAGATGGCCGAGGCCACCGAGCCGGCCGCGCAGGAGAAAGCTCCGGCTGCGGACGCAGCGGCCGGGGAGGGGGACGGCGACCACACCGCCGACCCGGAGGTGGCGGGAGCATCGGATGCTGCACCGGCCACCGATCCCTCCGCCGGCGAGAAGCAGGGTTATTATCTTCGAGCCCCCAACGGCGTCTTCATCCAGATGCCGTGGGGGTCGTCGTCACGAGCCCCCGCGGAGGGCGAGGCGTTTGACGGAGAAGTCCTCGCCTCCGCGGGCCTGAAAGTCGTCGAAGCGCCCGGCGAAGGTGACGGGCCCGAGGAGGAAAAGCTTCTCCACCAACTCCTGGCCCTCTACCGGGCCAGGCAGGCGAAGCTTGCCTCCCGGGAAGCCCTTGCCGCCAAGGCCTCCGCAGAAATGGAGAAGCGCGCGGCGGAGCTCAGCGCTGCCCACAAGGCGGGCCTCCGCGAGGTGGCGGAGGAGCGTGAGCGTCTCGCCGGCGAATACCAAGAATGGCTGTTGGAGAAAGCCGAGGCTGAGGAACAGCAGCGGCTCGCCGGGGTGGAGATGTCCCGGCGAGAAGGAGAGCTCGCGCAGCGGAAGGTTGACCTTGACTCCCATGAGGAGGACCTTGCCGCTCGCGAGGCGGCCCTTGGCGGGGAATTGAAGGAGGCGAAAGCCGCTGCGGTTGCCGCGGAAGACGCCAAGAAGGAGCTCGCCGCCAAGGTTGTTCAGATGGAGAAGGCGATGAAGGTGAGCGCAGAGAAGGTTGCCGCGCTCATCACGGAGCGCGAGAAGGACGCTCATACAAACTCAGAGCTCCAGGTGAGCCTTTCCAAGAGGGGTGACGAACTGAAAGCAGCCAAGGACTCCATCGAGGACTTGGAATTGAAGGTCACCACTTTGAAGGATTCGCTTGACACCGCCCGGCTTCGCGAGAACAAGCTGAAGGAAGAGCTCCGCAAGGAGCGGACCTTGGTGGACAGCGTCAACAAGGCATCCGAGCTCTTCCGCCAAAACATCGAGCTGTGGACCGAAGATCTGGTGTCTTGTGCGTCCAACATTGACCAAGAGCTGCTGGCGCTGAAGGTCGAACATCTCATCTACTCGCCGGATCCGGATCTCCCGCACAGCGTCAAGCTCAGCCTCTTCTTCAGAGGCATCGCGCCGGCCCTTGCAGGTTTCCGGAACCAAATCCCCGCGCAGCTGGCCGAGGAGTCGCGCCTGCTCTGCGCGGGAACTCTGGAGCGGGTGCTAACGAAGATCGTGTACCGCAACCCGGGAATCAATCTTAACAACGTTCTTCGCAGCTTGCCGGCTGATGTGAACACGGAGGCCCTGAAGGAGCAAGTCGCCCATATCATCGCCAAGGTGGCCAAGATTTCCAGGAAGGAGGGCGACCGCGTAGATTAGGGCTCCATTATCTTTATCTCTTCTCTTTTGCTGCTGCACATTATGTTATGAACTCATTAGTCCATTGCCACAAGTTATCTTCTTGTAAGATATTTATCTCATTTTAATTCCATCAGTACAATGTTATCTTCCTTGTCTTAATCCTTGACTTTGTATGTTTTTCACCCTACGCTCCCGGGAAGCTTGCCGGTAAGGGGCCCTTGCCGCGAGCGCTGAGTGCTGGACTCGAAGCAGCCTGCAGGCTAAGGTCTCACCGGCAAGCAACCTTGCCGCAGCTAGCCGCAACGCACTTAGCTTGCTGAGCGTACTCGGAAACGAAACAAGGGCGCGACACTTGTCGGAGCTCACTTAAATCGTTGAGTGAACTCGAAAACAAGATAAGGGTGCGGCAAGTTACGGGTAGGTTCCTCCGCGCACAGGTTTTCCATACAAAGTGTGATCGTTCAAGGAAGACAACTAAAATTTAAAATTTGAACTGGTCAAATTCCATCAACTTATCTTTCATGTTTTGCTCGTTTTCCGGTAAGGCTTCTCTTTCTTGAACAGCACTTGGTTCCTCCTCCACCTCCTTCCCCCCCGGCAAACTTGTGCGCGAGGAACGTTCCTTCTGTATAAAAGGAAAGAAAAAGGGAAAGGGAAACAAGTGCATGGCCTTTTTGGCGTAATAATGCTTACCGTATACTTGAGTGTTTTGCCAAATGCCAAACAAAACATGCAAATAGCAAAGAAAAGCATGCAAAAAGGCAATCGGTGCGAAAACACGAAAACTTTACTGATGCACGGGATCTGCGCCCGGCTTTGTACAAAGGGTTACATGCAACAGCGGCAAAGCTTGTACAAAAGGTGGTTGCCGGAGCGGATCACGGCAACCGCGCCTTATGGGTGAAACTTGCGAAGATGCTCTATGTTCCAGGAGTTGCTCACCGGTAAGCCTTCTTCGGTCTCGAGGCGGACAGCGCCGGGCCTCGTGACTTGTCTCACCCGATAAGGGCCTTCCCACTTCGGCGTCAACTTGTTGGAATTCTTGGCGGACTGAACGCGCCGAAGAACAAGGTCGCCTTCCTCGAGACTCCTGGCCTTGACTTTGCGGCTATGGTAGCGGCGCAAAGCTTGCTGATATCGAGCAGCTCGTACAGCAGCCTGGAGACGTCCCTCCTCGAGGAGCAATGCGTCGTCTTGCCGCAGTTGCTCTTGCTCGAGCTCATCATAAGCGAGCACTCGAGGAGATCCGTATACGAGTTCCGTGGGGAGAACTGCCTCTGCTCCATAGACTAGAGCAAAGGGTGTCTGTCCGGTGGCTCGATTCGGTGTCGTTCTGATTGACCAAAGAGCCGCCGGTAGCTCCTCTATCCAATTCTTTCCGCACTTGCGCAGCCTGTCAAAAGTTCTTGTCTTAAGTCCGCGCAGCACTTCAGCATTGGCCCTCTCCGCTTGACCGTTGCTCCTCGGATGAGCAACAGAAGCGAAACAGACCTTGGCGCCAAGGTCTTGGACGTACTGCATGAAGGTGCGACTAGTGAATTGTGTACCGTTGTCGGTGATAATCCTGTTAGGGATTCCGAAACGGCAAACAATCGACCTGAAGAACTTGACCGCTGACTGTGCTGTCACCTTTCTCACTGGTTCCACTTCTGGCCACTTTGTGAACTTGTCGATTGCGACGTACAAGTACTCAAAGCCCCCGGCAGCACGGGGGAAAGGGCCGAGGATATCGAGCCCCCAGACCGAAAAGGGCCAGGACAAAGGGATTGTTTGGAGAGCTTGAGCTGGCTGATGAATCTGTTTTGCATGGAACTGGCACGCTTCACACTTGGTTACTAGTGCAGTTGCATCTTGGAGGGCTTCTTGCCAAAAGAACCCTTGCCGGAATGCTTTCCCGACAAGTGCCCTTGCGCCAATGTGGTGGCCGCATATGCCTCCGTGTATTTCCGCCAACAGCTTCTGTCCATCTTCCCTGGAGATGCACTTCAACCTGACACCATTGAGTCTTCTTCTGTACAGCTCGTTATCCACGAACTGGTACATACTTGACTGCCTGGTTATCTTCTCTATCTCTTGAGGGTCGTCGGGAAGTTCTCCAGTTTGAAGAAAACGGACGATCTGCTGTGCCCACGCTGGAGCCTGAGGCTCGACGGCAAGGACTAAAGGCTCGAGGGCCGCTGCGGGAATCTCAGCATCTACGGCAAGGACCTCTGGTTCTGCCGGAGCTGACGATCCCCCGGCAAGCTCGCCGGGGCGAGACTTGTCGGGAACACTTGCTTCAACTGTACGGACCCGAGGATCCGCAGGAGCAAACTGTTCCTCAGCGCATTTGTCGTTGATCTTGGGGACCTTGGCGGCGGCCTCGGGAAGATCCGCCGGCAAGTAGTCGCCGGAGACCAACTTTCTCTTCTTGGACTGTCCCATTGATGGTGTAACGGATGGCTGAGTCAGCTTGAGTAAGAAGGTCCCTGGTTCCACAGGTAACTTCATCGCAGCACACTTTGAAAGGCCGTCTGCAATTTCATTTTGAGCTCTCGGGATGTGCTCCATCTGCAGACCTTCAAAGTGCTCCTCAAGCTTTCTCACTTCATCGACATATGCTTCCATCAAAGGGCTCTGATAGTTCTTGTTAACTTGCCGGACCACCAACTGAGAGTCTCCACGTACAATCAGCTTCCTGATCCCAAGTTCAGCCGCAATCCTGAGGCCGGCGAGCAAGCCTTCATATTCAGCGGTGTTGTTTGTCGCTTGCTCCCTTGGGAAGTGCATCTGGATAACATACTTGAGGTGCTCTCCGGTGGGCGCGATGAGTACCACGCCAGCACCGGCGCCTTGCAGCGAGAAGGCACCATCAAAGTACATTACCCATTCACTTGTTGCTTCTTGTACGGGTGCACTTGTTTCTTGAACTTCTTCATCGGGTGTTGGGGTCCATTCTGCTATGAATTCTGCCAAAGCTCGGCTCTGTATAGTTGATGTACTCTCAAACTTGAGTCCAAAGCTTGACAGCTCCAGTGCCCACTCCACGATCCTGCCTGTTGCCTCTGGGTTGTGCAATATTCTCTTCAGTGGAAAGCGAGTGACCACTGTTATCTCATGGGCTTGGAAGTAATGGCGCAGCTTTCTCGAGGCCATAAGGAGACCGAAAAGCAACTTCTGCACACCAGAGTACCTTGATCTAGCCCCCTGGAGAAGGGAACTTACAAAATACACTGGGCGCTGCACCATCTTCTTCCGCACCCCATCTTGTTCCTGCGCAGAGTCGTCCTTGTCGGTGCCGGAGCTTGTCGGGGCAGCCCCCTGCTTGTCGCTGGATTCGCTTGCCGGTGGCGTGACCTCCTCGTCGGACTCCCTCTCCGCTACTAACGCAGCACTAACCACCTGGTTGGTTGCCGCTAAGTACAGCAACAACTTTTCCTGTGGTCTAGGTGCGACAAGTATTGGAGGGGAGGAAAGGTACCGTTTCAAATCTTGCAGCGCTGCCTCCGCTTCCGGAGTCCACTTCATGGGGCCTGCCTTCTTCAAGATTTTGAAGAAAGGTAGGGCGCGTTCTGCAGATTTTGAAACAAACCTACTGAGGGCAGCCACACAACCTGCAAGCCTTCTGACATCCTTGACTCGCTTCGGGGCTTCCATCTGCTCAATGGCTTTGATCTTGTCGGGGTTGGCTTCAATCCCCCTCTGTGACACGAAGAACCCGAGAAGCTTGCCGGAGGGGACCCCAAAGACGCACTTCTCGGGGTTCAACTTGAGCTGTATCCTGCGCAGATTCTGAAATGTCTCTTCTAAATCTTGAATCAGTGTATCCTTGCTCTTGCTCTTCACCACAATGTCATCCATGTATGCCTCTACATTTCTGTGGATCTGTGGCTCAAAAGCAGTATATACTACCCTTGCGAAGGTTGAGCCTGCATTCTTCAGTCTGAAAGGCATGCGGATAAAGCAATAAGTGCCACATTGAGTGATAAATGCAGTCTTCTCTTCATCCTCTTTGGCCATAAAGATCTGGTGGTAGCCTGAATATGCATCAAGAAAGCAGAGTAGCTCACATCCGGCAGTGGAGTCAACAATCTGGTCAATGCGCGGCAAAGGGAAGGGATCCTTGGGACATGCTTTATTTACATCAGTGAAGTCTATACATAGTCTCCACTTCCCGTTGGCTTTGCGCACGACGACTGGATTGGCCAACCACGTCGGATGGATCACACCTCTAACTAGACCTGCTGCCTCTAGCTTCTTGATTTCTTCATTGATGAACTCTTGGCGCTCCACGGCTTGCTTTCTTACTTTCTGCTTGACGGGCCGCGCATGAGGGCAAACAGCAAGCTTGTGCTCAATCACCTCCCTGGGAACACCGGGGATGTCAGACGGTTGCCATGCAAACACATCAACATTCGCCCGCAGGAAGGCAACGAGCGCGTTTTCCTATTTGCTGTCAAGTGTGGCACTGATGGTGAAGGTACCACCAGTGCCGTCCTCCTTGGCGGACACCTTCTTGGTTGCTGGAGGAGCAGCCATTCCTTTCTTGCTCTTGCCGGTGGAGCTCGATGGAACGTCCTCGACAGCAGCGCAGCACTCCGAAGAGGTGCGGTTGCCGGAGTGGGTCCCAGAGCACTTGCCGGACTTGGTCTTCGTCTTCTTCCCTCCGGGAGCTTCAGCGGCAAAAGTATCCTTGTCGGCCGCTGCTGCTGCTTCCCGGTAAATCTTGTCGGCGCAGACAAGCGCATCCTTCTTGTCGCCATGGACAGTGATGACGCTTATCGGCCCCGGCATCTTCAGTATGTTGTAGGCGTAGTGGGAAGCTGCCATGAACTTGGCGAGGGCGGGACGGCCGAGTATTCCGTTGTATGGTAACGGAATATCAGCAACGTCGAAAGTGATACGCTCAGTCCTGAAATTGAGCTCCCCGCCAAAGGTCACCGGCAGGGTTATCTTCCCCTTGGGCTTGCTCCTTCCCGGATTGATTCCTTGGAATGAACCTGTTTCTTCGAGCTCGCCATCTGGGATCTGGAGTTTCTTGATCACAGCAGAGGAGATCAAGTTCAGCCCGGCCCCGCCGTCAACCAACATTTTGGTGACCTTGAGGTTGCGGATGGTGGGCGAGACCAACATCGGCAAGCACCCGACCGCGGTGGTGCGGTCAGGGTGATCCTCAAGATCAAAAATGATGGGCGTGCTGGACCATTTGAGGAGCCTGCGCGACTCCACGGGCGGCTCTGCTGCGTTCACCTCACGCACCCACTGCTTGAGTTGGCGGTGGGAGGTGTGCAGAGAGGCGCCACCGTCGACGCACAGGACCTCCGTGGCCTTCTGGAACTCCTGCTCGCTGTTCTCCTCGTCCTCCATGTCTTCATCGTCGTCTTCGTCCTTGTCGCGGCCCCGGGGAGGTCGATCACCTTGCCGCTGCTTGGCCTTGCCGCGACGTCCTCCCCGGCCATTGAACGGCCGCTTCTTGCTTGTCTCCTCTCCGCCACCTTGGGCCTTCTCCTTGTCGCGCCTCTCGTACTCAAGCTTCTGCTGCTCGACGAGGTACTCGACGCGCTTACAATTGGAGAGGTCGTGGCCCTTGGTACGGTGAATCTTACAGTATTGCTTGTCGGAGTTGCCCGGCTTGTCGGCCGCCGCTGTAGGGGCAGGCTCCTTGCCGGAGCCGCCAGCTTGTGCTTGCTTGGCGGGGGCCTCCTTGCCGGACTTCTCGATGGCAAGCACCTCCTTCTTGCCTTTCCTTCTGTTATTCCGCCGCCGGCTCTTCTTTGCCGGGGCGGTGTCGTCGCTGTCGCTTCCTCCTGCGCCAGCATCCTCCCCGGGGAGTTTCCTCCCCTCTTCAGCGCGCGCGCACTTGTCAGCAAGAGCGTAAAGCTCGCTGACGTCCCGAATTTTGGTCATCGCCATTTCCTCACGCATGCGGCGGTTACGCACGTTCTGGTGGAACGCGCTGATAACCGCGGCAGGGTGGACATCAGGGATGTTGTGCTGCACTCTGCTGAAGCGTTGGATATACTTGCGCAGGGACTCTCCTTCCTTCTGGGCCAGGATGTGGAGATCGCTCTCCTGGCCGTGGGGTTTGTGGCCACCGGTAAAGGCGCCAACAAACTGGTGGCACAGGTCGGCCCAAGAAGAAATAGAGCCTTCCGGCAAGTGCATAAGCCATGAACGGACGTTCGGCTTTAGCACGAGCGGGAAGTAGTTAGCTAGAATCTTGTCGTCGCGCCCCCCCGGCAGCCTGCACCGCGATGGTGTAGACACTTAAGAATTCCGAGGGGTGCGTTTTGCCGTCGTACTTCTCTGGTACGTCGGGCTTGAAGTTCTTCATGCTGGGCCACTGGACGCGGCGCAGCTCGCGGGTGAACGCAGGGCAGCCTGCCGCGTACGGCAAGTCGCCTGGTTCACCGGGCGCGTTCGCGTCGACAGCGTCTCCAGCTCGCTTGTCGGATTGTCGCCGAGCTTCTCGGCGGCGCTCGATTGTGGTCCGAGCGTCTTCTTCTCGCCGCTCGTCAAGGACTTGGCGCTGGTCCCGACGAGCCCGCCGATCCGACGAGGCGGTGGAGCCGTCGTCGGCGTTGTTCCGACGGGGTGGCGTCTTCTGCTTCCGCGGCGGGGAGTGCATGCTTGTCGCACCCCCGGCGGTCTTGTCGCCGTCGGCCTTCGTCTTCTCAGCTTGCCGCGGCCGCGAGGTCGACGGCTGCTGTGGAGAATCGTTGTTGGCGAAGGCGATCAGGCTCTGGATGGTGGCCCTCCAGTCTTCGGCCTTGTCTGCCGCTGGAGGGAAGTCGAGAAGCAGTTGCGCCCTTGCGAGCGCTTCTGCTGGAGTGGAGGGGAGCGGGGGCGAGCGGTGCGAGGAGCGGGATATGCTCGGACTTCTAACATTGTTAGAAGGAGCAGGGTCCCGCGCCGGCGCCTTCGCCTTGCCGGTGCTCGGACGGTTGTCCGGAGCGTCCCGCGAGCCTCCGGTTTGTCTTTGCTCCAGCAAGCGGATACCACCTCCTGTGGTATGGCGCTGCTGGGTCGTCGTGTGCTGAGACGGACGCGGCGCGTCCACGGAGACCGAGGTCTGGTCGTCCGTTCTGTTCTTGGATCTGGTGGCGCCGTGAGTGTCCTCACCGGCGACCACCCTTCCGACAACATCTCCCCCGCCCACCGTTGGCTCCGGTGGCGGCGGGTGAGACGCAGACGGGCCTGCAACCTCCGAAGCCTTCTTCTTCGGGGCCATTACGCAGTTGTTGATGAAGTTGCTGATGAAAACGAAGAGGTTGTTGAAGATTGCGCCCGCGCGAACGCCGGATCAGGTCCGCACAACCTCGACGCCCCCTACCTGGCGCGCCAAAGATGTCGGGGGAAACTGTCCGCCACGAGCACCTATGGGACCGGAGCCCCTTGTCTGTGCGGTACGAGGGCGGAGGGAGCACAGAGAGCAGATCGAAGCAGACGCGCAGGCAGTTTTACCCAGGTTCGGGCCGCGACGGACGCGTAAAACCCTACTCCTGCTTAGTTGTGTATTGAGTTTGGGCGCTCGGAGCTTGAAGAAGCAGCTACACGAGCGTGAGAGTGATCTAGGTTCCGAACCCCCTCTACGTTGTGCATGGGCCTCCTTTTATAGCCCAAGGGGTCACCGACAGGTGTCAACCGTAGAGGAGGGGTAAAAATGTAAAAATGGTGGTAGTTGGAACAGTGCGGGAACAGTGTAGCTACAGTGCAGAACAGTGGTCTATACCTACTTTGACAGTGGGGGACAAGGGCATTTAATGCCCGTCACCGTCGACCCCAAAAGCTCCCGCCGTTGCGTCTCCGCCCGCCACGGCGACGGATCCACCGCCGTGGAGTGCCACCGTGTCCCCCAGGCTGCACAGCCATCCGCCACGCGTCCCTGGAGTGGCCCCAGGGTGACGCGTGGGCCGATGAGCTGGAGCGCGGGCACACAGCGCACCTCTCCCGGCAAGCACCTTGCCGGGGTCTTGATCTTGCCGGGCCTGGAAGCTTGCCGCTCCCCGGGCCCTTGTCGGGTCTTCTATGATGGAATCTTCTAGTCGTCCTGGCAAGCTCCTCTTGCCAGGGCCTTGCGCTAGTTAAGTAGTCTTGAGCCTGGGACGGCCTTCCCGGCAAGCTCCTCTTGCCGGGGTCTTGATCTTCTGTCTTGTATACTTTGTTTTTGAATGGCTAAATAAGGAGCAGGAAGGTCTCCGGCAAGCGCGTGGTGAACCTTGCCGCAGGGAGCTGCCGCTGCCCGTGCACAAGTTGGGGTACTGAGGTACCCCTACCTTAGTACACCGACAGTGGGTCACGTGGGTGGGTGGGTTAGGGTTTGGGTTTCTCTGGAGAAGCTCCACCGTTGATGGGTGTGTGACGGATGGCTCAGATCGCTTCGGACTCGGTGATCCGCGTGATGGTGGTTCCTTGTTTCTCATTGGCCGGTTGTTTTGTGCTGGAATCTTTAAATTTGGACCCAAATCTTCTACGTTTTTTAAGAAAAAACTACAAATACGTCTTGTAAAAAGGACCACAACTTTTTTCCAAAATATTAGTCCACAACCTATTTACAATTAACTAAAATGTCAAGATCACAATTGTTTACAATTAAGCTAGAAAATGAAAACACTAGCAGCCCGACACTGCTTCATTGCAACTCCGTCGGTCCCGACGATGTTGGATCACAGCACCGGCGGTCCCCGGTGATGCTCTGTTGCATCACCGGAGACTATTGCAGCATCACCTTCAGCTGCAACCCCCGATGACCTTGTGGCGCCACGCATGACCGGTGTCCATTAGCCGGGAGCCAGCGGCGCCACGCATCACTACCGCACACCATGAGCTTCGACGCCCCTCGCATCAACAAATCGTCGAATCAAATATCTCATATTGTTCACAAGGGTGCATATTGGAATGGTAAACAATGTTGCCTAAGGGGGTTTTCATTTTCTTTGGACGAAAAATCAATTTTTCATTTTTCGAGTACCCAAAATGAGTTTTTTTTGTGAAGGGTCTGCCATATATTTGTTGCAAATTTGGAGAAAATCAATTTTCTAAAATACTAGGCCATATTTAATGCACAATTGACCAAATGGTTGGGTGTAAAAAGTTTTGATTCACCTCTCGTGAAAAAGACAAATTTCAGCCGATTCAGCTGGAAGTGGGTCAAATTTGAACTGTAGTTGCCTTGTAGTTTGCTCTTTATTTTTTACAAAAATCATTTCTAGGTAAATAAGTATCTATTTAATCAAAGAAACACCAAAAAAATACAAAGCATCAACCACTAGCTAGGAACGGTCATTCTCGCCGTTTTGACCGCATTTTGAAACGGGCATAAAAAAAAAAATTAAAAAAATTGGAAAACCTTCGCATTTTGTCATTATATATGACCAAGTTACCGGGAAAAATAATAAGCATGTAATATGGCAATTCTTTTAAAAAAGTGTTCTCAGAAATGAGCTATCATGCGTGAAGATTCATGGCTTTCAAGCCAAATGATCAATCCTATGGTCACATTCATCGCATAGTTTGTTCAAATGATCTCATATTGTTCATAAGGGTGCATCTTGGAATGGCAAACAATGTTGACAAAGGGAGTTTTCACTTTCTTTGGACGAAATATTCATTTTCCATTTTTCGAGTGCCCAAAAGGAGGTTTTTTTGTGAAGGACCTCCCAAATAATTGTTGCAAAATTGGGCCAAATCAATTTTCTAAAATACTAGGACATATTTAATGCACAATTTACAAAATGTTTGGGTGTAAAAAGTTTTGATCCACCTCTGGTGAAAAAGACAAATTCCCGTAGATTCAGTTGGAAGCGGGTCAAATTTGAACTGCGACTGCCTCATAGTTTGCTGTTTATTTTTTCCAAAAATCATTTCTAGTTACATAAGTACCTATTTAACCATAAATACATGGTTTGGTGGCGATACGTCGAGGTTTGGGCGGTGGTCGAGGGCCCCAACTCTAGAGCGCGTAAACTCGCATGCTCGCCGCGTGGTCACCGCGTGGCCGTGGCGTTGCCATGTGTTCTGGGCGGCCTAGGCATGTCTAGTGGGTTGGGCACTCCCCACGTAGGTGCTAGGAAGAAAATTACAACATAAGATTCTCACGAGGAGACCGATCAATGCCCAAACATGAATTAGCAGCCAAGTGTTTGATTTGCGGTACGGGAAATGCATATGGCTAATGGGCGTGAGTTTTGGTTCAGGATGATCAGTTACTAAGAAGACCGTCTTCACAAATTTTCATCTCAAAAGGAGGAGTCTAGGTGGTACTTGCTTTGCAAAGTACCACACTGGACATAAATACGAATGTTGAAGCTGGGCTTAAAATAATGAATGGATTGAGCTGGAATTTGGTGGAGGATAGTTTTTTGGGCATAGGAAAGCACTGTAGAAAATGGATACCATTTGGACATGCCAAAATGGTACTTCCTTCACGAAGTGTTTTTTGAACAGAATAGGAAAATGAATATTTTTGAATTATTTTTGAACTAGGCAAGGAAGGTTTTTTGCATATTTGACGAAGATATGACCCAAAGAATTTATGAGATTTTTTGGGGATTTTTGGGAATGACAGAAATATAGGTTGCTTCACAACCTAAGGCAAAAACTATATAGGCAAAACTGATGAGGTGGCGCCTATTCGTAGCAACCCACCACAGTTTACAAGGTTATGACCATCTATATTGGTCATGATCAGCTAGAAATAAGGCAGCGGATCAGTGCTATCTGCTTTATGACCATTTCGTGTAAGGAAATTATGACCTTTCTGACCAAAATGGTCGTTATAGTTTAGGGTTTGGAGCCCCCCGAACAGCTTTTGACCAATTGGTCTGAAATGGTCATAGATCTATGACCAATTCTCCAAGGGTCACTGACAGAAGGTCATAAGTTGACATATTTCTTGTAGTGGTTGAACCAAAGGACGCGTAAATGTACTAGTACTACTCGTACACAATAGCGTCGTCCGTCCAGTTTAGTCCAGTGAGATGGCTTCCCGAAGAAGACGATGGAGAAGCGGAGTCAGCGAAGACTGAAATGATGGTTGCTTCGTCCGTGCTTCTGATTTGACACGTCACTGCTTTGTGATTTGTGATAGAAGGGACAGGGGAGTAGACTCTGTCCTCTATACTGTATATGCGTCCAAGCACGGGAGAAAGAGGAGAGATGTTGCATTTTTCTATTCCTGCAATCAATCAATCAGGGAGCTTCGGTTCAATCCTTTTGGCTTTGGTAACACCGTCCACAATGGTTCCCACGATGCCAAAAGCTATTTTCACATTTGGCTACACATTGTGGATGCCCTTAACCGTACCACTTGGTTTTGCTCATGTGTGCTATCTATACAAATCTCAATTATATTGATCTAAAAAATTATAGAATCAAGATAGGTAAAAAGGAGGTGATTTTGCCGCGCGGATGGCGGGGGAGGTTACTTATTTTTAGAGGACGTTGTCCTGTTTGTTTGCTAACATGCGGTCACACGTGTCAGTGCTTCACCAAGTCGATCCGCTTCCCACATGAGGCAGAACAACGGCAGAAGCAACAAGTGGTTAACTTGAAGAAGATGAGGGAGAAGAGGATTCAGCAACGAGTGAAATGATGGCTACTTCGTCCCTCCAACTTCTTGTTTTTTAGCATTATTACTTCGTCCCTCCAACTTAACTGCGGGAAAGGTGCAACTTTGTGATTTGACGACTCATTGCTCATTACTACGCCGACGCCATGACTGGGTGCTTCACCCTGGCTGCTCTGCACTGTATTCCGGTATGGCACGTGGACCGGGTAGCTTGATGCCCCACATGTCGGCGAAAGGGACTAGAAGATTTATGAAAGCGAGCGCTCCACTCTTATGACGGAGGAGTACACGACACGACGGCCCAGTGAACTGTCACTTGTACTATATATAATACTATAGTTTTGTTGTTTCGCATGATCCATCGATACAACCCGATTAAACAGGAAAGGGCTGGATTTTTCTCTCGCGGTATATGATACTGGCCATACATTTCAAAAAAAATTTAATGTATGCAAACTGAATAATTAAGTAACAATATGATATCTAGTAAAACTAAAAACACATATGATTTATTGTGTTAGAGTGTAGTAGTAGTATTGTATTGCATAGTTGTTAGATGTAACATGCGAGAACGTGTAGAGATGTAGTTTTGGAGGGCCTATAGAGAGAAAAGCGTAATACGTTCACCGAACTTTAGAATAGGCTGATTATGGTCACTATATACGTTTTGCGGTGATTATACGGTCACTTGCTCACGGTTCGGCATCGGCTTGCACTCTGTTGACCGGCCAAATAGTCCACGTGGCACCATGTTGACTAGTTAAATTGACAACGTTCCTAGTGGGTCCCACCTGTCACCTCGTATAGGGAAAAGGTCAGATAAACACAAATTTACGCAGGCGTGACAAGACTCCACCCCATGCACGCGGGAATCACCTGGTTGTGTATGTGTCTGTCAAGGCATGATTTGTGCGCATGCACGTGTAGGTTGAGCACTTGAGCGTGAGTGAGTGTGTTGGTCATGTGGTGTACTGGTGTGTGCATGCATGCGTGCCTGTGTGCGTGTGAGTGTTGCGTGCGTGCGTGCGTGGCTGCGTGTGTATGTGTGAGTGTTGCATGTGCGCATGGGTGCATGTGTTCGTGTGAGTGGTGCGTGCATGCGTGCGTGTGTGTATAATTACCACACCAGCTCATGTGTGTTAAAACAAACGGCTCAGCATACCAATACAAGGCCACCTTGTCCGCTGTGCCCGCGGTCATGACTTTGAACCACCGTCCGATATATTTTTTGTCGTTTGTTTTCATTATTACTAGCAAGATGTTCGTGCGTTGCACGTAACATCAAGATGCATTCGTATGACTAGTTTATCTTGTGAGATGAAAGGATGAACGAGGGAAGGTCTTATTTGCAAATGTGGAAAGGTGTGTGGGTACCTTTTTGCAAAATTATCATAGTTTCTTTCCTATCCGTCAGATATAAATTGGACGGCCTATATTGCAGGATGGCAGGCACACCATCATCACCAACTCTGTTTTTTATAAGAGTGTATTTTATCCCTACTCTTATAAAAAGCATAGTCGGTGATGATCGTGTGCCTGCCATCCTGCAATATAGGCCGTTCGATCTATATCTGAGGGATAGGAAGGAAACTATGGCAATTTTGGAAAAAGATACCCACACCCCTCTCCACACTTGCAAATAAGGCCTTCCCTTGTGAAGGAAATATGCCCTAGAGGCAATAATAAAGTTATTATTTATTTCCTTATATCATGATAAATGTTTATTATTCATGCTAGAATTGTATTAACCGGAAACTTAATACATGTGTGAATACATAGACAAAACAGAGTGTCCCTAGTATGCCTCTACTAGACTAGCTCATTAAACAAAGATGGTTATGTTTCCTAGCCATAGACATGAGTTGTCATTTGATCAACGGGATCACATCATTAGGAGAATGATCTGATGGACAAGACCCATCCGTTAGCTTAGCACTATGATCGTTTAAGTTTTACTGCTATTGCTTTCTTCATGACTTATACATGTTCCTATGACTATGAGATTATGCAACTCCCGAATACCGAAGGAACACTTTGTGTGCTACCAAACGTCACAACGTAACTGGGTGATTATAAAGGTACTCTACAGGTGTCTCCGAAGGTACTTGTTGGGTTGGCGTATTTCGAGATTAGGATTTGTCACTCCGATTGTCGGAGAGGTATCTCTGGGCCCACTCGGTAATGCACATCACTATAAGCCTTGCAAGCATTGCAGCTAATGAGTTAGTTGCGGGATGATGTATTACGGAACGAGTAAAGAGACTTGTTGGTAACGAGATTGAACTAGGTATTGAGATACCGACGATCGAATCTCGGGCATGTAACATACCGATGACAAAGGGAACAATGTATGTTGTTATGCGGTTTGACCGATAAAGATCTTCGTAGAATATGTGGGAGCCAATATGAGCATCCAGGTTCCGCTATTGGTTATTGACCGGAGACGTGTCTCGGTCATGTCTACATTGTTCTCGAACCCGTAGGGTCCGCACGCTTAAGGTTTCGATGATAGTTTTATTATGAGTTTATGAGTTTTGATGTACCGAAGGAGTTAGGAGTCCCGGATGAGATCGGGGACATGACGAGGAGTCTCAAAATGGTCGAGACGTAAAAATCGATATATTGGACGACCATATTCGGACATCGGAAAGGTTCCGAGTGATTCGGGTATTTTCGGAGTACCGGGGAGTTACGGGAATAGAGGAGAGAGGACAAAAGGAAGGAGGCGTGCACCCCCCTTCTGGTCCGAATTGGACAAGGGGTACAGCCCCCTTTTCCTTCTCCCTCTCCCCCTCTTTCCTTCTCTCCTACTCCGGAAAGGAAAGGGGAATCCTACTAGGACTTGGGAGTCCTAGTAGGACTCCCCACACTTGGTGCGCCCCCTCTAGGGCCGGCCTCTCCCTCCCTCCTTTATATACGGGGGCAGGGGGGCACCTCTAGACAGAACAATTGATCTCTTGATCTCTTAGCCGTGTGCGGTGCCCCCCTCCACCATAGTTCTCCTCGATAAATATTGTAGCGGTGCTTAGGCGAAGCCCTGCGACGGTAGAACATCAAGATCGTCACCACGCCGTCGTGCTGACGGAACTCTCCCTCGACACTCGGCTGGATCGGAGTTCGAGGGACGCCATCGAGCTGAACGTGTGCTAGAACTCGGAGGTGCCGTAGTTTCGGTGCTTGATCGGTCGGGCCGTGAAGACGTACGACTACATCAACCGCGTTGTTCTAACGCTTCCGCTTTCGGTCTACGAGGGTACGTAGACTCACTCTCCCCTCTCGTTGCTATGCATCTGGTAGATAGATCTTGCGTGATCGTAGGAAAATTTTAAAATACTACGTTCCCCAACAGTGGTATCAGAGCCAGGCCTATGCGTAGATGATATGCACGAGTAGAACACAAGTGAGTTGTGGACGATACTAGTCATACTGCTTACCAGCATGTCATACTTTGATTCGGCGGTATTGTTGGATGAAGCGGCCCGGACCGACATTACGCGTACGCTTACGCGAGACTGGTTCTACCGACGTGCTTCGCACATAGGTGGCTGGCGGGTGTCAGTTTCTCCAACTTTAGTTGAATCAAGTGTGGCTAAACCCGGTCCTTGTGAAGGTTAAAACAGCACATACTTGACGAAATATCGTTGTGGTTTTGTATGCGTAGGTAAGAACGGTTCTTGCTAAGCCCGTAGCAGCCACGTAAAACTTGCAACAACAAAGTAGAGGACGTCTAACTTGTTTTTGCAGGGCATGTTGTGACGTGATATGGTCAAGACATGATGAGTTATACAGTTTTGTATGAAATGATCATGTTTTGTAAAGTTATCGGCAACTGGCAGGAGCCATATGGTTGTCGCTTTATTGTATGAAATGCAATCGCCATGTAATTGCTTTACTTTATCACTAAGCGGTGGCGATAGTCATAGAAGCAATAGTTGGCGAGACGACAACGATGCTACGATGGAGATCAAGGTGTCGCGCCGGTGACGAAGGTGATCATGACGGTGCTTTGGAGATGGAGATCAAAAGCACAAGATGATGATGGCCATATCATGTCACATATTTTGATTGCATGTGATGTTTATCTTATTATGCTTCTTATTTTGCTTAGTTCGACGGTAGCATTATAAGATGATCCCTTACTAAATTTCAAGGTATAAGTGTTCTCCCTGAGTATGCACCGTTGCAAAAGTTCGTCGTGCCGAGACACCACGTGATGATCGGGTGTGATAAGCTCTACGTTCAAATACAACGAGTGTAAGCCAGTTTTGCACACGCAGAATACTCGGGTTAAACTTGACGAGCCTAGCATATGCAGAAATGGCCTTGGAACACTGGAGACCGAAAGGTCGAGCGTGAATCATATAGTAGATATGATCAACATAAGATGTTCACCATTGAAACTACTCCATCTCACGTGATGATCGGACATGGTTTAGTTGATTTGGATCACGTGATCATTTAGATGACTAGAGGGATGTCTATCTAAGTGGGAGTTCTTAAGTAATATGATTAAATTGAACTTTAATTTATCATGAACTTAGTCGTCGTAGTATTAGCATATCTATGTTGTAGATCAATAGCTCGCGATGTTGCTCCCCGTTTATTTTTTTATATGTTCCTGGAGAAAACTAAGTTGAAAGATGTTAGTAGCAATGATGCGGAATTGTTCCGTGATCTGAGGATTATCCTCATTGCTGCACAGAGAATTATGTCCTTGATGCACCGCTAGGTGACATACCTATTGCAGGAGCAGATGTAGACGTTATGAACGTTTTGACAAAAGCTCGGTATGATGACTACTTGATAGTTTAAGTGCACCATGCTTTATGGCTTAGAACCGAGACTTCAAAAACGTTTTGAACGCCACGAAGCATATAAGATGTTCCAAGAGTTGAAATTAGTATTTCATACTCATGCCCGTGTCGAGAGGTATAAGACTTCTGACAGTACTTTGCCTACAAGATGGAGGAGAATAGCTCAACCATTGAGCATAAGCTCAGATTGTCTGGGTACTACAATTACTTGAATCAAGTGGGAGTTAATCTTCCAGATAAGATAGTAATTGACAAAGTTATCTAGTCACTATCACCAAGTTAGTAGAACTTCGTGATGAACTATAATATGCAAGGGATGACGAAAGGAATTCCCGAGCTCTTCGCAATGCTGAAGTCGGCGAAGGTAGAAATCATGAAAAAGCATCAAGTGTTGATGGTTAACAAGACCACTTCAAGAAGAATGACAAGCCAGTTGTCACTCCCGTGAAGAAACCCAAAGCTAAAACTCAAGCCTGAAACTAAGTGCTTTTACTGCAAAGGAAATGGTCACTGGAAGTGGAACTGCCCTAGATACTTGGCGGATAAGAAGGATGGCAAAGTGAACAAAGGTATATTTTGATATACAGATTATTGATGTGTACTTTACTAGTGTTCATAGCAATCCCTGGGTATTTGATACCGGTTCAGTTGCTAAAATTAGTAACTCGAAACGAGAATTGCAGAATGAACAGAGACAAGTTAAAGGTGAAGTGACGATGTGTGTTGGAAGTGGTTCCAAGATTGATATGATCATCATCGCACACTCCCTATACTTTCGGGATTAGTGTAAAACCTAAATAAATGTTATTTGGCATTTGCGTTGAGCATGAATATGATTTGATCATATTTGTTGCAATACGGTTATTCATTTAAAGTCATAGAATAATTGTTATTCTGTTTACATGAATAAAACCTTCGATGGTCATACACCCAATGAAAATAGTTTGTTGGATCTCGATCGTGGTGATACACATATTCATAATATTGAAGCCAAAAGATGCAAGGTTAATAATGATAGTGCAACTTATTTGTGGCACTGCTGTTTAGGTCATAATGGTGTAAAGCGCATGAAGAAACTCCATAGTGATGGACTTTTGGAATCACTTGATTATGAATCACTTGGTGCTTGCAAACCATGCCTCATGGGCAAGACGACTAAAACTCCGTTCTCCGGAACAATGGAGCGAGCAACAGATTTGTTGGAGATCATACATACAGATGTATGTGGACCAATGAGTGTTGAAGCTCGCGGCGGGTATCGTTATTTTCTGACCTTCACTGATGATTTGAGCAGATATGGGTATATCTACTTAATGAAGCACAAGTCTAAAACATTTGAAAAGTTCAAAGAATTTCAGAGTGAAGTGGAGAATCATCATAACAAGAAAATAAGAGTTTCTACGATATGATCGTAGAGGTAAAATATTTGAGTTAGCGAGTTTGGCCTTCAGTAAAAACAATGTGAAATAGTTTCACTACTCACGCCACCTGGAACACCATAGTGTAATGGTGTGTCCGAACGTCATAACCGTACTTTATTAGATATGGTGCGATCGATGATGTCTCTTACCGATCTACCACTATCGCTTTTGGGGTTATGCATTAGAGACAGATACATTCACGTTAAATAGGGCACCATCTAAATCCGTGGAGATGACACCGTATGAACTGTGGTTTGACGAGAAACCTAAGCTGTCATTTCTTTATGTTTGGGACTGCGATGCTTATGTGAAAAAGTTTCAACATGATAAGCTCGAACCCAAATTGGAGAAGTAAATCTTCATAGGATACCCAAAAGAAACTGTTGGGTACACCTTCTATCACAGATCCGAAGGCAAGGTCTTTCTTGCTAAGAGTGGATCCTTTCTAGAGAAGGAGTTTCTCTCGAAAGAAGTGAGTGGGAGGAAAGTGGAACTTGATGAGGTAATTATACCTTCTCCCGAATTGGATAGTAGTACATCACAGAAACTGGTTCCAGTGATTCCTACACCAATTAGTGAGGAAGCTAATGATGATGATCATGAAACTTCGGATCAAGTTACTGCTGAACTTCGTAGATCAACCAGAGTACGTTCCGCACCAGAGTGGTACGGCAACCCGGTTCTGGAAGTCATGTTACTGGACCATGATGAACCTACGAACTATGAGGAAGCGATGATGAGCCCAGATTCCGCAAAATGGCTTGAGACCATGAAATCTGAGATGGGATCCATGTATGAGTACAAAGTGTGGACTTTGGTTGACTTGCCCGATGATCGGCAAGCCATCGAAAATAAATGGATCTTCAAGAGGAAGACCGACGCTGACGGTAATGTTACTGTTTACAAAGCTCGACTTGTTGCGAAAGGTTTTCGACAAGTTCAAGGAGTTGACTACGATGAGACTTTCTCACCCGTAGCGATGCTTAAGTCTGTCCGAATCATGTTAGCAATTGCCGCATTTTATGAAATCTGGCAAATGGATAACAAAAATGCATTCTTTAATGGATTTATTAAAGAAAAAATTATATATGATGCAACCCGAAGGTTTTGTCAATCCTAAAGGTGCTAACAAAATGTGCAAGCTCCAGCGATCCATCTATGGACTGGTGCAAGAATCTCGGAGTTGGAATATACGCTTTGATAAATTGATCAAGCATATAGATTTATACAGACTTACGGTGAAGCCTGTATTTACAAGAAGTGAGTGGGAGCACTACAACCTTTCTGATAAGTATATGTGAATGACATATTGTCGATCGGAAATGATGTAGAATTTTTCTGGAAAGCATAAAGGAGTGTTTGAAAGGAGTTTTTCAAAGAAAGACCTTGGTGAAGCTGCTTACATATTGGGCATCAAGATCTATAGAGATAGATCAAGACGCTTGATAAGACTTTCGATGAGTACATACCTTGATATGATTTTGAAGTAGTTCAAAATGGATCAGTCAAAGAAGGAGTTCTTACCTGACTTGTTGTCGGGGGAAACTGTCCACCACGAACACCTATGGGACCGGAGCCCCTTGTCTGTGCGGTACGAGGGCGGAGGGAGCACGAAGAGCAGATCGTAGTGAACACGCGGGCAGTTTTACCCAGGTTCGGGCCGCGATGGACGCGTTAAACCCTACTCCTGCTTGATTGTATTGAGCTCGGGAGCTTGAAGAGCTACAGTAGCAGCTACACCGAGCGTGAGAGTTGCAAAGGTTCCGAACCCCCTCCACGTTGTGCATGGGCCTCCTTTTATAGTGTAAGGGGTCACCGACAGGTGTCAACGTAGGAGAAAGGGGTAAAAATGTAAAAGAGGTGGTAGTTGAAACAGTGCAGGAACAGTGGAGCTACAGTGCGTGAACAGTGATCGCTACCTACTTTGATAGTGGGGGACAAGGGCATTTAATGCCCGTCGCCGTCGACCCCAAAAGCTCCCGCCCTTGCGTCTCCGTCTGCCACGGCGATGACTCCACCACCGTGGAGTGCCACCGTGTCCCCCAGGCTGCACAGCCATCCGCCACGCGTCCCTGGAAGGGCCCCAGGGCGACGCGTGGACCGATGAGCTGGAGCGCGGGCACACAGCGCAACTATCCCGGCAAGCACCTTGCCGTGGTCTTGACTTTGCCGGCCCCGGGAGCTTGCTGGGCTCTGTAGCTTGTCGCTCCCCGGGCCCCCGCCGGGGCGCATATAGCGCCGAGGCGTGTCTTCTATGATGTAATCTTCTAGTCTTCCCGGCAAGCTCCTCTTGCCAGGGCCTTGCGTGAGTGAGGTAACCTTGAGCCTGGGACGGCCTTCCCGGCAAGCTCCGTTTGCCGGGGTCTCGATCTTCTGTCTTGTATACTTTGTTTTTGAATGGCTTGGCATGGAGCAGGAAGGTCTCCGGCGAGCACGTGGTAAACCCTGCCGCGGGAAGCTGCAACCGCCCGTGCACAAGTTGGGGTACTGAGGTACCCCTACCTTAGTACACCGACAGGAGCCCCCGGGCCTGGGCCACACACGGTGCCGAGCGCTGTTGGGCCAGGCCCAAAACAGTGCACGGGCACACGCGGCCCACGGCGCGCCGAATCCACTTCCGCATCTGCCGCATCCCCCTGTAACGGCACGCGTCGATTGCGGCGTCGTGGGATGGGACGTGCCCACGTTCTTTTAATGGAAAGAGCGAAACGCCCCCCACTTCCCCATAAAAGCAGAGGAAGCAGGAGCGGTTCCCCTCCTTACGCTTTCATTGCATCCTCTTCCTCTTCCAAAGATCCCCTTTGCGCTCCGCCTCCAAACCTCCGCCGCCGCCGTCTGCATCTCCGGCGCCTCCGGGCTCTTCGTCCCTCTTCCTCCGCCGCCTCCGCCATGGCCCCGAAGACCGAGAAGGCGAAGGCGGAGAAGGCCAAGAAGGAGAAGTCGGAGCAAGCGGCGAGGCTCGCCGAGTACCGGAAGTGGAACCTTGTCTTCCCGCCGAGGCTCAGCGCGCGGGAGCTCTGGAACAAGTATTACTTGTTTTGGTCCAAGGGAACCAAGGCGCTCCCCCGCACTCGAGCTTATTCGGCCGCCGCCAAGGACAACTACCCCGGCGGGTACTATTTCTTCGCAGCCTTCTTTCACTGCGGTCTTTGTCCTCCCTTTTCTGAATTCTTCTGTGATATCATGCACACCTATGGCCTCCATCTTCTTGACTTCACCCCCAACGCCATCCTCACAATGGCGGTTTTCGCACACATGTGCGAAAACTACATAGGAATCCATCCCAACGTAGCGCTGTTCAGGCATTTCTTCACTCCTAGAGTAGAGGCCGGCGCCCCCCTCTCCGGAGGGATATCTTGGGTTTTTCGTCTGAACAAGAAGGAGTCTTACTTGCCGGGGGAGCTCCGCGGCAAGTGGGAGGAGTGGCGTGCTGACTGGTGCTGGATCGTTGAGGACGAGCCGCAGCACTTCACCGCGCCGCGCACAACGCCCATCGCGCGCGGCAGGGACTGGAGCGAACTGGATTCGGACGACGTCAAGCTCAACATCGCCCTCATCCGGATTCTTCGTCTTCGAGTAGCAAAGTTGTCTGTCGCAGAAGTAGGCGCAGACTTCCTCCGCCGCCGCATCGCCCCTCTCCAAGACAGGAAAAGGCCGGCCTGGGAGTACGGCAACTCGACGGATATCATGAGGCTGCGCCCCGGGCTAAACTTCAACTTCACGTCGCTGGAGCTGAAGGGGATGGTCCGGGAACTGTTTAAGCACGACCCGGCCCACCCGGAATGGTTCAGATCTCCCCGGGGAGTAGTGCCCCTCTGCAATAGCACAGCCAGGGACAACCTCCGCGCCATGATGTCCGCGTGTGACTCGCACGGCGTGGACCGCACGTGGATTCCGCCCAAGTCAGTAGACGTCCTCAGCTTCTTCGACAACCTTGTGGAGGTGGCGAAGAACAAGAACGAGACCCGGGAGTTGACACGGGACACCACGGACCAGGAGTTAGCGTACATCGCTTCTCGGGTTGAAGAGGCCGCTGCAGCCGCAGCGGCAGGAGAATTTGGCTATACGCCTGACGAGGCAGAGGCTGCGGATGCGTCCAGCCAAGCGGAGGAGGCGGAGATCCGCAGACTGCTGCAGCTTCCTCCCGACGCGCTCGCCAGGGTCCCCTCGTTGAGGCACTCCGGGATCCCCGGAATCGTGGGCGAGGCCGCGGCAAGGGGTGGCGCTGCCGGAGGGAACAGAGGCGCCGCAGGAAGCGAAGGCGCCGGGGGGAGCGGAGGCGCCAGAGGGAAAGAGGCCGCAGCGCAGGGCGCTGGGTCCAGCAAGCAAGCCGGGGAGGAGGAGGAGGAGGACGCCGAGGCCGCCGAGGACTCCGGCGGGTCCACGGAGCTCTACGCCGACGACCTCTCCTCGTCGTCGGGGACCTCCCCGCCCCGGGCAAGCCCCAGGCGTTCTCCACTGAAGCGTCTCCGGAAGGCGGCGACGGGAGCGAGGGCGCAGGCGCCCCGGCAACAACCAGCTCGCCGGGCAGCGCGAGCTCCCCGGGGGAGCCAAGCTGCGCCGGGGGCGACCGGCGCACCAGCCACGGCGGAGGCGGCCCGCGCGCAGGCCGCGGCAGAGGCGCCCCGCAAGCAGGCGCCGAGCAGGCAGGAGTCTTCACGGAGCGGAGCGGCGGCTCCGCCCGCTCCTCGGGTCCCGGCTACCACAGGGGCTGGGTCTTCGCAGCCCCCAGCCCCGGGGACCGCCAAGCGCCCGAGGGAGTCTTCGCCTCCCGCTCCTCGCGCCGACGCGCCCCAGGTGGAGTATGACTTCTCCACCTTGAGCGAGGACGACGAGGAGGAACAGGAGTAAGTGTTCGAGATCTCACTTCTTCTCAAATTTCGCCTTGATTATTGTTGAAGCTAATCTTGTTTCTTGTTTTGATTTCAGGACCTTGGCCCAGCGGGTGACGAAGAAGGCCAAGGTGCCCGTGGTCGAAGTCGAGGACGACTCGCCCGCCGCGGCGACCGGGGTCGTGCCGGAGCCAAGCTTGCCGGACCCGAGCGCTGCTCCGAGGAGCAGCCCCCAGCGCAGCCCCCAGCGTAAGTCTGGGTTCTGCACTTTCGCTCGCCGGGCGTGTTTGGAGATTTTGGTCTTGCACTAATGTCTTGATGTTTTTGTCTTGACTTGTGCAGAGGTGGAGCCACAGCGGCAGGAGCGTCCGGAGGTTGCCCCCGAGGAGCCGCAGGCCCCGCCGTCCCCGCCAAGGCCGAACTCCCCGGCAAGGGAGAGCGCTCCGCCAAGGGCGGGTACTCCGCCAAGGGCGAGCAGCCCGGCGAGGGCGGCCACTCCGCCAAGGCAGAGCTCCCCGGCGAGGGAGCCCGCCGTCGACGACGTCCGCCAAGGTAGGTTCTGCAACTTTGGCTTCTTGGCGTTGTCTCTTTTTGGATATTTGCTTGAACTTTTTTGCTTCTTCTTCTTCTTCTAGATCCTCCTCCCCCCGAACAGATGGAGACGGAAGTCATCGTCATCGAGGAGGAGGGCGCGCAGGGCGGCGGCGGCGACGCTCCTGTCGCCGAGGACACGGCGGAAGCCGCCGAGCCAGCTGCGCAAGAGACCGCTCCGGCTGCGGACGCAGCGGCCGGGGAGGGGGACGGCGGCCGCACCGCCGGCCCGGAGGCGGCGGGAGCATCAAGTGCTGCGCCGGCCGCCGACCCCTCCGCCCGAGAAGAGCAGTCCGGCTACTACTTGGAGGCCCCCAACGGCGTCTTTATCCAGGTGCCGTGGGGCTCTTCGTCGCGAGCTCCCGCGGAGGGCGAGGCCTTTGATGGGGAGGTCCTCGCCTCCGCGGGCTTGAAGATCGTCGAGGCGCCCGGCGGGAGCGACGGGCCCGAGGAGGAGAAGCTGCTCCACCAGCTCCTGGCCCTTTACCGGGCCAGGCAGGCGAAGCTTGCTTCTCGGGAGGTCCTCGCCGCCAAGATGGAGAAGCGTGCGGCGGAGCTCAGCGCCGCCAACCAGGCTGCCCTCCGCGAGGTGGCGGAGGAGCGTGAGCGACTCGCCGGGGAATACCAGGAGTGGTTGCTGGAGAAGGCCGAGGCCGAAGAGCAGCAGCGGCTCGCCGGGGTGGAGCTGTCCCGGCGAGAAGGAGAACTCGCCCAGCGGAAGGTCAACCTCGACTCCCACGAGGAAGACCTTGCCGCTAGGGAGCAGGCCCTTGGCGGGGAACTGAAGGAGGCGAAAGCCGCCGCGGCTGCCGCGGAGACTGCCAAGGAAGAGCTTGCCGCCAAGGTCGCGCAGCTGGAGGAGTTGCTGAAGGCGAGCGTGGAGAAGGTCGCCGCGCTCAACACGGAGCGCGAGAAGGACGCCCACACCAACTCAGAACTCCAGGTGCATCTTTCCAAGAAGGGCGACGAGTTGAAGGCCGCCAAGGACTCCATCGAGGATCTTGAGCTGAAGGTCTCTACGCTGCGGGACTCGCTTGACGCCGCCCGGGATTGGGAGACCAAGTTGAAGGAGGAGCTCCGCAAGGAGCGAACCTTGGTGGACAGCGCCAACAAAGCAGCCGAGCACTTCCGCCGTACCGTTGAGGTATGGACTGAGGACTTGGTATCTTGTGCGTCCGACATCGACCAGGAGCTGCTGGCGCTGAAGCTGGAGCATCTCATCTACTCCCCGGATCCTAACCTCCCTCCAAGCGCCAAGCTCAGCCTCTTCTTCAGGGGGATCACGCCGGCCCTTGCAGATCTGCGGAAGAAGATTCCCGCGCAACTGGCCGAGGAGACGCGCCGGCTCTGCACGGGAACCATGGAGCGTGTGCTGACGAAGATTGTATACCGCAATCCCGGCATAAACCTCACCAACGTTCTTCGCAGCTTGCCGGCCGACGCGAACATGGAGGCTCTGAAGGAGCAGGTCGCCCACATCATTGCCAAAGTGAACAAGATCTCCAGGGTGGAGGGCGACCGCGTAGACTAGGCCTCCTTTATCTTTATCTCTTTTTATTGCTGCATAGGGTGTTATGAACTCATTAGTCATTGCGACAAGTTATTCCTTGTAAGATATTGTCTTTATTTTGATCAATAGATGCGGTGTTATCTCCCTTGTTCTGGTCCTCAACTTTGTATGCTTTCAACCCTACGCTTCTAGGGAACTCGCCGGCAAGGGGCCCTTGCCGCGAGCGCTGAGTGCTGAACTCGAAGCAGCCCGCTGGCTAAGGTCTTACCAGCCCGCTGGGGCTCAACGGCAAGGACTAAAGGCATGAGGGCCGCTGCGGGAACCTCAGCTTCTACGGCAAGAACCTCCGGTTCTGCCGGAGCTGATGATCCCCCGGCAAGCTCGCCGGGGCGAGGCTTGTCGGGAACACTTGCTTCAACTGTACAGACCCGAGGATCTGCAGGAGCAAACTGTTCCTCAGCGTTTTGATTGTTGTTCTTGGGGACCTTGGCGGCGGTCTCGGGGAGATCCGCCGGCAAGTAGTCGCCGGAGACCAACTTTCTCTTCATGGATTGCCCAATTGATAGTGTAACGGATGGTTGAGTCAGCTTGAGCAAGAAGGTCCCTGGTTCCACAGGTAACTTCATCGAAGCACACTTTGAGAGGCCATCTGCAATTTCATTCTGAGCTCTCGGGACGTGCTCCATCTGCAAACCTTCAAAGTGCTCCTCAAGCTTCCTCACTTCATCGACATAAGCTTCCATCAAAGGGCTCTGATAGCTCTTGTTAACTTGCCGGACCACCAACTGAGAATCTCCCCGCACAATCAGCTTCCTGATCCCAAGTTCGGCCGCGATCCTGAGGCCGGCGAGCAAACCTTCATATTCAGCAGTGTTGTTTGTCGCTTGCTCCCTTGGGAAGTGCATCTGGATAACATACTTAAGGTGCTCTCCGGTGGGCGCGATGAGTACCACGCCGGCACCGGCGCCTTGCAGCGAGAAGGCACCATCAAAGTACATTACCCATTCACTCGTCGCTTCTTGTGCGGGTGCACTTGTCTCTTGGACTTCTTCATCGGGCGTTGGGGTCCACTCAGCTATGAATTCTGCCAAAGCTCGGCTCTGTATAGTTGAAGTACATTCAAATTTGAGTCCAAAGCTCGACAGCTCCAGTGCCCACTCAACGATCCTGCCTGTTGCTTCTGGATTGTGCAATATCCTCTTCAGCGGAAAGCGAGTGACCACTGTTATCTCATGTGCCTGGAAGTAATGGCGCAGCTTTCTCGAGGCCATGAGGAGGCCGAAAAGCAACTTTTGTACACCAGAGTATCTTGATCTAGCCCCCTGAAGAAGGGAACTTACAAAATACACTGGGCGCTGCACCATCTTCTTCCGCACTTCATCCTGTTCCTGCGCAGAGTTGTCCTTGTCGGGGCCAGAGCTTGTCGGAGCAGCCCCCTGCTTGTCGCTGGATTCGCTTGCCGGTGGTGTAGCCTCCTCTTCAGACTCCCTCTCCGCTACTAACGCAGCACTAACCACCTGGTTGGTTGCCGCTAGGTATAGCAGCAACTTCTCCTGTGGTCTAGGTGCGACAAGTATTGGAGTGGAGGATAGGTACCGTTTCAAGTCCTGCAACGCTGCCTCCGCTTCCGGAGTCCACTTCATGGGACCTGCCTTCTTCAAGATTTTGAAGAAAGGTAGGGCGCGTTCTGCAGACTTCGAAATGAACCTACTGAGGGCAGCAACACAACCTGCAAGCCTTCTGACATCCTTGACTCGCTTCGGGGCTTCGATCTGCTCAATGGCTTTAATCTTGTCGGGATTGGCTTCAATCCCCCGCTATGACACAAAGAACCCGAGAAGCTTGCCGGAAGGAACTCCAAAGACGCACTTCTCGGGGTTCAACTTAAGCTGGATCTTGCGCAGGTTCTGGAATGTTTCTTCCAAATCTTGAATCAGTGTATCCTTGCTCTTGCTCTTCACCACGATATCATCCATGTAAGCCTCTACATTTCTGTGGATCTGTGGCTCAAAAGCAGTATACACTACCCTTGCAAATGTTGAGCCTGCATTCTTCAGTCCAAATGGCATGCGTATGAAGCAATAAGTGCCACATGGAGTGATAAATGCAGTCTTCTCTTCATCCTCTTTGGCCATAAAGATCTGGTGGTAGCCTGAGTATGCATCAAGAAAGCAGAGTAGCTCACATCCGGCAGTGGAGTCAACAATCTGGTCAATGCGCGACAAAGGGAATGGATCCTTGGGACATGCTTTATTCACATCGGTAAAGTCTATACACGGTCTCCACTTCCCGTTGGCCTTGCGCACGACGACTGGGTTTGCCAACCACGTCGGATGGATCACACCTCTAACTAGGCCTGCTGCCTCTAGTTTCTTGATCTCTTCGTTGATGAATTCTTGGCGCTCCACGGCTTGTTTCCTCACTTTTTGCTTGATGGGCCGCGCATGAGGGCAAACAGCAAGCTTGTGCTCAATCACCTTCCTGGGAACACCGGGGATGTCAGATGGTTGCCATGCAAACACATCGACATTCGCCCGCAGGAAGGCAACGAGCGCGCTTTCCTATTTGCTGTCAAGTGTGGCACTGATGGTGAAGGTACCACCAGTGCCGTCCTCCTTGGCGGACACCTTCTTGGTTGCCGGTGGAGCGGCCATTCCCTTTTTACTCTTGCCGGTGGAGCTCGATGGGACGTCCTCGACGGCAGCGCAGCACTCCGAAGAGGTGCGGTTGCCGGAGTGGGTCCCAGAGCACTTGCCGGACTTGGTCCTCGTCTTCTTCCCCCCGGGAGCTTCAGCGGCAAGTGTATCCTTCTCGGCCGCAGCTGCCGCATCCCGGTAGATCTTGTCGGCGCAGACAAGCGCATCCTTCTTGTCGCCGTGGACAGTGATGACGCTTATCGGCCCCGGCATCTTGAGTACGTTGTAAGCATAATGGGAAGCTGCCATGAACTTGGCGAGGGCGGGACGGCCGAGTATTCCATTGTATGGCAACGGAATATCGGCGACGTCGAAAGTGATGCGCTCAGTTCTGAAGTTGAGCTCCCCGCCAAAGGTCACCGGCAGAGTGATCTTTCCCTTGGGCTTGCTCCTTCCCGGGTTGATTCCTTGGAAAGAACCGGTCTCTTCGAGCTCGCCATCTGGAATTTGGAGTTTCTTGATCACAGCAGAGGAGATCAAGTTCAGCCCGGCCCCGCCGTCAACCAACATTTTGGTGACCTTGAGGTTGCGGATGGTGGGTGAGACCAGCATCGGCAAGCACCCGACCGCAGTGGTGCGGTCAGGGTGATCCTCAAGATCAAAAATGATGGGCGTGCTGGACCATTTGAGGAGCCTGCGCGACTCCACGGGCGGCTCCGCTGCATTCACCTCACGCACCCACTGCTTTAGCTGCCGGTGGGAGGTGTGCAGAGAGGCGCCACCGTCGACGCACAGGACCTCCGTGGCCTTCTGGAACTCCTGCTCGCTGTTATCCTCATCCTCCATGTCTTCGTCGTCGTCCTCTCCATCCTTGTCGCGGCCCCGGGGAGGTCGATCACCTTGCCGCTGCTTGGCTTTGCCGCGGCGTCCTCCCCGGCCATTAAACGGCCGCTTCTTGCTTGGTTCTCCGCCGCCACCTTGGGCCTTCTCCTTGTCGCGCCTCTCGTACTCAGCCTTCTGCTGCTCGACGAGATACTCGACGCGCTTGCAGTTGGAGAGATCGTGGCCTTTGGTGCGGTGGATCTTGCAGTATTGCTTGTCGGAGCCGTCCTGCTTGTCGGCCGCCTCTACAGGGGCAGGCTCCTTGCCGGAGCCGCCGGCCTGTGTTTGCTTGGCGGGAGCCTCCTTGCCGGACTTCTCGACGGCAAGCACCTCTTTCTTGTTCTTCTTTCGGTTGTTCCGCCGCCGGCTCTTCTTTGCCGGGGCGGCGTCGTCGCTGTCGCTTCCTCCTGCGCCAGCATGCGGCGGTTACGCACGTTCTGGTGGAACGCGCTGATAACCGCGGCAGGGTGGACATCAGGGATGTTGTGCTGCACACGGCTGAAGCGTTGGATGTACTTGCGCAGGGACTCCCCTTCCTTCTGGGCCAGAATGTGGAGATCTCTCTCCTGGCCGTGGGGTTTGTGGCCGCCGGTGAAGGCGCCAACAAACTGATGGCAAAGGTCTGCCCAAGAAGAAATGGAGCCTTCCGGCAAGTGCATAAGCCACGAACGAACGTTCGGCTTAAGCACGAGCGGGAAGTAATTCGCCAAAATCTTCTCGTCGCGCCCCCCGGCAGCCTGCACCGCGATGGTGTAGACACTGAGGAATTCCGAGGGGTGCGTCTTGCCGTCGTACTTCTCAGGTACGTCAGGCTTGAAATTCTTCATGCTGGGCCACTGGACGCGCCGCAGCTCGCGGGTGAACGCAGGGCAGCCTGCCGCGTACGGCAAGTCGCCTGGTTCACCGGGCGCGCGCGCGTCGACAGCGTTCCCAGCTCTCTGGTCTGATTGTCGCCAAGCTTCTTGGCGGCGCTCGATTGTGGTCCGAGCGTCTTCTTGTCGCCGGTCGTCGAGGACCTGGCGCTGATCCCGACGGGCCCGCGGATCCGATGATGCCGTGGAGCCGTCGTCGGCGTTGTTCCGGCGGGGCGGCATCTTCTGCTTTTGCGGCGGGGAGTGCACGGTTGTCGCACCCCCGGCGGTCTTGTCGCCGTCGGCCTTCGTCTTCTCTGCTTGCCGCGGCCGCGAGGTCGCCGGCTGCTGTGGAGAGTCGTTGTTGGCGAAGGCGATCAGGCTCTGGATGGTGGCCCTCCAGTCTTCGGCCTTGTCCGCCGCTGGAGGGAAGTCGAGGAGCAGTTGCGCCCTTGCGAGCGCTTCTGTGGAGTGGAGGGAAGCGGGGGCGAGCGGTGCGAGGAGCGGGATATGCTCGGACTTCTAACAATGTTAGAAGGAGCAGGGTCCCGCGCCGGCGCCTTCGCTTTGCTTGTGCCCGGACGGTGGTCCGGAGCATCCCGCGAGCCTCCGGTGTGTCCTTGCCCCAGCAGGCGGATACCACCTCCCGTGGTATGGCGCTGCTGGGTCGTCGTGCGCTGAGATGGACGCGGAGCGTCCACGGAGACCGAGGCTTGGTCGTCCGTCTTGTCCTTGGATCTGGTGGCGCCACGAGTGTCCTCGCCGGCGACCACCCTTCCGACGGCGTCTCCCCCGCCCACCGTTGGCTCCGGTGGCGGTGGATGAGACGCAGACGGGCCTGCAACCTCCGAAGCCTTCTTCTTCGGGGCCATTGTGCAGTTGCTGATGAAGTTGCTGATGAAACTGGAGAGGTTGATGAAGAACGCGCCCGCGTGAACGCCGGATCAGGTCCGCACAACCTCGACGCCCCCTACCTGGCGCGCCAAAGAAGTCGGGGGAAACTGTCCACCACGAACACCTATGGGACCGGAGCCCCTTGTCTGTGCGGTACGAGGGCGGAGGGAGCACGAAGAGCAGATCGTAGTGAACACGCGGGCAGTTTTACCCAGGTTCGGGCCGCGATGGACGCGTAAAACCCTACTCCTGCTTGATTGTATTGAGCTCGGGAGCTTGAAGAGCTACAGTAGCAGCTACACCGAGCGTGAGAGTTGCAAAGGTTCCGAACCCCCTCCACGTTGTGCATGGGCCTCCTTTTATAGTGTAAGGGGTCACCGACAGGTGTCAACGTAGGAGAAAGGGGTAAAAATGTAAAAGAGGTGGTAGTTGAAACAGTGCAGGAACAGTGGAGCTACAGTGCGTGAACAGTGATCGCTACCTACTTTGATAGTGGGGGACAAGGGCATTTAATGTCCGTCGCCGTCGACCCCAAAAGCTCCCGCCCTTGCGTCTCCGTCTGCCACGGCGATGACTCCACCACCGTGGAGTGCCGCCGTGTCCCCCAGGCTGCACAGCCATCCGCCACGCGTCCCTGGAAGGGCCCCAGGGCGACGCGTGGACCGATGAGCTGGAGCGCGGGCACACAGCGCAACTCTCCCGGCAAGCACCTTGCCGGGGTCTTGACTTTGCCGGCCCCGGGAGCTTGCTGGGCTCTGTAGCTTGTCGCTCCCCGGGCCCCCGCCGGGGCGCATATAGCGCCGAGGCGTGTCTTCTATGATGTAATCTTCTAGTCTTCCCGGCAAGCTCCTCTTGCCAGGGCCTTGCGTGAGTGAGGTAACCTTGAGCCTGGGACGGCCTTCCCGGCAAGCTCCGTTTGCCGGGGTCTCGATCTTCTGTCTTGTATACTTTGTTTTTGAATGGCTTGGCATGGAGCAGGAAGGTCTCCGGCGAGCACGTGGTAAACCCTGCCGCGGGAAGCTGCAACCGCCCGTGCACAAGTTGGGGTACTGAGGTACCCCTACCTTAGTACACCGACACTTGTAAGGTGTGAAGTTGAGTAAGACTCAAAGCCAGACCACGGCAGAAAAATATGGAGAGAATGAAAGTCATTCCCTATGCCTCAGCCATAGGTTCTATAAAGTATGCCATGCTGTGTACCAAACATGTTGTGTACCTTGCCATGAGTTTGTCAAGAGGGTACAATAGTGATCCAGGAGTAGATCACTGTACAGCGGTCAAAATTATCCTTAGTAACTGGATGACTAAGGAAATGTTTCTCGATTATGGAGGTGATAAAGAGTTCTTCGTAAAGGGTTACGCCGATGCAAGCTTTGACACTAAATCCAGCTGACTCTAAGTATCAATCTGGATGCGTATTGAAAGTGGGAGCAATTAGCTAGAGTAGCTCCATGCAGAGCATTGTAGACACATAGACATTTGCGAAATACATACGGATCTGAATATGACAGACCCGTTGACTAAACTTCTCTCACGAAGCAAAACATGATCACACCTTAGTACTCTTTGGGTGTTAATCACATAGCGATGTGAACTAGATTATTGACTCTAGTAAACCCTTTGGGTGTTAATCACATGACGATGTGAACTATCGGTGTTAAATCACATGGCGATGTGAACTAGATTATTGACTCTAGTGCAAGTGGGAAACTGAAGGAAATATGCCCTAGAGGCAATAATAAAGTTATTATTTATTTCCTTATATCATGATAAATGTTTATTATTCATGCTAGAATTGTATTAACCGGAAACTTAATACATGTGTGAATACATAGACAAAACAGAGTGTCCCTAGTATGCCTCTACTAGACTAGCTCATTGATCAAAGATGGTTATGTTTCCTAGCCATAGACATGAGTTGTCATTTGGTCAACGGGATCACATCATTAGGAGAATGATCTGATGGACAAGACCCATCCGTTAGCTTAGCACTATGATCGTTTAAGTTTTACTGCTATTGCTTTCTTCATGACTTATACATGTTCCTATGACTATGAGATTATGCAACTCCCGAATACCGAAGTAACACTTTGTGTGCTACCAAACGTCACAACGTAACTGGGTGATTATAAAGGTACTCTACAGGTGTCTCCGAAGGTACTTGTTGGGTTGGCGTATTTCGAGATTAGGATTTCTCACTCCGATTGTCGGAGAGGTATCTCTGGGCCCACTCGGTAATGCACATCACTATAAGCCTTGCAAGCATTGCAGCTAATGAGTTAGTTGCGAGATGATGTATTACGGAACGAGTAAAGAGACTTGTTGGTAACGAGATTGAACTAGGTATTGAGATACCGACGATCGAATCTCGGGCATGTAACATACCGATGACAAAGGGAACAGTGTATGTTGTTATGCGGTTTGACCGATAAAGATCTTCGTAGAATATGTGGGAGCCAATATGAGCATCCAGGTTCCGCTATTGGTTATTGACCGGAGACGTGTCTCGGTCATGTCTACATAGTTCTCGAACCCGTAGGGTCCGCACGCTTAAGGTTTCGATGATAGTTTTATTATGAGTTTATGAGTTTTGATGTACCGAAGGATTTCGGAGTCCCGGATGAGATCGGGGACATGACGAGGAGTCTCAAAATGGTCGAGACGTAAAAATCGATATATTGGACGACTATATTCGAACATCGGAAAGGTTCCGAGTGATTCGGGTATTTTCGGAGTACCGGGGAGTTACGGGAATAGAGGAGAGAGGCCAAAAGGAAGGAGGCGTGCACCCCCCTTCTGGTCCGAATTGGACAAGGGGTGCAGCCCCCTTTTCCTTCTCCCTCTCCCCCTCTTTCCTTCTCTCCTACTCCGGAAAGGAAAGGGGAATCCTACTAGGACTTGGGAGTCCTAGTAGGACTCCCCACACTTGGTGCGCCCCCTCTAGGGCCGGCCTCTCCCTCCCTCCTTTATATACGGGGGCAAGGGGGCACCTCTAGACAGAACAATTGATCTCTTGATCTCTTAGCCGTGTGCGGTGCCCCCCTCCACCATAGTTCTCCTCGATAAATATTGTAGCGGTGTTTAGGCGAAGCCCTGCGACGGTAGAACATCAAGATCGTCACCACGCCGTCGTGCCGACGGAACTCTCCCTCGACACTCGGCTGGATCGGAGTTCGAGGGACGTCATCGAGCTGAACGTGTGCTAGAACTCGGAGATGCCGTAGTTTCGGTGCTTGATCGGTCGGGCCGTGAAGACGTACGACTACATCAACCGCGTTGTTCTAACGCTTCCGCTTTCGGTCTACGAGGGTACGTAGACTCACTCTCCCCTCTCGTTGCTATGCATCTGATAGATAGATCTTGCGTGATCGTAGGAAAATTTTAAAATACTACGTTCCCCAACACCTTGTTCATTCTTTTCTCCCACAAGATCAAACTACTCATACAAATGCATCTTGATGTTCCGTGCAACGCATGGGCATCTTGCTAGTATTTTATAATAGTGTAGATGTAGAGTAGATACAAGCCGACAGGTGGGCCCGATGGTAGTGAGATAATGTGATGCAACACTATAGGTTCCACGTGGATCATTTAACTGGTCAACTAGTCGTGTCTTGAGCAAATACAAGAGTTGTACGGTGATCCCGTGACTGTATAATAACCACAAAACGTAAATGGTGACCGTAATGAGTGGATACTGAAGTCCAATGTACGTATCATGCTTTCGCTTCAAATACAATGATCGTCACTGTATATATCGCGAGAGAAATATGAAACATGCGTGAATGTGTTGGGGGCTTACTTTTAGAGGACCTGGAGATAGTTTGTGTGCGTACGTTAAAGGGGCGTAGAGGGGGGGTATGCGATGGAGAGAGAGATGCTCTTCGTTTCTCTTTATTATGACTAACTTTATATATATAGTATAAAAATATACAAATTCACAGTGCGGAATAAATATCATTGTGAGCACCATGCAATGCAAGCGTTCATACTCCTCCATATAACTTTGTAATGTTGTATATATGTAGAAATTCTAAAATATTTTTTTAGCCACACTTTATTCAAAAGGAATGTTGTATGCGAAATAAACGTGAAGAGAGGGCTTTTTAGATCAATGGGGTACGTGATGTAACATGTGTGAATGTGTAGTTGATGCATTTGGCAGGGCCTAGAGAGGTATGTGTGTGTATTACGTATTCGAGAGAGGCATGGATAGAGGGGCCGGCAGGGGGCGTGGAAGAGATAGCACGAGAAATGAGAGTGGTCTAGAGAGAGAGAGAGAGACGAATATGATGACACGGCGAGAGATTCTCTTGAGTGTGTATATGCAAGGGGGTGGATACTGGCACTAGGAGCATATATTTTTTTGTGTGGTGTCTGTGTTGGTATGTGTGGGTGTGAGAAGATAACGAGACGTGGGGGCAGAGGGTGTGTCACCGCGTGAGGTCCGGTGGGTCGAGGTGAGGCCCTTCGTTTGGTTCCATCCTGCTCCACATTGGTCGGTCCGTGACGCATTTAGGGAGACCCATGGATGACTAGTCGTACAAGACAAAGATAGCATAATTGTGAAGGACTCTATGTCCACTGACAAAGCCGGCTAGGAGTTGTAACCCGAGGTTCTTGGACTAAGGTAACCCCTTTATCTCTCATATTACTATTCATCCAACCTAACTTTAAGGGGCATCCTACAGAATGCTCTGCTAGAATTATACTCGTCGATTAGGAAGAGAGGTGTGAGACAATGAGTGAGAGACAGGCCTAAAGATAATGTGCGTACAGAAGACACGTAGGTAGGTCTATGTATATAGAAAGGGTCGATGGGGATTGTGCGTGTGTATGCTTGCGAGAGGGCGAGTGCTTGTGATAAAGGTTAGTGAAAACAGTCGTAAATGGTTACGAGAGGGAGGGAGGGTTATATCGAGAGCATGTGTGCGAGAAAGACACCTCAGGAGAGAGTGTGTGAGCATGTGTGAGAGACCACCGATGGAGAGTGAAACTACACGTACAAGACTGTTGTACACATTGATTAAAGATATAAATTGTATCCAAATATCAGGATGGGATCATGATATTTGTAATTCGTGTAAGGAACGGTCATTGATCCATCAGACATCTAGATTCTATCAAATTTGAGCATGTCTATGTTATTATTCGACATAATTGATCCACATAGTTAGTATTTTGAACTCCAGACAATGCATCGCTTTAGCAATCGAATATAAATGTGAGTATAGTTCATGTTGTGTGTGTAAAGCACATTATACATACGAAAATTACACAATGAACATTATATATAGCTACCTATGAACTAGCATACATTTGAATTCAACTTAAGGTGGTTTAAAAAATCGAATTCAACATGAAGTCCATTCAATTATTTGAATTTGATATCATGAATTTGTAAATCATACCTAAATTATGGGGGCACCAATCTTTGCTCTGATTTTGTACATAATAGCATATGTAGTCGTGTACAAAATAGATTCTAATTTAGCTCCTCCATTCCAAAATAATCGTAGTTATAGGATTTTCAAGTGTCAAAATTTCAAAAAGTAGCGGATAATTTAACGAGGTTTTCAAACATACAAGGTCAAATTTAACGTTGTCTATTTAGGTCAATCCTCAAAGTTGAAGAGTACTCTAAATGTGAATGCTTGAGTTTCGAAATTTCGAACGAAGCGCCAAAAGAGCCTCTACTCGCCCGAAACCGCGTGAGACCAATGTTTGGTAGTACAAGGAAATTACTTTTCTAATAACTCCGACCCGTGAAACCTACCGGCCCGACGTCCAAAGGTCTAAACCGGGGTAGGTTTGTAGCTTCATCTAGACGCCACGCAACCGCCTCCGAAAAACATTCATACACCATGGCCGCCTAAGCACACATGCACGCGGCCGAAATCGCTCCCGCCCACTATTTGGGACACCTCAGATTACCATCCTACCACCAACCCGCAGTAGGTCCGAAATTTAAGAGGGGGCAAAGTTTGTACTTTCCCCAAATTTCAAACAAGCGCGTCCCATTTCTGTTCAAAAAAGCCAAAAACAAGCGCGTCCCAGACCCGAAACATGGTTCTCCCCCCTCCCCCCCCCCCGCTCACCCGTCCGATTCCCCATTCGTACTCCGTGGGCGCGAAAACTACCTCTCCACCAGCCTCGAAACCCCGGCGTCCTGCGTCTGCCACCCCATTCCACCCATCAACCGCCGCCCTCCTCCGTCACGGCGGAGCCGATACCCCGACGTCGTCGTCCACCGCAACCTCAACCGCAGCGCCCTCCATGGCTAGTAGTTGAAGCTGAGGCTTAGTCGTTCGTACCCGAGCCGGGTCAACCATGCCGTCCTGCGCCTCACCGCTGCCGCTCCAACTTTGCCACCCTCCACCGCACCGGAGCTGTTTCTGCTACGCTGTCCTTCGCCGCCTCGGATCTGCTTCCCCTCCGCCGACATACGGCCACGGCAACACAGTCAACAATTTGGCCATGGGTTCGTCCAAGCCTGCACCCTCCTCCGGAAAATCCCTTTCCCCGACAGAAAGAAGAAGATCGGCGCGACATGTGGAGGCGACCACACCGGCAACCGAAAATGGTACTCCTCTTCCCTTATTTGTGCAAATCTTACGTGTTTGCTTGCATGGTATTCATCCCACAGAAGAGGGTGCAAATCTTACGTGTTTGCTTCTTCTTGATACTAGATGTTCCTAGTAACTCGCGATGCACATGGTTTCTCCTCATATACTATTTCACCTTACCTAGAGGTCCCTCGCGCCCCTGAATTTCAATTCCTAGTCAGTTGATTCCCAATTGACGGAAGCATTCCCCAGCGTAACAGGCACTTGTCCGCCTATTAAACCGGGGAAGCAGCGCCTCGGTGTTTATCTTAGGGCCGTGTGTGGCCTAGAGCTACTAGCGCCCGATCTGGAGGTCGGTCATGATTAAAGGGATGGCCTGGGGGCGCTGCCAAGCACGGCGGTGGTGTGAGGTCGAGGGGAGGGCAGGGCGGCAGAGGCAGGGGGCTATGTCGGCGTACTAGGAACCAGGGTACCAAGACTTGCCTATTTTTGGGCCGCGACGCGCTCCTACAAGTGGCCTGGTATGGCCCAGCTGATCGACCAGCTTCTCAAGACCCTCGCGAGGGGGCCAAGCCTCGCGAGGAGAACGACCTCAAGACCTCCTCGGGAGCAGCCTCAGCAAGCTGTTCCGGAGGGGTGGAGAAACCAAGGCCAAGCCTGCCTCACGAGGAGGCAGTGATATCAGCAGTGACGCATCACGCCAGCGGATGCCAACGCACACCAGCGGCGCAGTTACCATTTCTGTGCAAGGGGAACAGCGCAACCGCAAGTTCCTAAGGAGCGGGGCAAAGGTTTCCTCATTGGTGCAACATGACCGAAGACCGCAAGGACGGCAAGGAGGATGTCAACGTCGAGCCCACCACCGCATCATCGCCTGATCCTTTTGCAGGCGGAGACTGCTTTTGTCAGGGCAGGAACGTCCTTGTGTTCCCGCTCAAAAATGGCCGTTGTGGGATCCCTTCCCGCCTAAACATTTCGGGGGAAGAGGACCGTGGCCGCCTATATAAGTAGCTAGAACCCCCACTGCAAAGGGGGGACATTTTGCCACCATACAAGGAGCAAGAACATTAGCCTCCTGACCCACCTGAGCTCCCCTCCTGAGCCCAGGAACCTCTGTACTAGCTTGTATCCCGTCTCGTCCAAGGCTAATCTACCCAAGCAGGAAGTAGGGTCTTACACCACAAGATGGCCCGAACCTGGATAAACTCTTGTGTGCTTGTTCGTTGTTCGCTTGAATCCTTCCACCGAGACGAGAGCGAGGCGCTAGGTAGACGTGAGTGGGAGAGATCTTCGTTCACGCCCCTGTGTTCGAACTTAACGGGTTTTGCGGAGCCCTAAATCCGACATTTGGCGCGGCAGGTAGGGGGCGTGTCGAAATCTCGCCTCTCCGACAACCTCGCCCGGTCTCGACCACCAACCCCGCGTCGCCCAGCTCCAACAAACCGCGACCACGATGGCGGAGGCGCACCGGACGCGTGCGGAAGCCCGTGGCGTCCGTGCCGCTCACGCATCGCCCTTCGGCCGCGGGACTCGCCTCCACCCGTCTTTGATCGGGGCCGATGGCACGATGAGCATCACCAACCCGCCGCCAGAGGACCGGCAGCATCCTCCGCACAGTCGATGCCAAGGCCGTGCGGCAACACGAGCATCCAAACATGCCGCGGTAAGCTCGTGGGATCGGCGCGAAATGGCGAACATGAGGGCTGCGGTACTAGTGGCAAGGGAACTGCTAAGGTGCCGGCTGCTCGACAGCGGCCACGACGCGCTGCTCCTCAGGGTGGCTGAGCTCCTCGACGCCGCCAGCACCAGAGCCGAGCCATTATGCGTCCACATGACAACATTGGGGACCGGGTGCCGCCCCAGCCACACCCGATCGCCCGTATGGTCAAGACGCGCAGCGACATACGAGGGCGACATGCGGTATGATCCGCTGAACCATGCATATGACACCGCCCCTCTGCCTCGAAGCCCTTTGTATTCAGGAACCGCCCCCGTCGAGGAGCCACGAGAGGGCGACCCCGGGGTTACACCAAACGCCAGATGCAATCAGGCGCCGATACAAGGGGGCTCAGGAGCGGAAGGTCAGGAGGCGGATCCCCTGCTCATGGCCCTCAATCCTTCACCATCATCACCCATAGCCATGGAGCGCGAATGAGACGCACGCAGGTGCCTACGAGGGCCGGCCCCGCGGCATCAACCATAGGCCTCGGGCCAATAATATCTCTGGCCGGGCTTCGGCAAGCCAGGGGGCTACTCTGGTTGCCACATCAAGACAAAAAGGGAAGGGAAGGCCCGGGTCAGGCCCTCGTCCCCCCCTCCCACGTGACCCGTCGCGCATGAGCCTGCCATGGATTTCACCAGGGGCTCACTGGCGGCAGGTATGATGCGCGCGGGGAGGGGCCTTCTCCTTCCTCCGTTCAACCTCAAGACGCCGCGCCTCCTTACGTACCATCCCCCAGGCTGTGGAGGGTGCGTCTGGAGGCGGTACGGCAGCCCGTCCTACTCGCACTAGGAGGGCCCAAGACTGCGGTTCCGTCCCCCTGACACGAAATCCCATACCCGATGGGCCCGACCCTGATCAGGAAGGGCTCAGGGGCCATTAGGAGCGTGGGTAGGGCGGGGTCCCCCTTGCACCTCAGGACGCCGCGTCTCTGAGCAACGTTAGCCCTCAGGGGCGAAGCGCGCTCGGAGATCGAGTAAGCGGCACGCCTGGTGCTCAGAGGGGGGCTATGGCCAAGGTCCCATCCCCCCATCATGCGCAGTGTCCCACTTCATGGATGCCGCCTTCGAGTGAGTTCATGAGGGAGCGGACTAGCGCGGGGCGGGCACGTCAGAAGATCTCCGCTTGTGACACTCTCACGTAATAATGAGTGGGGCTATACACGCCCCGGAGTCTCCGGAGCGTCGCCCTAGGACTTCGGGGGCTCCCTCCCACGCCGAGTGGAAGCACCATGCTCCGCGCTGGCCGTCGACACTGCCCCCAATGGCTATGCCCACATCCGCCAGTGGTATCCCTACGCTCCGCGCTGGGGAGAAGAGTGAAGACCTCCTCAGGGGTCGGACGTGGCCCCTTCTTTTGCTATTCGCATTTGCTCCCTTCGTGTCTGCTTTCTCAAGCCGATCTCGCCGCCGTGCGACACGTTTCTTGAATAAAGGGAGAATTTTTGTCTGTGTTTTGCGATTTTCGCCGCGTTTCCTCGCCAGTCGATCTTCTCTTCTTTCTCAGCCTAGCCGGGCTATGGCCGCAATCCCGCCCTGACACTCCTCGCGAGCAGGGGCCGAAGCGTGGGCACATGTTCTGCCTGGTCCACAGCCGGACCGCCAACCACTCTTGTGCTCACAGCAGGTACTCGCGAGGAGCACCCGGGCAAGGTCGGCGGGCGTTCCATCCTGTAACGCGACAAGGGCTTAAAGCCACAGCCTTAGGAACAAGCAAGGGAGTGCTTAAAAACCCATCCTTACAGTGTTCAATTACATCATCAAAAGTTTAAACCTTGTGACACCCATCTCACCCGGCTTTGGAGCAACAACCAAAAAGCAAATTTACAGCAGGGACTGGATTAAACATCGATGCCTTCGACGGAACTGTCGGTGTCGCCCCCCTCAGGCACCGCGCGTCCTCGATAGCTGGAACAAGCTCCGTCACCAACGCGTCCACATGGTCGCTCACCCAATTCTCCGAAGGGCCGGCGACCGCCTCAGGCGCAGGCTCCTGCAGGGCCTCGAAGTCCGCATGGCGGTAAAGACGGTGCAAGTTGCCAAAGATGCGGGAAACCACGCTCCTCAGGTCGTCGCGGATTTGCTCCTCGACGCGCTGCCGAGCCTTCCTGAACCCACCTTCAAGACACTCCACCACCCTGGTAAAGAACCCAAGATACCCGGTGTCGTGGAAATTGCACGGCAGATGTCCGGTTTAGCGGACTTGATGATGGAACCATCGCACGGGTTAGCTTGAAGGGGGTCATAGCACACGAAGGACACAGAGAGTTATACTAGTTCGGCCCCTTCGATGAAGGTAAAAGCCTATGTCTAGTTGGTTTGGTATTGCTTGGGCGTCGGTTTACAGGGAGCGGATCGCTTGCCTGTAGTCTCGACGGGTTGATTGTTGCTTGTCCCTGAACCGTCGCCGGGTCGTCCCTTTATATAGAGGTGACGCCTGGTCCGGTTTACAGAGTCCCGAGGCCGGCTCATACTTGTGTCCGCCTCGGTCTCTGTCTTTTCTTCCTTATCTCTCAAGTTACATCGCTTGGCGGTTTACAAACCTTACTTCTACACATGGGCCCTACGACCTTATGGGCCGTAACCTTTACTAAATATTACAACCAAGTATAATATTACAACCTTTACACTAGCCGGTTTATACCTGCTTGTCATATCCCTGACATTAGGCCCCAGAATGATTTGAACTTTATCATATCAGTCTTGTCTTGTATAATTTTCTTCTGTCTTCACACTCTTGTAAACCGGCTCTGACGTCATCTTCGAGACTCACTAGATCTGATCGTGACGTCATCTCCGCATTTAACGTTGTGAGCTGTACCGTAGCTTTGTTTAATGGTTATCCGAAAATCGAGGCGTCAAAAGGATCTTTATCCGATCTTTGCCCCCTCGAATCCCGCACCTGTCGCTTCGCATCTGTCCTTTCGCTTATAAATACCGCCGTCCCCCTTCATTCTTCCTTCTTCTCGCTTCTTCTTCCTTCGTTCGCCACCCGAGCTTTCAAGACTCCATTGACGCCCGAGCTTGGAGCGCCGCCGTCACCTCGCCGAGTCAAGACCTCCCTGGCCGCTGCATCAACCTGTTTCGACCAGAGAACTACGCCGCTGTCCTCCATTGTTCAGGTACGTCCTTTCTTCCTTGTTACCGATCTGTATCTTCTAGGGTTCTTCCCTTGTTCTTCCGCCATTAGAGTTTTCTATGAAAGCTTCGTCTTGTTCCTCGTAGATACTTACCTCGTAGAAAATTTGTGACCTTTAGACCGAGTTAACATATCTTCCACTAGTATTAGCTTTAGATCTTTCCACCTATACTTAATCCTATAGATTCATCTGCTCCGCATAAGATCCCTGGCATTTCTTCTTGTATTTTCTTGTACTTGCACGTCCAGATCTGTTCCACTTTAGCTGTTTACAAGGAAACTGTTTCTTCTCCTTTGTAGATCCATTAGATATACTCCGGTTTAAACTGTTATGCCCTGTTCTTGCAAAACTTTTGAAATTGATCGCGATGGTTTAGCTGTTCCTCTTTTACTGTCGTGAACCAGAAATGACGTAGCTCGCTGTTATTGCCGGTTTAACCATGCCATTAGTCCTCAGTTCAATCCGTTGCGTAACTTTTATAGATTTTCGGTTTATACTGCTGTACCCGCATAATCCGTTTTCTGCACTTTATCTTTTCCAGTACTTGTCCTTCCATTGCAATGGCCAAGCAGTATGTCTCCTATGATTGGGTCCCTTCTATCATTACTGAGGAAGACTTGGTCAAAATTTCTGAAATTGGTACGTTAGGCCCTCAGTCTGTTTTGAAGTGGCGGGCCCCGGGGAATGAATGTCCTCCTACTCCCAGGTCCGGGGAGGTCATTGTATTCTTTGATCACATATCTCGAGGCTTCTCTCCCCCCGGTTCAAAGTTTTTCCGGGATGTTCTTGCTGCCTTCCAACTCCACCCTCAGGACATTGGACCCAACTCTGTTTCAAATATCTGTGACTTCCAAGTGTTTTCGGAGATATATCTGCAAGAAGAACCGTCTGTCGATCTGTTTCGGGACTTCTTTCACCTGAACCGGCGCACAGAGTTCACCAGTGGACCGCATCAGGAGCTCGGAGGCATTAGTATCCAGAAGAGGAGAGACGTTGTTTTTCCTCACGCCGCTTTACACACGCATCCAAAGGATTGGAACAAGTCATGGTTTTATTGCGTTGACACTTCTCCTGAAGGGGAGAACCCTTTGCCGGGTTATCGTGAAACCCGTATTCCGGAGGATCATCCTCTACCACAACGGCTCAACTCTGTCGAGCGGACCCGGTTTTCATCACAGCTCTCCAGGTTAAGAGCTTTCCTAGCCAATGGCTTGACTGGAACTGATTTTATGCGCTGCTCGTGGTCTTGGAGCATCCTTCCCTTAAGCCAGCGATCACAACTGATGTGCCAATATTCTGGTAGACCGGACGCAGTTTAGTAAGGAAAAGTTATCTGAATCGGAGGTTATTGAATCGGCTAAAAAGATGCTCAACGTCACTTTAGCAGACTGCAGCAAAGTCGGGCTAGCTCCTTATTATAAGAAGAACAAGCTGCCTGCGGTAAGTTTTACTTTGCCCTGTATTTGTAACTCGTTCCTTTAAACCGTCTTTTCAATTGTCTTCCTTTCTCTTGAATAGTCTGATGATCCTTTCTGTAAGAGAAAGCCTCAGGAGAAAACCGGCAAACAAGCACGCCGAAAAACCTTTGCCAATAAGAAAAGGAAAGCAGCTGTTGACGCCAGTTCTCCCGCTGAAGATGATGATCCGGATTCCGAAGTATGAATTAATCCGGTTTGAATTTTGCTTTCTTGAACTTATATCTGTATCTAATGATAACCTTTCCACAGGAGTTAGCTGAAGGTGATAATACGGCCGAAGTTGAGGTAACCATTCTTTCCTCTGATTCAGAACCTCTTCCACAAAAAAGTCGTCGGACCGTTCGGAAATACCAATTCTCTCACCCTTATGCTCAGTTGGATCCTAATTTTATTTTGAAGAAACAACAGCATGAAGCTCTTCGCCGGACCACTCGCCATAGTGTCCTGGCAGTGGAATCATCCGGAATTTCTTTAACTCCGGCTCGAAAACGCTGTGCTGAGGTGATACTTTCTCCGACTCTCCTTCATCCCAAGGCCGGGCTTATCTGAAAACCTCTTAAACCGTCTGACCCTGATTATCAGGAAACTCCGCTTTCTTCTTCCGGTGAATCAACTGCCACGCAGCTTCCTCCATTTAAAACTGTCCCAGGGTAAATCTTTTTAACCTTTCCGGTTTATGATTCCCTTTTTGCTTTATAATGCTAACTCATTTTGCATACTTTTTTCAGCAAACCAAAACCCAGCAAGAAACCCAAGGCAAACAAGCCTCCTGCTGAGACCCCTGCCGATGATCCGGCCGATGATCCAGCAACGACCGTTCCTCCAGAAGGCGAGCCCATAGCTCCCCTTGAAGATCCTGCGTCTACAGATCATATCTCCGTTCCTGAGAACCCTACTCCTGAAGATGCCCATAATCCGCCAAGTCCGGCCCGGGTCAATTCTCCTCAGATTAATCCGGCGTCTCCCAATCCGTCTCACACTGCGACTCCCCCAATTGCACCTGCTTCTCCAGATGTTGTGGTGACTGGGGCTGCCTTCGTTGCCCCGGCTGAACCCACCGTTTTAGCCAAGCATACGGCTAAAACGGAGAAGTTATATAAAGAGAAGGGCAAATGGAGTACTGAAGTATCCAATCTTGCCGATATGAGCGCCCAAGAAATTTATTCCGGGTATCTAAACCGGCTCCACAGCAGCCGAGACTATGAAGCAAGTTTGGTTAACTTAATGAGGGAGAAATATGAGGTAATCCTTTCCTTCTGACTTTGTACTTTTGATATGCTTCTATCCCATAACAGCCCCCAAGTTCCGGTTTAGCTGTGTGCTGAAGGTGAACCGGAACTTTGTAGTTTGAACAATTGATCTTTACATTAGCCCCCAAGTATCAAGCAGATAACTTGTTTATGTATTTGATACTTGTAAAAATTTTCTGATGATACTTCAACCATCCATTAGCCCCCAAGTGTCAAGTAAACAACTTGTTTGTGTGCTTGAGACTTGTAATCTTTGAATTGCTGTGAATTATTGCTTCAACTGCCATTAGCCCCCAAGTGTCAAGTATACAACTTGTTTTGTGTGCTTGAGACTTGTCTGATTTTTGCCTCTTGTCTTTTGACTGTGCTTGCAGGCTGAGTTAAACCGGAACGCTATTGAAATTAATGAACTTCGGAGCCGTCTTGCTGAGACAGAATCTGCCGCTTCAAAGGCTAAGAAAGATCTTCAGGTGAGTTTAAAGACTGCTGAAGATCTGAAGAAATACTTTGAAGAAGAGCGGATCACTTTTGAAGTTCAAAAGAAGGATCTGGAGAAAAGGATTCAAGATGCCGAAGGGGCGCTTAATCCGGTTACAGAAGAATTAACCGGTTTAAAGCATCAGATTGAGTTGATGACCTTTGCAGTCTTTGGTAAGTATAATCTGAACTCCTGCTTTACCCTTGTAATCTTCCGCCTGTGCCGGTTTAACCGTAATATCTATATGCAGGGCGCCGTGTCTCCCATCTTGGGGATGACCTACGGAAGAAGCTTAAAGCGTGTTACACCTTGGTCGAGCAGCTGTATTCCGGCGCTCAGAGGATCATCAGTGCAACTTCTTTCGGTAAACCGGCTCCTACGACGATCCAAGACATGTTGAACAAGTTATCTGTTTTGCCGGCTCGTCTTGAAGAAGTCAAAAAATCTGCCGCCCGAGGTGGTGCTCTTCTGGCCCTTACCAGGGCTAAGGCTTGGGTCCCGGATCTTGATCCGGAAGAGGCTTTAACTGGATTTCCTGACCCCAAAGACGACGGAACCACTTTTACCGCAAAGGATCTCTACGCCTTCACGAAGGAGATGCGTCCCCTCGCCAGCAAGCTTGCTGCTGAATCCGACTTATCCAGGTATCATTCGGGATACAACTTGCAAAACGAGCGGGTGGAGCGGCCGGTTTATGACACCATCAATTTAATCCCGCCGGTTCGTCCTCATACCTTCGCTCCAGATATTGAACCTTTTGAACTGATCAACGAAGAGATGTATTTCCGGGCTTTGACGAAGATTGACTGGCGTGTGCCGGATTTCCAACCGCTTCAAGAAGATGAAGATATTCCGGATCAAGGTGATGGCCAGCCGTCTCAGCAAGGAGGACCATGACTTAAAAATTATTGCTGTAATCGCAGCCTGTATTTCGCCAAACAATATTTCCAATCCGTCGGGCTTGCTATGCCTTGTAATAGGATAGCTAAAACTTGATCTGCTTTAATCCGGATATTCTGTCTTTCTTTACGTGAAATATTTGCCGATTGAAAGGTTGTCTGATGTTTGTTGATCTTGCATATCCTCTGCTCCTGCAGAAATAATACTGAAAATATGTCCTAGTGGTTTACCACTGGACGGATTAAATGGCTCTCTTAAAACGTCAAATAAGTATATCCTTATACCAGAAATAACGTTATACCTGAGATTATATACGCTCAATACTCTTAATCCGGTAGGACTTTAAAGTCTCTTGATGAAGACTTTCATGGATCCAATTAGAAACCCGGCAAACTCCGGTTCATCCTGATGATAAACTCCGGTTCATCTTGTTCTCCAAGACTTCGTTCAGAAATTTGTGGCTTGTTGCCTGATATATGATCCGGGTTTTAATGAACACCGGGTTACTCATGCTGGTATTCATGACCCAGACTTTCCACTTTATAGATTTGTGGTCAGCTTCTGTAGCTGCTCCACTCCGGTTTAAAAGGTTATAAAACACAAACACAAAAAGATGCAAATTTTGCAAATAAGACCATGTAGTCGAGGCTTTTTAAGAGCTGCCAGGCTCAAAGCAAGGTTCAGCCAATCAATGGGACGTGGATTATCCATCTTTCCCAGGGGGCCTAGCCAATCACTGAACATGGGCGAAACCATTCTTTTCAGAGGGCCGATAGAACCGCAAATAAAAACTGAGCCAATGATTGGGACGTGGGCAAAACCATTCTTTCCCAGAGGGCCTAGCCAATCACTGAACGTGGGCGAACCATTCTTTTCAGAGGGCCGATAGAATCGTACATAAAAATTGAGCCAATCACTGGGACGTGGGCAAAACCATTCTTTCCCAGAGGGCCTAGCCAATCACTGAACGTGGGCGAACCATTCTTTTCAGAGGGCCGATGTACATAAAAATTGAGCCAATCAATGGGACTTGGATTATCCATCTTTCCCAAAGGGCCTCCATGGTTCCTCCTGAACCGGTGGGTAAATCGTTTAGCGTCCTCTCTTCGAACCGGATATGATCTCATGTTCTTTAGAAAGTTTTATTGCTCCTTTGTATACTCTGCAAAAAATCAACTTCTAAACCGGCCAATATATTGAAATATAATCTCTGATAAAAAACTTGTATGGTTGCCCTCACAAGATTTTGTATATGGAAAAAGGGCTGAACCCCCGGTTTACCGAGGGTGCCGGTTTATTCATTACTCATAATATATACATAGGATACATTGGAGCACGTAGCTCAGGTATAGTATGGCCGTAAATGGGCGATGTTCCACGGCCTCTTCGTCTCCTCTTCTGACGTCCGTGAGTCCTTGTGTTCTCGAACGTCCACCAGGTAATATGAACCGTTATGTAGATTCTTACTGACCACAAAGGGTCCTTACCAAGGTGGGGATAGCTTGTGCATATCTGTTTGATCTTGGATGACCAGGAGTACCAAGTCGCCCTCCTGGAACGTCCTTGTTCTGATCCGGCGGCTATGATATCTGCGTAAGTCTTGTTGATAAATCACAGATCGTGCTGCAGCTATATCACGCTCTTCATCCAGCCGGTCTAAACTGTCCTGTCTTGCTCTCTCGTTGACTGCTTCAACATAAGCCGTCACCCTTGGTGAATCATGACGTATATCGCTCGGAAGGACTGCTTCAGCACCATAGACCATGAAGAAAGGTGTGTAACCTGTAGACCGATTTGGTGTAGTGTTGATACTCCAAAGAACAGATGGCAACTGCTCAACCCAACATCCTGGGGTTCTCTGCAAAGGTGTCATAAGTCGGGGTTTGATACCTCGCAAAATCTCCTGATTTGCCCTTTCAGCCTGACCATTGGATTGGGGGTGGGCCACAGAAGACACGTCTAAACGAATATGCTCTCGTTGACAGAATTCTTCCATCTCACCCTGAGATAAATTGGTGCCATTGTCTGTGATGATGCTGTGTGGAACGCCAAACCGGAAAATTACTTTTTTGATGAATTTGACTGTCGTTGCCGCATCACACTTGCTTATAGGCTCCGCTTCAACCCACTTTGTAAACTTGTCTACTGCTACCAGTAGATGAGTTTTCTGATCTTGGGATCGCTTAAAAGGTCCAACCATATCAAGCCCCCAAGTCGCAAATGGCCAAGTTATTGGTATCATCCGGAGTTCCTGCGCTGGAACCAGAGCACGTCTTGAAAATTTCTGACAAGCGTCACACTTCCGGACCAGATCTGCCGCATCTGCATGAGCAGTTAACCAATAGAAACCATGTCGGAATACTTTAGCTACCAATGATTTTGAACCGGCATGATGACCACAATCCCCTTCATGAATCTCGCGAAGAATCTCACAACCTTCCTCAGCCGATACACACCGCTGAAATACTCCAGAAGTACTGCGATGGTGAAGCTCTCCGTTTGCAATCGTCATGGACTTAGAACGCCGGATTATCTGTCGTGCTTCTTCTTCATCGTCCGGTAACTCTCCTCGGCTCAGGTATGCCAAATAGGGCAGCGTCCAATCTGGAATAACATGGAGCGCTGCAACTAACTGTGCCTCTGGATCCGGAAAAGCTAGGTCTTCCTCCGACGGTATCTGAACCGAAGGACTGTGCAATTCATCCAAAAAAGTGTTTGGTGGCACCGGTTTACGTTGAGACCCCAGCCGACTTAGAGCGTCGGCCGCTTCGTTCCTTCGCCGGTCTATATAATCCACCTGATATCCTTTAAAGTATCCTGCAACTGCTTCAACCTCTCGTCTATAAGCCGCCATGAGGGGATCCCTTGAATCCCACTTGCCAGAAACTTGTTGTGCCGCCAGATCTGAGTCGCCAAAGCACTTAACCCGGCTCAAGTTCATTTCCTTTGCTAGCTGCAAACCATGAAGTAGTGCTTCATAATCCGCTGCATTATTAGTACAAGGAAACAATAAGCGGAGGACATAACAAAATTTATCACCTCTGGGGGAAGTTAAGACAACTCCAGCCCCCGAGCCCTCCAATTGTTTTGAACCGTCAAAATGAATCGTCTAATAAGTAAGATCCGGCTTCTCCTCAGGAGTTTGCAACTCTGTCCAATCATTGATGAAATCTACCAATGCCTGAGACATTATAGCGGTGCGTGGTACATATTTCAACAAATGTGGGCTGAGCTCAATGGCCCACTTCGCTACTCTGCCTGTAGCTTCCCTGTTCTGGATTATATCCCCCAATGGTGCTGAACTAACCACAGTTATTGGATGACCTTGGAAATAGTGCTTCAACTTCCGGTTTGCCATGAACACACCATATACCAACTTCTGCCAATGAGGGTATCTCTGCTTGGACTCAATGAGTACTTCACTCACGTAGTAAACCGGGCGCTGAACCGGGTGTTCCTTCCCTGCTTCCTTGCGCTCAACCACGATTGCAACGCTCACTGCCCGTGCATTAGCAGCGACATATAACAGCAACGGCTCCTTGTCAATAGGAGCAGCTAAAACCGGTGGCTTTGCCAATTGCCGTTTCAGATCCTCAAACGCTGCGTTTGCCTCATAACTCCATATAAATCGGTCTGTTTTCCTCAACATCTGATAAAGTGGGATCTCCTTCTCTCCCAAACGGCTGATGAACCGGCTTAATGCTGTGATCCGGCCAGCTATGCGCTGAACATCGTTGATGCAAACCGGTTTAGTCAAAGATGTGATGGCCTTGATTTTCTCTGGGTTAGCTTCTATTCCTCTGTTTGAGAGCAAGAATCCCAGTAGCTTACCTACCGGAACACCAAAAGCACACTTTTCCGGATTAAGCATCATCTTATAAGCTCGAAGATTATCAAAAGTTTCCCTAAGATCTTCTATCATTGTTTCTTCCTTTCTTGACTTGATTACAATGTCATCCACATAGGCATGAACATTCCTCCCTATTTGCCCTTTTAGACAATTCTGAACGCAACACTGATAAGTTGCTTGTGCAATTTTAAGCCCAAAAGGCATAGATACATAGCAAAAAGCACCAAAAGGAGTTATGAAAGCTGTCTTCTCTTGGTCTTTAACTGCCATCTTGATCTGGTGATATCCTGAATAGGAATCAAAAAACCTTAGCCGCTCACATCCCGCTGTGGCATCAATGATCTGATCAATGCGAGGAAGAGCAAAGGGATCAGTTGGGCAAGCTTTGTTGAGGTCTGTGTAGTCCACACACATCCTCCACTTCCCATTCTTCTTCAACACCAGCACCGGATTAGCCAACCATTCTGGATGAAAAACTTGTACTATGAACCCTGCGGCCAAAAGCCTGCCACTTCTTCTCCTATCGCCTTGCGCCTCTCCTCATTGAAGCGGCGCAGATACTGCTTGACCGGTTTAAACTTCGGATCAATATTAAGACTGTGCTCAGCGAGTTCCCTCGGTATACCTGGCATGTCAGAGGGTTTCCATGCAAAGATATCCCGGTTCTCACGGATGAACTCGATGAGCGCGCTTTCCTATTTGGGATCAAGGTTAGCGCTGATAGTGAACTGCTTAGACGAATCCCCAGGCACAAAATCAACTTCCTTGGTCTCCTCTGCTGATTTAAACTTCAACGCCGGATCATGCTCGGTAGTTGGCTTCTTCAGCGGAGTCATATCTGCCGGATCAACATTATCTTTATAAAATTTCAACTCTTCCGTGGCACATACTGCTTCCGCATAAGCCGCATCTCCTTCTTCACATTCCACTGCTATCTTGCGACTTCCATGAACCGTGATCGTGCCCTTATGACCCGGCATCTTAAGCTACACATAAACGTAACATGGTCTAGCCATAAACTTAGCATAAACCGTCCTTCCAAACAGAGCATGATACGAACTTTTGATTTTGACAACTTCGAAAGTGATCATCTCTGATCTGGAATCATACTCATTCCCAAAGGTAACTTCCAAGTCAATCTTTCCAACCGGATAAGCTGACTTACCTGGGACCACTCCATGAAACACTGTATTTGATTGCCTTAGCTTCTTATTCGTCAGACCCATACGACGGAAAGTCTCATAGTACAAGATATTGATACTGCTACCACCGTCCATGAGAACCTTAGTGAATTTGTAGCCTCCCACTTGAGGTGCTACCACCAAAGCTAAATGGCCCGGATTATCCACCCACATCGGGTGGTCTTCTCTGCTCCACACAATGGGCTGCTCTGACCAGCGCAGAAATTGCGGTGTCGCCGGTTCGACTGCATTAACAGCCCGCTTCAAAACCTTCTGATCTCTCTTAGACAGACTTGTGGTGAAGACATGATATTGCCCACTGCTGAATTCCTTCGGATTACTCTGATATCCAGATTGCGGCTGCTGTTGCTGACGCTGTTGCTGCTGATTTCCCTGACTATTATAATTCCCTTGGCCCTGCTGTTGATTACTCTGATTATTGTAACCACCTTGATGATGCGACTGATTGCCCTGGTTATTATAATTTCCTTGATTATTCTGATTAACTGCCCGGTTTTGATAACCATTGTTATTGCCCCGATATCCTGATCCGGAGCTGTTCCCCTGATGACCCGGACCATAAAATCCAGGACCTGAACCGCCATTTGGAGGCCTGTTATGAGGGTTGAAACGGCCCGCCACTGCCTTCATAAGGGGTATGCACTCCCTCATGGTATGCTTTGACGGTCGCCCTTTTACGCAATGCTTCGGACAAGGCTGATCTAACTCTTGATCCCAGTTAAGTGTTCCTCCGCCGGTTTGTGAAGGTGGATTTCCCAGGCTATGCTGAAAATCCCCTTGAACTTGAGTGCTGGCTACGAAGTCAGAACCACCCTCTGCCTTCTGTTTGCCGAAAAAACTTGTGGTAGCCGGATTTACTTGCGCCGGTTTACCAGACTTGCTAACCTTCCCAGTCTTGTCTCCTTCCGCTTCTGGATACTTGGTATTATCAGAGTCTCCATATTTTACCAGGGCACTCATGAGAGTTCCCATATCATTGCAATCACTTTTAAGCCGTCCGAGCTTTAACTTTAAAGATTCAAACCGACAATTGTTTTCCAAAGTCACTATCGCCGTACTAGGATTGATACTATTCGAAGAGTGTAAAATCTCTGCTACTCTCCGTACCCAAGCTGTTGTAGATTCCTGCTCTCCTTGCACACAAGCTGCTAGATCCACCACTGACATCGGCTGTTTGCATGTATCTTTGAAGTTTTTGATAAACTGGCTGCGTAGCTCCCCCCATGATCCGATAGAGTTCGGGGGTAAACCCTTCAGCCAGGTCCGGGCCGTACCTTCGAGCATCATAGTAAAATATTTAGCACAAGCTGATTCATCCACGTCCAGAATCTCCATAGCCATCTCATAACTTTCCACCCAAGCTTCCGGAGCTAAATCTGCTGTGTAATTAGGTACCTTGCGGGGCCCTTTAAAATCCTTAGGCAGCTTGACACCCCGTAAAGCGGGGATAAGACATTGCACCCCGAAAGAACTCGTTGTAACTCTTGTTTCTGCTGTAGCTGTGTGAACCGGCGTCGTTTGACGAACCTCCTCCCGGGCTCCTGATCGAACCCGGTTTACATCCGGAGCTGGTGCCGCTGCCCCTGCCGGATTATCCTGTCTGCGCTGATGCCTCCTGCGTTCGCTGCTAGACACTTCTGGTTCTTCCCAATGCCTAGTATAACTCCGGCTAGGACGGGGTGTTGAGTGTAGCCTTTCCCTACTATGAGAGTATGCTTGCTGCTGTATCAACGCCATATTAAGCAATTCCTTGACTCTGCGTGCCTCCAATGCCACCGGAGACGTCTCCTCCACAGGTAAAGCGGCCAAAGGTGCAGCAGCTGCAGCGATGTTATCCAAAGGGTTTGAATAATGACCTGGAGGGGTGGGAACGTACGGTGCCGATGTGATCCGACGATCCCGATCTGCGGCGGGCTACTGAACTGGCTCCTCCCTGGCTGGGGGTGCCCTCCGGTTTAAAACCGGATTATTACTAGGCCCAGCCCCAGGTGTCCTGAACAGATTCGTTGCTTCATAAACCGGCGGTAGACGAGACTGGTACTTTCGTCCCCTTACTCCTTCCATAGAAGCTTGCTCCATCCTTAGGTAGACAGCCTGATCATCCAGCTCCGCTTGTCTCACCGCTATCATCTCTCTCTCTGCCTTCAGATCTTCCTTTAGCTGATCAATCCGGCCTTTCAACTGAAGGAGCTCTGCATCATGATGCGCCTTGTCTGCTGGAGCTACTGTTTCCACCGCTTTAGCTGTGAACTCGTCCATCAAGGTGGATAGAACGTCAATAAGTGAGAGGGTCGTGCTGCTCCCCCCTACACCAGCTTCTGCTGTCGCCCCGTTCACCGGGGGCTGTGAACCGGCCATAAAGACAGCCACCCGGTTTGGCACGCCGAAGGAGTCCAGAATACTGTTTCCATCGGATTCACCTTCAGACCGGCCGTCCTGCAACTGATACAGAGACTCAGTTTCTCCGGATGAAGACTCGTCGTCTGAGTAGACAACTGTTGCACCATCAGATTCCGATCCGTCCTCGGCTCGAACTCCGTGGATTGCTCCAACGAACACGTGCTTCATGGCGGGCTGAATCCGGGCCGATCTCGCACGCTAAGCCGGCTCGACGATGTTGGGGAAGATGTCCGGCTCAGGTCCCGGTTCGCCGATTTTGCCAATGAAGACTTGGATGCCACCGAAAGGAACCCGGTACCCGTATTCGATTGAATCGGCCTCCGGTTCCCAACCTGCATCATTGATGTAGATCCGGCCGCGGCGACTCTTGGTCATTCGGCCGACCGCGTAACCCTTGAGCCCTTCAAAGCTGCCCTTCAAGAACTCGAAACCATCGTGCGTAGGCTCCACGGTGGGCGCCAACTATCGTGGAAATAGCACGACAGATGTCCGGTTTAGCGGACTTGATGATGGAACCATCGCACGGGTTAGCTTGAAGGGGTTCATAGCACACGAAGGACACAGAGAGTTATACTAGTTCGGCCCCTTCGATGAAGGTAAAAGCCTACGTCTAGTTTGTTTGGTATTGCTTGGGCGTCGGTTTACAGGGAGCGGATCGCTTGCCTGTAGTCTCGACGGGTTGATTGTTGCTTGTCCCTGAATCGTCGTCGGGTCGTCCCTTTATATAGAGGTGACGCCTGGTCCGGTTTACAGAGTCCTGAGGCCGGCTCATACTTGTGTCCGCCTCGGTCTCTGTCTTTTCTTCCTTATCTCTCAAGTTACATCGCTTGGCGGTTTACAAACCTTACTTCTACACATGGGCCCTACGACGTTATGGGCCGTAACCTTTACTAAATATTACAGCCAAGTATAATATTACAACGTTTACACTAGCCGGTTTATACCTGCTAGTCATATCCCTGACACCCGACGTCATCATTACCCAGGGGGCCGGCGACCCCCGAGCCAAGAAGTTCTCCTAGGGCCCGGCCGGCCCGGTGCCGCAGGGCCTCAAACATCTCCGAGCGGGTGTGCTGCATTCCACCGACTCGTGCAGCCTCCTCAAAAGTTCGAGCCATGAGGGTGGAAACGTCCTACACTTGCTGGTGAAGGCAGGACTATTCCGTCCTGGCGGCAGCGCGAGCCTTCTCCAACGCTCGCTCGCGGCGTTCCGCCTCGGCACAAGCCTTCTTCGACGATCATTCACGGCGCTCGGTCGCAACGCGAGCCTTCTCCGACACTAGCAGGCGACGCTTGGCATCCGCCAGTTTGCTCTTAAGTGCCGTGATCTCCTTCTGGAGCTTCTTGCGCTTGTCAGCAAAGCGAGTCTCATGAAGCCCCAGCTTCTCGCGGTAATCCTTCCGAAGACACTCCGCCTCCCTGGCAGCTCTCTTCGCCACAACCTCGCGGTCATCAAAAGGTTGCCCTCAGCCTCGGATAGTTGGCGCTCCATCGTTTCTAGGTGCTCGCGCTCCATGCTCAGCTCCATCGCCTCAAGTGCCAGCGCCTCCTCCCGAGCCGAGAGGACAGCGGGACTATCATCATCAGCCACGGGTGCAGCAAGGGCAACCCTTCGAGCGCGAACCTAGCATTCGAGTGTGGCGTTTGAAGCTTCGAGCTCGTGCTCACGCTCCTCCGCAGCCGCACAGCGGCGCTCGCGTCTCAGGCCTCCTTCATGGCACGATCGCAAGCCTCCTGAGCCGCAGCGGCCGACGCTTCCGCCTTCCTTAGGGTGGTTTCGTGCTGGAACTGGCTCAGGTTGACGGCGGTCCTTAGCTGGCACCAACCCCTCCCCAGAAGCAGACCCTCGGCCTCAACGCGCTCATCTACTTTAGCAACCTCGATCTCGAGATGCTTCAAGGCGTCCTACGCCTCCCGCACAAGTTCATGGCGGACCACGCTCCGGCGCATTGCAAGTTCCAGAGGACGACCGGGCTCGTCCCTGGCACCCGCGTCACCCAAAGGGGGCTCCCCCTCTCCCTCGAGTTCAGCGTGTGCCCCGGAGCTAGCCCCGGGGGTGCGTGGCACCTCCGGCGCTGGGAGCAGGCATGGTCCTGACGGGCGGACAGTTGCTTGACCTGCCTCAAGAGCTCGTCGACCCGTGGTGAAGGCAAGACCCGGGACACGGAGCGGGCTCCCAATGTACCAAGAGCTGCCTTGCCCCAAGAATGCTTGGGGGCTGGGGGCACAACCTGTGCAACAGGGCCCTGGCGCAATCTCAAGAGCCCGTGCGAGGCCTCCTGAAGGCCCGGCATGGTCCGGAGAAGGAATGCAAGCGGAAGCTCCTGCGGGCCTCATCGGGTGACTCACGGACGAAGCAGGAGAGACCCTACGGGGCAAGAAGTCAGCAGAACCGCAGTGAGAAGGATGGGGAGAACCAAAGGACACGCACTTGCTTGGCACAGTCAGCTTCATCCTCTTCAGGGCCCTCGGAGCAGGACCAAAGACGCTCTTCAGCCTCCGCCTCTTGCCTTGTGTCGCGAAGGACGACACGAGGCAGCTTGAGGCAGATGCGCCTAGTCCCAGAGCAAAGCCGGAGCAGGTGCCCGCAGCCGGCACCTAGCTCCCTGAGGTTGCGCTTTCCGGACTCGCCTCTACCGGAGGCCGCTGCGCCTCCCCCTTAGCCGCCTTAGAGGCCAGCGACGCCTCAGCGCTTTCCGCCACCTCCACCAACACCGGCACCGGAGTTTCGTCCACTCGCACCAGGGGTGGGGTCGACCCCAGGCCAGGGGCTCCGCCAGGTGCGTCCGCCCCAGAAAGGAAGGACGGGCTCGCGGGCTCGGATACCACCGGGGAATCGTCGCGAGGATTGGGGGTGCCTCCCGGGATCAGGCCCCACGTATCGAAGCGGGGCATCCTCTCAGCAAGGGCCCTTCCGGCCATTGGAGGCAAGTACAAGGGAACCGTGGAGCCAGGGCGAGCTTCAGGCACTCCACCAACGAGTAGCCGCATCAGCCCCTGGAGCGTGTCAGGAGGGAGTTGCTCTCGCTGAAGACGCACGCGATCATCAAGAACCCACATCGGTTTGGAATGGCGCTGGAGTGGGGCGACACGGAGGACAAGGAAGTCCCTCACCACCATCGCCAGGGTCAACCCGCTCTTCCTCAAGTTGGTCGGTCGGCACATCACAGGCTCCATCCATGGATCTAAAAGGGCCTCGTGCCTCCAGCCAGAGTTCGGCACTGCTGGTGCATTAGGAAAATGAAATTGGGGCTGTACGAGGCGGCGTCAACGAACACCCATTGTCGGCGAAACCTGTCTGTGATGGGATGAAGCGAGAAGTCAATCCCGGAGACAGCAGTTGCTTCCACCGTGCGTAACGACACGCACCCCGAGCGCTGCCCCCGGTCGACCAAGGAGAGAGCAAAAAAGTGGCGAAGCAAGGCCACGGAAGGGGAAACGCCAACGAAAGCCTCACACAGGAACGCAAAGCCCGAAAGAAGGACAATGGACCCAGGGTCCAGGTGCAACGCCCGAATCTGGTAATGCGTGAGCACTGCATAGAAGAAGGCGGAGAAAGGGGGAAGAAGACCCCCGAAGATGGCGTGGAGATGAAGCTGGATGTCGTTAGCACCAAGCTCTGCCACCGGCCAGGAAGCAGGCCAGACCCGGGTCGGTCCCCACTCGTTAGTTGCATCGGCCAAGGCGCGACGCACCTTGTTCAGACCCTCCTGGTTCACTATGGCAGAGCGACCAAGCGCCGGTTTGAGCTCGGCGGCGACGCGGTAGGCTCGCGTCCCCCCTCATCTTCGTCCTGCACGGCATGACGGCAAGGGGGAAGAGGCAGAAAAGGCAAGCAGAGAAGAGGGGCGATCGGGAGGCAGGAAGCAGAGGCGCAGCAAGAAGCCCTACCAGTCGTGCGATCAACAAGGCGCGCGACTACCAAGACTACGTGGGAGTGGGGGCCGCCCACGTCCCATCCAACCGTCGCACGCCAACCTGGCCCGCAGCCTTTCAGGCCCGCTGCGCTTCGTCCTCGACTAAGGCTTCGCCCCGAAACCAACTCCGCGCGCGCCTTGGGCCCGAGGGCTACTGTCGGCGTACAGGGAACCAGGGTACCCAGACTTGCCTGTCTGCGGGCCGCGACGCGCTCCTACAAGCGGCCTGGTACGGCCCAGCTGATCGACCAACTGCTCAAGACCCTCGCCAGGGGGCCAAGCCTCGCGAAGAGAATGACCTCAAGACCTCCTCGGGAGCAGCCTCAGCAAGGTGTTCCGGATGGGTGGAGAATCCAAGGCCAAGCCTGCCTCAGGAGGAGGCACTGATATCAGCAGTGATGCATCACGCCAGCGGATGCCAGCGCACTCCAGCGGCGTAGTTACCATTTCGGTGCAAGGGGAACAGCAACCGCAAGTTCCCGAGGAGCGGGGCAAAGGTTTCCTCATTGGTGCAACAAGATCGAAGACCGCAAGGATGGCAAGGAGGATGTCATCGTCGAGCCCACCACTGCGTCATCGACTGATCCTTTTGCAGGGGGAGACTGCTTTTGTCAGGGCAGGAACGTCCTTGTGTTCCCGCTCAAAAATGGCCGTTGTGGGATCCCTTCCCGCCTAAACATTTCGGGGGAAGAGTACTGTGGCCGCCTATATAAGTAGCTAGAACCCCCACTGCAAAGGGGGACATTCTGCCACCATACAAGGAGCAAGAACATTAGCCTCCTGACCCTCCTGAGCTCCCCTCCTGAGCCCAGGAACCTCTGTACTAGCTTGTATCCCGACTCGTACGAGGCTAATCCACCCAAGCAGGAAGTAGGGTCTTACACTACAAGGTGGCCCTAACCTGGATAAACTCTTGTGTGTTTGTTCGTTGTTTGCTTGAATCCTTCCACCGAGATGAGAGCGAGGCATTAGGTAGACGCGAGTGGGAGAGATCTTCGTTCACGCCCCTGTGTTTGAACCTAACTGGTTTTGTGGAGCCCTAAATCCGACAGTCTGGGCCGGTCGTCGCTGGCAGTTCGAGAAAGATTGTCAACGGTGACTGGCGGGAGGTAGACGAAGGCCATCTACCCGTTCTTTATAGATTAGACGGTTCATCAAAAAAATCGACTGGCCTATTTATTTCAAGTCGCCTGTTATCTTGATATGACCACATGTGGTGGTGTTCTGGAGGAGTACCTGCATTTCCTGTGCTCATATATTACAAAATCATACGGAGTAGAATCTAATTTTGTTTGCCATGCAATCTTGTAGAGCTATCATATGTCTCCTATCATTTATTTTTTAGCCACCTTCTATCTGCTACTTTTACAGTGCACTAGTTCTGCACACTCTTCACCCATACTCTCACTATTGTGTTTTCATGCAAGGGTATTTCAGACTCTGCTGCTATGAGAGAAGCAAAAAAGAAAAGAGAGAAGTCGCTCCAGCGTCGTAGGCGGATAGGCCAGACACGTTCAAGCCTTATAGTAACTGCAGTGTCAACAGATGGAGACGGTAAACGTAGCTCTGAAGTTGATGACCTCGCTCGCAATGAACCCCATCCCAGGTGCTTGCTTTAACTTCGTGGTGTCATATGTGGTTGCATGTTCCATATGGTGTCTAGCTTGTATTCGAAAGGTCAAAGTCGGTCTTTATTAAGATAAGGAAACATATTTTTTACATGAACCACCAGCCCGTGAGCACCAGAAGACAAATAGCTAGTCAGGGCACTGGCCGAGCTAGTGACAAGCCCGGCAAAGAGAGGCACCACCTGGAAGCCAACTAAAAAGCTGCGATGGTGGCAAAGCAGCCCGCCTCCCACCAGGCTCTCAGGTCCTAGATGATCATGCTCACCACTCCAGGCAGATGTCTAGCTTGTATTGCTTCCAATTTGGTTAAATTGCATCTGCTTAGCTTACACATTATACCTTTGAATATGACATGCCTTTCTGTTTTTGGTACATACTAGTACATCTGTGTATTATCCATGTTCTTACATAAAACTAATGTTCTTGTGTATCCCTCATCAATCACTTATGATGAGGCAGTCAGGCAAGTCGATTACTCATTTGAAGAATGCAGCGTCAGCCTCCCGACATGATTCTCAAGAAACAGCAAGGCTAGATGAAGATAGTGAACATAGCTCTGTAGTTGATTACTGCATTTCCCCTACACTAGAATCGTTGGTGCTTGCTCTAACTTGGCAGCGTGATATGTGGTTGCATGTTGCATATGGTGTCTAGATTGCAATTTTTCCAATCTGGTTAAACTGCATGTGCTATTCTGCTTAGCTTATACATTATACCTGTTAATGTGACATGCCTTCCTGTATTTAGTACATAGTACATCTGTCTATTAAGCATGTCCTCACATAAAACTATTGTTTTTTGTATCCCGCATAAATCAATATGACGAGACACCTTCAGTATATGTTGTGTGATATTAGTTGCATCTTTGATATGATTTATAGCATGCGCTGCTTCTAATTTGTTGAAATGCCATTTATGATGGGACACTTTTAACTTGGCAGAGTCATATTGGTTGCATCTTTCACGTGGTGTCTAGCTTGCATTGCTTCTTATTTGGTGAAATGGTTTCTACTTAGTTTACACAAACAGTTGTGAATATGCCATGTCGTCCTGATTTTCATATTATTCCATCCTGGAATCATGTGTTTGCCTTACATCAAAGTAGTGATTGTAAGTATCATGCACGAATGAGTTCTGAAGAGTAAATTTTATTGCTTTTTCTTGTCGGTTTTACTTGACAATTCGAAATCAATTGTCGGGGTTTTGGGGCGACATATGCCAACGGATGGCTTATCATGCATGGGGTCAATAGAACGTCGCCGGGCCCTGGAAGCGGGATGAGGTGAAACTTAGGACGCCTACGGATCTTACCCAGGTTCGGGGCTCTCCGTGGAGATAACACCCCTAGTCCTGCTCTGCGGGGGCTCCGCGTCATGACTGATGTCACTATGGTAGCTACAAGGTTGCTCCTCGAGCTGTGTGGTCTAGAGGGGGAAGATGAGCAAGGCTAGCTCACTTCCTATGCCCTAGGGATCGGGGATGGTTGCTAGGGTTTCTATCTCTCTATCTCTATCTTCTTTTCCGAGTTCAATCCTCTCTTCTTCTAACCCCTCCTCATGGAGGACCCTGGGGGCTTATATAGGCCTACCCCCAGGGGTACAATTGTAATCTCATAGGAGTGGCCCCCGGGTGTCAGCGTCTTCCGGTGCCGGCCTCACCGCCTGTCTGCTGGGGCCCGCCGCCTTCGTGCCCATGTGATTGTCTTTTACTGTACACGTGCTTCTGCTGACGACAACCTCGTCATGGGGGAAATGGCTACAGTGCCCCTGTCTCCGGCCATATGTTGCCGCCACGCCCTGTCCCGTCATCTTGATGAGGTTCAAACTTCCGGGGCAGGATTCGCCGTCTGCTACCAGGCGGCCGCCTCCCCTGGCCGTCTGCCAGGGGCGGTTTGTTTATGATTTACCCACTAGCCGGTGGGGCCAGCCGCCTGCTGGCCCCGCCGTCTGCGGGTAGTGGGATCGTGGCTTCCTCTGACCGAAGCTTGGTCACAAGCAGCGTGGATACAGTGACCCATCGCCTTAGGAGATATCCATAAAGTACACGTTCACTGTAGCCATGCCCTTATAGATTCTCTAAGGACATATTCATCTGTAGCCATCCCTCAGCTGCGTGGTGGTCCCCCAGCACGCGTCCCGAGGGAGGAGCGTGGGACCGTCTGGAAGCTGTTGGTGTTGGTGCCGCCGCCTGGTGGGTCCCTGCCACCTGCTGGCAGCCGGCTCCTAGGGGAAGCTACCCTAGGAGGCGGCCCGATGAGCAGACGGCCAGGGGGTAGCAGTCGGCCACCATTTGTCTTGAAATACCAAGGGTGGTCGCTAAGGACACCCATGGTCAATATCTCCGACAGTAGTCCCCGAAGCTGGTGGAACTCCGCGGCTGGTGCTGGAGGGCTGCGGGGTTCCAGCAGCTTCCCTCCTTAGGCAGGTTAAGTGTCCTTCACCCGTCTTCCGTAGTGATCCGTTTGCCGGCAGCCAGACACGCGTTGAGGGAGACGGCTTCTGGCAGCCGAACCTTTGTCTTTGAATCTTCGGGGGGAAGGTACCACCGGATCGGCAGGCAGTCGAGCAGGCCTGTCGACCGTTGGCAGCTCTCCACGCGTCACTTCCCCGTCGCGTCGGTCTGCTAGCCCACGCGCATGACGGGACATAATAGTGGGCCGGGGCCCGCCGCTACAGGGCCTCGGTCCTCGAGCGGATCCAGTGCGGCAGGGATAATCGATTGCCCTCCCACGCGCATTTAATGGGCGCAGATTAGCCGCGCAAAAGGTGGGGGTCGTGCGGGGCGTAGAGCAGTTGATCCCACGCCCACCCCCTCGGCTTCGCCGCCCCGAGCCTATAAGTAGGCCGGGGGGAGGAGTTGGCACCGTTCTCGTGCTCGCTCGTCCCCGCTTTCCTTCTTCTTCCTGGCTTCCTCTCGCCAACGTCGTAGCGAGCTGCTGCCTGAACCATGGCCGCCGCAACGTCTGCCCGCCACCATGGCCAGTGGGACGGTAGCGAGGTCCTGGAGGAGCACATCGACGTCCTCCGCCGGTCGCGAAAGCTGCCTCCTGCTGACAAGCTCGCCGTGCGCCTAGCGCCGGCGACGGAGATCAGGCCGGCCCCACGGCAGGGCAAGCGGGTCGTCTTCCGCTCGCACTTCCCATGCGGTTTCGGCCTCCTGGCGTGCGGCTTCTTCCGATCTTTCCTGGAGTTCTGCAACATCCAACCCCACCACCTCACGCCGAACACGGTGGTGACGCTCTCATCCTTCGTCGTCCTGTGCGAAGCGTACTTCGGCATCCTCCCCACCATAGAGTTGTGGACCGAGCTCTTTTACGTGAAGCTCGGCACCGCAGTCCAGAGCGTGCCCGCCCAGTGTGGGGGTGCATTGCGGTGAAGCGTACTGGATCGAGGAAGTTCTTCCCGGCACCGCAGCTTGTGGCGTCGGCAAAATAGTGGCAGAAGACGTACTTCTACGTCTCCAACGTCGACCCCGAACAAGACTTCATCTGTCTGCCGAACTGGGCACCGGGTCCGCCTGCTGAGCGTTGCGAATCCTAGAAGACCCGGCCTACCTCCCTCACGGAAGGCGCCTCCATAGCGATGCGCCGTCTCTGGGAGCTGAGGGACGGCGAGGGTCTGGTCTTCGCAGATTTGCTGCTCACGCTTGCGGAGCGTCGAGTACTGCCGCTGCAGTGCCGCCCTCATCTGATCTACGACATGAGCGGGCGCCGGGACACCAGCCGAACATGCACCAAGCCAATGCCATACAAGGAGGTGGCTAACTTGGTGAACCATATCTCCAACTACAAGGTCTCCGACTCCGGCTGGGCCTACGGCAAGCAGTCATACAGCCGCGACAACCAGTCGCCTGCCGTAAGTTCTTCAACCCTCTCTTTTCTTTCATTTCCGTCCGGCTGCTGTAGCCGTCTGATCCTGATGTCTTCTTCCGATCTTCCCCAGCCAGCCGCCGCTGGGTTCTGGCCAGCCAGGCCGTCCCCTAGAACCGGATCACTCCCAGAGCAACACAAGCGACCCTAATCTTGGGGCCACCGCCATGGAGGAGGAGGAGGTGACAGGCGGCGGGGGTCAGCCATCAGGCGGCCTGCGAGAAGGCGACGTCGAGAGCTGGCCAGACGATGACAAGGAGGAGGAGGAAGCACCCGTCCGCACCGGCCAGCAGGCCGGGCCATCTGGCGCAGCCGGCGGCAGGAAGCGGCGGTCCTCATTAGGGCCATCTAGTGCCCCGCCCAAGAAACTCCGGTTGTCGACCGCCGCCACTAGGCGTCAGGAGGCGGCCGCCAGGGCGATTGTGCCCAGGATGCCCAAGGCCAGGTCGGTCATGTCCGGGTAAGTGTTTTGCGTCCTTCTTCTTTTTGATGCTTATCTTTCTCAGCCGATCCCCTCTTGGCTGACTCCCCATTTTCTTCGGGATATCCATGCAGCGCGCCGCTTTCCCTCTCGTGGGCTCCAGTAGGCTCTGTTGTGGGGGGCACGAATGCCCCCCCAACGCCCCCTCGCGTGGATCCAGCCGCCGCGCTCCAGGAGGCGACGGAGAGGAACACCCGCGAGGCGCGCGAGGAGCGCGAGGCCACGGATCGCGAGCGAGCGGTGGCCGATGCCGCAGCCAGGGCGGAGGCCGAAGCCGTCAAGAAGGCCGAGGCAGACGCCGCCTGAGCCCGAGAGTAGGAAACGGGCTCCCAGCAGCCAGCGGGCCGCGCTATTCTCCCGAAGGTGGGCTCTATAGAGCCGTCTGCCCAAGCGCCGGCTGCTGACGAGCAGCCGGCTCCAGACAATGGGGGGGATGACTGCGTCATCCTGGAGACGCAGGTGCCGCCCCCTATGCCAAATGCAAGGGAGCAGGGCAGCCTGCCTGTAGGGTCGGAGGTGTCGCCAGCTGAGGGCGTGCTGGTGACTGGCCCGCAGCCGGCCCCCAAAGCCCCAGCCCGCCCGCGCCCCGCGAGGGCGGTCTCCGTGCCGCAACAGGTGGAGGCCAGCGGTGCTAGCTTGCCCGCGCCGGAGAATGAGGCCACCAGCGCGGCGCCGTCAGGTTGGAGGCCCGGAGGCGGCGGCGCACTAATTGTCGCATCGCGGGACGTCCTCGACTGCTTCAACTCCCTGGGCAACGTCGTGCAGACGGTGATACATGAGTTCGTGGCTGCGTGGTCCTCCGTTCGGGTACGTATGCTTCGTGTTCTCTTGCTTTTATTCCTTCAATTTCTTCTGTGGGGCGCGTCAGCGCACCCGCTGGGTGTAGTCCCCGAGTTCCGAGCCGGCTGCTGAGCAAGTGGCTTGGAACTCCAAAGTGTGCGTCATGGGCTGATCTTGTGTCTCATTGCAGGAGTACCACAACCTCCGCGTGGCCTCCTACAACGCTCAGCGCCAGGAGCTGGCGCAACTACAGGCTGCCCTGGCAGACACGCAAGGTGAGTGCTTCCCTTCTCCTCCTTGCAGGGGCGCGTCAGCGCACCCGCTGGGTGTAGTCCCCGAGTTCCGAGCCGGCGGCTGAGCAGGCGGCTTGGAACTCCAAGGTTATCTTTTTTGCTGCTGCTGACATTATTGTTTTTCTCCCTCTCTTGCCAGCGGTCACAACCAACCTCCGCAACCAGCTAGGCGAGGCCCAGTCGGAGCTAGCTGCCAAGGAGCGAGAGCGTGGTCTCGCTGCTCAGAACCGCGACCGCCTGGCCAAGGAGCTGGCAGACCAGGCGGCGGCCCACAAGGTCGAGTTCGGGAAGATGTCGGACGCCGAGACGCTTCATCGGGCAGAATTCGAGGCCGAGCGCTCGAACTGGGTCGATAAGGAGGCGGCTCTCCAAGATGGCTACGTAGCCATTGGAGACATGATTGACGGTGAGATGTCTACCCTTTCTTCTTGTAATCGCCATCTGTTATAGCCGTCTTTCTTTTCTTCTGATTCTTCTTCTATTTTTGGCAGAGTTCTTCCCAGGCTACTCTATGGCCGCCACCCAGGCCATCGAGGCCGGGCGTGACGAGAGGCGCCAGGCGGGCCGGGTGATCGCACCTAACATGCCAGGGACCCCAGCCGAGGAGCGTCTTGCTTTTCGGGTGCGTCTCCTGCTGGTCCACCGTCTACTTCGCCTGCAGCGTGCTGGTGCCCAGGTGCTGGCCGCCCTCTAGCCAGGTGTGCCGGCACTCCGCACTGCCAGTAGGACTGCCGGCTGGCTGGAGGCAGTCGGCCACCGCTTCGAGGCCTGGAAAGGCTTCGTAGCGAGGGCTGGCACGCGGACCGCCCTGGAGTTCGTCAAGAGCTGGTATCCGAGCCTGAGCCTCGAACAGCTGGAGACCTTTCGTGCGAAGGCTCAGCCTGAGTTGGCCGTGGTGTAGAAGGACCTCGTCCAACGCGCCGCCGCCCTTCACGAGTATGCCGACACCTCCGTCTTCATCCTAGAGTTGGATGATAGGGGCCATGTGGTGCCACCCAGCAACTTTGGGTTGGACCTGGAGGCGTCGGAGGAGCCAGACGAGGAGATCGCCTACAGTGATGAGGGCGAGGAGGAGGAAGGCGACGATGAGGAGACCAGCTCCCAGGAGGCGGATCCGTCTGCTGGCCACCAGCCTGACCGGTCCTCGACAAGCGGACCAGGTGTGGTGGCCCCGCCTGCTACAGGAAGCGGCCAGGCCGAGACCCACCAGGCGGCCCCCTCGGAAGCCGGCTTCGTCGTGCCGCCCGCTCCGCCTGCTGCGCCCTAAGCTTTTACTCGTGTATCTTTTGGTTCCTGTTTCTCTGTAAGACTTGGTAGGGTTAATCCGAACAATTCCACCCGCTGGGTGTATCCGTAAGCTGCTACTGCAAGGCGGCCCTTGAGTACTATTTGATGTAAATATTCTTTCAATGCTGCATGGTTTTTATGCAATTGTGCCGAGTCCTAGGATTAGCCCCGCCCTTGATTCCTTATGGCGATTTTCCTTTTGCCGTCTCCCTTAACTGCCGTCCTGCCAGCCGGACAGCCACTCCATGGTTTTGTGGCTGGGTCAGGAACTTCGTTGTTTTTAGGGTGGGCAAGTATCCCGCCCTCTGGAAAGCGGCGTGGCTAAGCCCAGAGCCGGCTGGTCGGCTGTGTGACAGCCGTCTATTTGTGTGAAGGGCCGGCTTGCCCTATGTCTTTTTTCCTTAGCCATTTTTCATGTGGGCACCACTTCCTGCCTTTCGCTCCTGCCAGTCGGAAAGCCATGCTCTGCGAGTCTGTGACTGAAGGCGGGAGAAGGCTTGGATGCCATCACATTACTTGTCCGACTACTTAAGGAGAAGTTTTAAACATAGGGAGAGGCGGCTAGTCCCCGGACCGTCTGCTAGGCTCCGGTGCCGGACAAAGGAATGAACAATACTCATTCATAGGCATAAATCTTATCATATAGATAAAGGGTTGGGCAGTCCCTGAGAACTCCTCGGGGGTCCCATTGGTTCTCAAAATAAAATAGATAGCGCGACACATACTGTCTTTCAGCTATAAAAGCGACGAAGTAGGTTTGCGTTCCATGGGCGCTCCGACTCCTTGCCTGAGTTGTCTCTCTTGCGTGCTCTTGGCTTCTTGGCATCAATGAGGTAGTAGGCATCGTTGCCTAGTACCTTGCTGACGATGAACGGTCCTTCCCAAGGAGCCGAGAGCTTGTGCTGGCCGGTTGTTCGCTGGACCAGCCGGAGCACAAGGTCTCCCTCGCGGAAGGAGCGTGGCTTGACTCGTCGGCTGTGATAGCGGCGGAGACCCTGCTGGTAGATGATGGAGCGGCTGAGTGCTACCAGCCGGGCCTCTTCCAGCAGGTCGACGCCGTCTTCGCATGCTTCTTTGGCTTCGGCTTCCGTATACATGGTGACGCGAGGCGAGTCAAAATCAACATCCGTTGGGATGACGGCCTCGGCCCCATACACGAGGAAGAAAGGAGTGAAGCCGGTGGATTTGTTCAGAGTGGTTCTGAGGCTCCAGAGGACAGACGGCAATTCTTCGATCCAGCAGCCGGCTGATCGCTCCAAAGGTTCGACCAGCCGGGGCTTGATGCCAGATAGGATAAGGCTGTTGGCGCACTCGACTTGGCCGTTGGACTGTGGGTGGGCAACGGACGCTAGGTCCAGTCGGATGCCCTGCGTTGCACAAAAACGGGCAAGTGCGCCTTTGGCGAAATTTGTGCCGTTGTCGGTGATGATGTTGTGCGGTATACCATACCGGCCCGTGATGTATGCGATGAATGTCACAGTAGTTGGGCCGTTGAGTTTCTTGATTAGTTTCGCTTCGATCCACTTGGTGAATTTGTCCACTGCCACGAGTAAATGTGTCAAGCCGCCTCTGGCTGTCTTGAAGGGGCCCACCATATCCAGACCCCAGACAGAAAATGGCCAAGTGATCGGAATGGTCTTGAGTGCAGAAACCGGCAGGTGTTGCTTGGAACTGAAGCGCTGGCAGCCATTGCACTTTTTTACCAAATCTTTGTCGTCGTCCAGAGAAGTCGGCCAGAAGAAACCGTGGTGGAAGGCTTTGGCGACGAGGGATCTTGAGGCCGCGTGATGGCCACATTCCCCTTGGTGAATATCCTTCAGGATAGCCATCCCCTTTTCTGCTTCCACACAGCGCTCGAAGACGCCCGTTGCACTTCTTCTGACAAGCTCTTTGTTGACTATGGTGTACGTTGAAGCTCGGCGTTGAACTTGTCGTGCCAAAGTTTCTTCTGCCGGTAGTTCTCCTCTGAGCAGGAAGGTAATAATTGGCTAGTGCCCATAACGGTGTTGGGACTCCTGTTACTTTTGCCAGAGAGACCAGGGTGGTTGGGCTGGGAGGCGGAGGGCTGGGCTGAGCTGTCTGCTGTGCTTCCAAAGTCCCCGAGCCGTCTGCTGGAGCTGGCGCCTCCTGGCCGCCTGCTGGAGCAGTCCCTGGGCCAGGAACCGGCGCAGCTACAGGTGGACCGTCTGCTGGGGCTGGAGTATCGAGGCCGCCTGCTGGAGCAGTCTTTGGGTCGGCTGCTGAAGTTGCCGGGCTGCCTGCTCCAGGGTCGGCTAGTATGAAGATTGACTCCGAATCTTGTGAAGGCTTGATAGACAGCTTGCGCAGGCATTGACGAGATACGCCGGCTGGTATTGCTTGGCGGGTGGAGACGATTCGTGCCAAAGTGTTGGCTTCAATGTTGTCGGCTTGCAGTACGTGGAGGAACTCATAGCCATCAAAGTGTCCACTGATCTGCTGGACAATGAAACGATAGCTTGCCATGTTTGCGTCTTTGGCGTCCCAGTCCCCAGACGACTGCTGGACAACCAAGTCTGAGTCACCATAGCACAGCACTCGGCGGAGCCCGTGGATAAGTGCCCCATACATGGCCACGTTGTTAGAGGCGGCAAAGTGGATCTGCAGGGTGTACTTGAGCTTGTCGCCCTTGGGGGAGGTGAGGACGACGCCGGCTCCTAAGATAGTGCGCATCTTTGACCCGTCGAAGTGCATCCGCCAATGGGTTGAGTCTAGAACAGGCGGCAGGTACTGGGTTTCGGCCCAGTCAACGAGGAAGTCGACCAATGCTTGTGACTTGATGGTGGTGTGTGGCTGGTAGAAGATGGTGAAGGGGGCCAGCTCTATGGCCCACTTGGCCCCACTTGGCCACTCTTCCTGAGGCATCTCTGTTGCCCATGATTTGAGCAAGCGGGGCCATGCAGACGACCGTGACTGAATGCTCTTGGAAGTACTGCTTGAGTTTCTTTGCTGGTAGTGAGGATAGGTCTTCTTGGATACTGACAGCACCTCGCTCAAGTAGTAGACGGGCCTCTGGACGGGCAAGTCTCTGCCGTCTTCTGGGCGCTCGACGACAATGACAGTGCTGACCACCCGGCTGGTGGCAACTATGTAAAGGAACATGGGTTCCTTGTCTGCTGGCGCCGCTAGGACAGGCGGGGTGGCCAGAAGTTTCTTGAGCTGCTAGAAAGCTTCGTCTGCCTGGTCGTTCCACTCGAAGCACGTGGTCTTCTTCATCAGTTGGTATAGGGGGAGTGCCTTTTCTCCCAGCCGGTTGATGAAACGGCTGAGAGATGCCAGGCACCCCGTGAATTTCTGGACATCTCGCACACGGGTCGGCCGTTCCATTCTCTCAATGGCCTTGATCTTTGTGGGGTTGCACTCGATGCCGCGTTCGGATACCAGGAAGGCAAGGAGTTGGCCGGCTGGTACCCCGAAGACGCATTTCTCCGGGTTTAGCATGATCCGAAAGCGGCGCAAGTTCTCAAATGTCTCTTGGGGATCCTCCAAAAGGGTTCCTCTCTTCTCCATCTTCACCACAATATCATCCACATAAACATGGGCATTTCTGCCAAGTTGCTCGAGGAGATACTTCTGCATGCAACGCTGAAAGGTGGCGCCAGCGTTTCCCAAGCCGAACGTCATGGTCAGGTAGCAGAAGGCCCCAAATGGCGTGAGGAAGGCGGTCTTCAGGTGATCAGCTGGATCAAGCTTGATTTGGTGGTACCCGGAATAAGCATCAAGGAAAGACAGCAGCTCGCATCCGGCTATGGAGTCGATCACTTGATCTATTCGCGGCAGAGCAAACGGATCTTTAGGGCAATGTCGGGGAAACTGGTCGCCCACGAACACCTATGGGGCCGGGGCCCCTTTTCGGTACGGCAAGGGAGCGGAGGGAGCACGAAGAGCAGATCGAGGCGAGCACACGAGCAGTTTACCCAGGTTCGGGCCGCACGGATGCGTAAAACCCTACTCCTGCCTTGGTTTGTATTGTGTTCTTGGCTCGGGAGCAAGAAGAGCTACAGTGCTTATCGTTAGCAACACCGAGCGCGAGAGTGGACGTGGATCGGAACCCCCTCTACGTTGCGCATGGGCCTCCTTTTATAGGTCAAGGGGTCACCGACAGGTGGCAACGAAAGTGAGGGTAAAAGTGTAAAAATGGTGGTAGTTGGAACAGTGTGTGTACAGTATATGTACAGTGGTCTATACCTAACCCTGACGGCAGGGGACAAGGGCATTGAATGCCCGTCGCCGTCGCCCCAAACAGTGCAAAAAGCATCCGTCAGGGCGTCTCCGTTCGCCACGATGGTGGCCTCGTCACCGCGGTTTGCCACCGTGTACCCCAGGCTGCACAGCCTTCCGCCACGCGCCCCCTGGCAGGGCCCCAGGGCGACGCGTGGCCGGATGAGCTGGAGCGCGGGCACATAGTGGAAGCCTGCCGCGGCAAGCGCCTTGCCGCGGTCACTACCTTGCCGCGCCCGGAAGCTTGCCGCTCTCCGGGCCTTGCCGGGGCGCGTGATGTGCCACGGCAAGTCTTCTGAAGTGCCATGCTTCGTCTTCCTGACAAGCTCCTCTTGCCAGGGTCTTGTGCCAAAGTGGTGGTCTTGAGCCTGGGACGGCCTTCCCGGCAAGCCCCTCTTGCCGGGGTCTTGTTTCTTTGACTTGTATACTTTGTTCTTGAATGGCTTTTAAAGGATCCAGAGTGGGCCTTGGCGGGCGCGTGACAAGCCCTGCCACGGGACGCTGCTACTGCCCGTGCACAAGTCGGGATACTAAGGTACCCCTACTTTAGTACACCGACAGGAGCCCCCGGGCCTGGGCCACACATGGTGCCGAGCGCTGTTGGGCCAGGCCCAAAACAGTGCACGGGCACGCGCGGCCCACGGTGCGCCGTATCCCACTCCGTATCCGCCGCGTCCCTCCCTAACGGCACGCGTCGATTGCGGCGTCGTGGGAGAGATCGTGGCATGTTTCTTTAATGGAAAAAATGCGGAACATCCCCCTCCACCCCTTAAAAGCAGGGAAAACAGGGGCGGTTCCTCCTATTCACTCATTGTGTCTTCAACCTCCAGAAACCCCCGCCGCTCCCCTCCTCCCCGAAGGTTGAAAGAGAGCAGCGCTCCGCCCTTCTTCCGTCGCTGCCAGCCCCCCCAGCGCCGTTGGTCCCCTTGCTGTCCCCGCCATGGACCCGAAAGGCGACAAGGCGAAGGCCGCGAAGACCGAACGGGCGGCAAAGCTTGCAGCAATGCGGAAGAGGATGGTGGTATTCCCGCCGAGGCTCGGCGTGAGGGAGCTGAAGGACAAGTTCTACCTCTTCTGGTCGAGGGAAACGTGTCAGGTCCCCGATCCTAAGTCACACAGGTCTAGCCGGTAACACATCATATCACTTTGCGGCCTCACGCACGGTATCCCCACGGGTGCTACCTTACCTGGCCCGGGACCGTTTGCGCATTTTGGCACACGTATATGATAGTGTCGCTAGCATCCATATGACAGAGAACCCGGGCCGACATGGCTAGTTATAAACCAAAAGTGGCAATAAATTACAGAGACAGGCATCCATGACCCAGCAACGAACGTGTCGGTCATCAACGTATGAACCCAAGTCGTAGCAAGCTACATGGACTTAAAGGAACAACGCGTGACATTTCCCCTAAGGGACAGACACAGGAACGAAGAAGGACACATGCCGGCCAGCCTAAGTGTTCCGGAGCAGTAGCAAGCTACCAAGGCTCAGTGGAAGCACTAGGAGACATTTCCCTGTAAGATAGGCTACCAAAGGTAAACAACTAGGTGTCGGATCCCACACATAGCAATACACATTACACGTACGCATAACATGCAAGTATGTGCTAAACAACAAGGCATCACAACATAACTCAAGAACTCATATAGATAAAGGCCCAGAGGAGCCATCATAGCATTTATTACAATCAGAGGTCACATGACCAACATAAAGAGCATACAGGCAACGAAAGCATTACATGTCTGAGTATAGACATCTACAAATGAAAAAGGCTGAGAAGCATAACTATCTACCAGACCCTCCCAAGGGTACAAGATCGTAGCTGAGGTGACAAGCTAAACGTCGAAGTCCACGCGGAACCACTAGCGAGACTGAAGTCTCTCTGCAAAAACATAAATTAAGCAAACGTGAGTACAAAGGTACTCAGCAAGACTTACATCAGAACTAGCTACATATGCATCAGTATCAACAAAGGGGGTGGTGGTGTTTGAATGCAGCAAGCCAGCTTTGACTCGGTGGCTATCCTAAACTACAACTGCAGGAAACTCTTTTGAGGTGGCGCACACGAGTCCACATATTCACCAATCAATACACCACTATGGATCCGCTCCCGTCTCCCTACGAGAAGGCCATCCATAGCACTCACGCTTATCTTGCGCGTTTTAGAGTATCCACTTTCACTTGTCTATGAACTGTAATAGGTAACCCAGAAGTCCATTTCCGCGGACACGGCTATTCGAATAGATTATATATATAACCCTGCAGGGGTGTACTTCTACACACACGCTCTCACCACTTACCGCCGTTTACACGACATGTACTCGGCAACCTTCAAGCGGAGGCCCAGCGAGGGTGTCAGCCACGACCTGACTAACCACACAAGTCTCTCATCCAGGTTTATCGCCTATTTGGGTTCCATCCGTGGGGAGATCCGGCCGGGGTGTCGCTCACGGCCCCAAACGATGTGTACAGGGTTCCCGCATCACCAAACGGGCGATCGGTACACCGTGCCACGTACCTGCCGCGTCATAGCCCACCCCGAGGGTCAGCGTTGCGCACGACCTCCAGTAAACTACAAACACCAGAAACTAGTTGCAACTCCTGGACAGAGATCATGTTGATTAATAAGTCGAGAGGGTCCATTGGTTTCGGGCCCAATGCATGGTAGTAACTGGTCATGGATCAACCAACACAGAACTCAGTTCCTGAGGACGGCTGCAATGAGACAACCCACCATGTACTCCTACATGGCCTCTCATCGCTACCTTTACCAAATCGTGTTCACACACTTAGCTCACACACATTAGGACATGTTCATCACCACTCCAATTCATCCCCGATGAATCAGACCTGACACAACTCTAAGCAATAGCAGGCATAACCAGAAAGCATGAATGAGTAGGCACAACATGGCTCAAACAACTCCTACTCATACTAGTGGGTTTCAACTATTTACTGTGGCAATGACTGGTCATGCAGTGGAAAGGGGTTCAACTACCGCAGCAGGAAACAGTTGAAGCGTTGTTGTCCTAATGCAGTAAAAGAGAGCAAGAGCGAGAGAGTGGGTTTGTATCGGAATGCTCACTGTGGTTTTGCTTGCCTGGCACTTCTGAAGATAACAATGAGTCTTCATCGGTGTCATCGAACTCATTGTCGGAACGTCGTCTACTGAGAGGGGACAAAACCGACAAACAGAGAAAGAACACAATCAATGCAATGCGACAATATGATGCATGATCATGACATGGAAATATGCTGTTTATTGAGCTAATGCAACTAGCAACACAATTAAATGAAGTTGGTTTGAACCAAAGGTTCAAATTCAAACTTCATATGTGATTATTTAAATGCCATTTAATTGATTTGACCTGATCAGCAGGTTTAACTTGTTCAAACATGCATGAAAATGCCGTAAACAGATTCCTTGAATTTTTCTGATCAATTTTCATATATTAATTATTTTCATCTGAGTTATGGATTAATTTCTATGATTTTTAGAAGTTTTGGCTATTTTTTGAAATAAATAAATCATTTCTGATTTATTTTAAATTACAGAAAATAGTTACTGCGTCAGCACTGCGTCATCATGACATCAGCAAGTCAACAGGGCTGCTCCAGGTCAAACCTGACCAGTGGGGCCCACTGGTCAGTGTCTAAGGGCTGGTTTGTGTGCATGACAGGTGGGTCCAGTCAGTGTTGACTTTGCCAAAGTCAAACTGCCATGTGGGGTCCACCGGATTAGTACTAAGCTAAACAGGAAAGTTTAGACTAACCTAAATAGACGCGAGGGCCCACACGTCAGTGTCAGTAGGGTTAATTAAGCTTAACAAAACTTAAATTAAACTAACAGGGCCCAGGGCCCACATGTCAGCGACTCGGGGGAGGTTAACCTCGCCGGTCAAAGCGGTCATCCCGCCGGCGTTTAGCCGCCGGCGAGGCTGGACGCGGCGGAGCACGTCAGGTTTCACCTATGGGGGTTCTTTTGGCGCGCAGGGAGCGGCTACGGGAAGAGGACGGAGTGGCGCATCCAACGGTGGCGTTGGCGGAGGCTGGGGTGGCCGGAGTTATCGCCTGCGACGAGGTCCGCGGCGGCTGAAGCTCTGGTGGCGACGGGTCCATCGAAACGGTGCTCGGGAGGAGCTGCGGTTTGCGCCTACGGCCTCTACGAGTGCTCGCGAACTCGTTGGACTAGGTGGTGTGACCAAAAGGTCACCGGAGTGGCGCCGGCGACCAGCCCGAGCGGCGGCGAGCTTCGGCTTCAGTCGAAGCAGTGGCTTCGGTGGTCAGGAGGCAAGGGGAGGAGGGGCAAACGACGGAGGAGCTCACGGTGGGTGCAGAGGCGTCGACGTGGGCTCGGGGGAAGCTCGGAGCTAAGCAGGGCGTCGAGGAGGATCTCCGGCGGCCGGAGCTTCAAGACGAGGTCGGGGAAGACGCCCAGAGGCTCCCGAGCTCGCATGCGTGGGCGTGCAGATTCACGGGTCCGTGGCGGAGCTCGTAGACATGTCGAGGGGACGAGGGGGAGGCGATGGCTGCGGCTACGACGAACGGCGGCGACGAGCTCCGCTCGGACGCGGGAGGAAGAGAGAGTAGAAGAGGGGGGAGGCACCGAAGAGAGTGGGAGAAGTCCAGGGGGGTGCCAGGGGTGTCGTGGCGCCTCCAGGGGGGTAGGGGAGGAAGCAGGCAGGCTGGAGGTGGCCGGCGCGTGGCTGCGGGCGCCGGGCACACACCCTCGTCCTCCTGGCGGGAGGAGGAGGATGACTGGCACTGGGCCAGCACAGTGCTGGGCCGGCCAGTGGGCCGCAGGTAAGGCCAGGTAAACCTTCTCCTTTTCTAATTATGTTTCTGTTTTCTATTTTGTTTCTGTTATTCTATTTTGTTATTTTGTTCTGGGCTTTATTAAAAATACTTAGGCACTTTCAAAAATCACCAAACTGCTCATGCCCACTGTTTAGCATATAAACAACATGGAACATTTCAGTTTGGGGTTATTTGAGCATTTAAAATAATATATAAAATTTAAATGCCCAAATGCAAATAAGATATGATTTAATTCAAAAATCCAGAATGGTCCTAGAAATATGAGCAACATTTTTGGCAGAGGTTTTTAATCAATCCAAAAATGATGAACTTTTCCAAAGAGCATTTTGGGTTCATTGAGAAAGATTTGAATTTGAACCTAGTTGGTTTCATCTGGTGCTAGGGTTTAGTCATCCCCTTTTCAAGTTTCCTTTGAAAATAAACATGTTGCACACATGAGGCTAGCCTAGAGCATTACCAAAGCTAGGGATGTGACAACTCACCCCCACTAAACAAGAATCTCGTCCCGAGATTCAAGCGTAGGGTAAGAAATCAGAGGGGATACAAGCTAGCACAATCTTCAGGATCCAAGTGTCCTCCCTATAAGTGTTGATTGCTTGCCTCATGTTGATCCTGGCTTCCTTGCTTTCGAAATCTTCGTCCAAACGGTGATGATGAGAGAAACTCTACAACATTGATCTTCCGAAAGATCGAGCAACTCAAGATCAACCCATGGAGTGAGACGTTGAAACATCTCTTGAGCTGAGACACGGAGTACACCTCCAGGGGGATGGAGTGAAATAAATGATGAAGGTTCACCTAGTGGCAATAATTCCACACCTAAGAAGATGGTGATCGATACCACCAGACGGGGCACCTTAGAGAAGGTGACTCGTAGAGTTATTCCCTTAAGTGGCAAAAAGAATTACTTTTGATATAGAGAACATTGAAATTCCCTATACCAGCCGGAGGCAAATCACAATCGATCGTTTGACGGTGGTCCGAAGGAATGACATACTCGGCCAGAATGGATGATGTGGACTACCTTATTAAAGACAACACAAGGGATAATTTTGGTTATCATCGGAAATGGACGGGACCCATGGTAAGTCCACTTTTGAAGATAATCCTGAACAACAGATGCTGGGAATGATTCTGGTAACTGGGAAAAATCCCAACAATAGAGAGTAAATCTACTCTTGAGGGTGTATAATATAATCAAGAACACTGGAAGCAATCCCGGTTAGTGTCGAGGATAACACCTAGTGCTTGTGCGTGCTCTCAAGAACTTGAGTATTCCCATATTCATCAAGGTTTTACCAATATCCGTGTCAAGGATCCTGGCAACATCACATACTACCATGATGAATAATGATGGACGATGCAGATGCAAAGGAAGATAACACTTTCTCAGATTTCACCTTAGCGAGGCCAAGGGGAAAATCTGGATGATCGACCAAGAGACATTTAGCACTCCGCTTCTAATGTTCTCCTTGATGTGTTAGCGTAAACCATTCATAGATATGTTTGGTATCTTGAACATCAAGTAAAGGTCGGACTTCGGAAGCACAAGAATCCGTAAGGAACAACTAGGGAGTAAATCCTACGAATTCCTTATGGGGAGGTGGCCAATTTCTTCAATCAAGATTCTACAACAACAGGTCTTCCGGCTGGGTGTGTTGGCCACGACATCCACTTTACCGGTTATCGAGAAACCAAATTATAGCTCTTGGGAAATGCACCAACCATCATATCTGCCTGAGATTCAGTTCTGGTTGATGTCAGGATATTCCAGACTCATCGAGTCTAGGAAGAAAAATGAAAGTTTACAACACAATTCGACAAGATGGCGTTGCGAGATTCTCGGGAAATGAACTACGATAGCAGCTCCAAAACATGAGCTGGTTCTGCTACATACGTGTGAACACGTTGTCCAAGACAAACATGACCACGTAGTAGTCTTACAATGAAACACTACCAAGTTCGGGTTGGGGAACCATCATTGCGGATAACGAAGTCCTTACATAAGTCCGAATCTTAAGAAGGAACTTCTTCTCCTAAGACAATCAATCAGTGGCTTGGTGTGCTAGGGATACATATGGAGTGAAGGTTGCAAAGCTCCAAACCACAGGATACTTCGCACGTATGCATGACTGACATGGGATGATTCCACAGGAGGCAAAATAAACTTTCTCGAACTCACGGTGACAACTTGCATCAATTACACATGAATTTGGGAAAATCTCTTCTCTCATCCAACATATACCTCATGAACGGGACACGAAGGCAATGCTTACAAAGTTTCCAACACTAGCTTAATGCCCTACAAAATCATGGAGAAGATAGCAGTGTTGCTGATGGGCTCAACAACAATTCATCCAGGTTTCCATGGAGATGGAATTCCATAATTATGTGAACAAGTGATAGTAATGGTCAGACCAAGAGATATAATGGTGTATGCTCGAGGGATCAACCACGAGTAAGACAACGTTACGAATATCATTGGTTCTGATTTGATTTGAGGATAGCCCACACTCAAATCAAAGTTTTGGACAAGACAATAGATACAATAATTGATCACAAGGATCAACCGATCAAGATATCATCTTTCTTCAACACACACACAAAAGATATCCCTTGGAAGGAACTAAGTCAGGCAAGCTTTTATCTTCCAACTCTCCAAGTTGTCGTTTAGCTTAACCGGCTAGCTCAGGGTATCCATCACAGATTCTTGGAGAAGTGGTGGTTTATAAGAAACCAACTTGATCACGAACTTAACATAGCGGTCAGGTGACAACCTGGTAATACTTTGGAGAAGATATTCAGAAAATCACGAACCACTGATATGTTACTAAGCTCGAGAACAATCTTGCTTTTCAAGGAAAGACGATATGATCAAATGAGCGAGGACTTAACAAAATCCTAACTCATCAATCAAGGAGTGGACCAAGAAAGTGGACTAGGTAGCACGATCAATCTTAGAATGATGATTCGGTAACCATCATGCTAGAATGAGATTATCGTCCATTAACTACCAAGTAACGAAGTTGCTAGGAGTATTGATTTCACACATCACAATTCACTTGTCGGTATTCCGGTTATAACAACGCGGAGACCGAGGAATGGACGACGATGGTGAGAAGTATTACTGTATCAAGAGTTCATAGGATGATGTGCAATTCCCAGGATATTCTTGACATAAAGATGGTAATACTCCAGGGTAGACCAGTTTAGAAGCTGGATTAGCATTCTTCATCTGCGAAGTACAACTTCTTTGACCCAATCCTGGATATGGATAAGGTACTGGAGTTTGTTTCTCCTAGTCATTCCAGAATAGAATGGCTTGACGGACCACAAGAGTAAAAGGCATCGATGAACACGAGTGCACAACTACTCCTGACTATCAACTGATAGACGAGGGTCATAATACAACCAAAAGGGACAACTCAGAAGAACATATAACTTCTGAGTTGTGGATGCATAGATTAACATGTCGAACGAGTTCAACATATTTCTTCCGGATAACCCATGCAGAAAGTAGAATTGGCAGAGTCACATATGAATGGAGTACTACTCAGGAGCACTCGGGTTGTGATCTTTTGGTTCAGAAGAACTTCTGCCATGATGGTTTATGGTATTTGGAAGAAGGATATACCACGGACCTCGAGGACTATCACAAGGTTACTAATATCCTAAAGGGACGAGCAAATACTACCAACATGAAGTAGGTAGAAAGAATCTTGGGTTCAAGAACCCAGGAATAGAATGCCTACCAACTAAATGGCATCACGGGATGCTTTTGAGAATGACGGCCAGAATCATCACACTGAGGATACAAGGTATTGTTACATTACTGGGTAATCTTCTAAGACACATTAGGGTCATAATAATAAGTCCAACCATTTGTCGAGGTAACAAAGTACCTCAACATAACGACTAGTGTGGTTAATCTGGCCCAAAGGAGCATCGGGACAGGAAAAAGGGATTTGCAAATGCATCAGACTATTAGAAACCTGGGATGACTCGGACAGCATAACGGCTGCAAATGCTCGAAATACTTTTGAGATCCAAGCAAAAGGGTAGCATATCCACTTAACATCATCATGTCAAGGTTATGAGACCAACAGTTGAGCAACAGAAGTAGGATAAGCTGAACTGAGAGTTGAATCCACAATAACGTGATCCTGATAGACATAAGAGAAAGCCTAGTTCTTAATCCCCGTGGAATAGAAGAAGGTGACTCAGATCAGAAGGTCATAAGGTAAAGGAGTAAAAAGAGCCTTACGTTCCCTTCTACAATCAATTCCCTTATATAACTAAAGAGTTTCTAGACACGACTTCGTCCAGTTTGGCTTGCTAATCCTACAGGCAGTCAGGCTCTGATACCAAAGCTGTCAGGACCCCGATCCTAAGTCACACAGGTCTAGCCGGTAACACATCATATCACTTTGCGGCCTCACGCACGGTATCCCCACGGGTGCCACCTTACCTGGCCCGGGACCGTTTGCGCATTTTGGCACACGTATATGATAGTGTCGCTAGCATCCATATGACAGAGAACCCGGGCTGACATGGCTAGTTATAAACCAAAAGTGGCACTAAATTACAGAGACAGGTATCCATGACCCAGCAACGAACGTGTCGGTCATCAACGTATGAACCCAAGTCGTAGCAAGCTACATGGACTTAAAGGAACAACGTGTGACATTTCCCCTAAGGGACAGACACAGGAACGAAGAAGGACACATGCCGGCCAGCCTAAGTGTTCCGGAGCAGTAGCAAGCTATCAAGGCTCAGTGGAAGCACTAGGAGACATTTCCCTGTAAGATAGGCTACCAAAGGTAAACAACTAGGTGTCGGATCCCACACATAGCAATACACATTACACGTACGCATAACATGCAAGTATGTGCTGAATAACAAGGCATCACAACATAACTCAACAACTCATATAGATAAAGGCCCAGAGGAGCCATCATAGCATTTATTACAATCAGAGGTCACATGACCAACATACAGAGCATACAGGCAACGGAAGCATTACATGTCTGAGTACAGACATCTACAAATGAAAAAGGCTGAGAAGCCTGACTATCTACCAGACCCTCCCAAGGGTACAAGATCGTAGCGGAACCACTAGCGAGACTGAAGTCTCTCTGCAAAAACATAAATTAAGCAAACGTGAGTACAAAGGTACTCAGCAAGACTTACATCAGAACTAGCTACATATGCATCAGTATCGACAAAGGGGGTGGTGGTGTTTGACTACAGCAAGCCAGCTTTGACTCGGTGGCTATCCTAAACTACAACTGCAGGAAACTCTTTTGAGGTGGCGCACACGAGTCCACATATTCACCAATCAATACACCACTATGGATCTGCTCCCGTCTCCCTACGAGAAGGCCATCCATAGCACTCACGCTTATCTTGCGCGTTTTAGAGTATCCACTTTCACTTGTCTATGAACTGTAATAGGTAACCAAGAAGTCCATTTCCGCGGACACGGCTATTCGAATAGATTATATATATAACCCTGCAGGGGTGTACTTCTTCACACACGCTCTCACCACTTACCGCCGTTTACACGACATGTACTCGGCAACCATCAAGCGGAGGCCCAGCGAGGGTGTCGGCCACGACCTGACTAACCACACAAGTCTCTCATCCAGGTTTATCGCCTATTTGGGTTCCATCCGTGGGGAGATCCGGCCGGGGTGTCGCTCACGGCCCCAAACGATGTGTACAGGGTTCCCGCATCACCAAACGGGCGATCGGTACACCGTGCCACGTACCTGCCGCGTCACAGCCCACCCCGAGGGTCAGCGCTGCGCACGACCTCCAGTAAACCACAAACACCAGAAACTAGTTGCATCTCTGTCGGGGCCGGATTTCGGGAACACAGAATTCCAGAAATTAACCCCTAGTGTCATCACCAGCCCAGGATTACTGTTACTGGTGGACACATCCTGGTTACAGATTACCAAGCATTTACAAGAATGTGATACAAGACCATAAAGGTCTACTGATGCAACAATGATTCTGGTGGTGGATGAAGGAATTGGCTTGTGGATCTCCACATCGATGGGGCTCCATTTCCATAGGAACAGCTGACCCGGATAACTCCTATCCCGCGTGGTTTTACTCCTAGGCTTCGCACGGACGTCGCTGTGGTACTCCTCGCAGAACTCTTAACCTGACCAAGTAAATAGCCAGGGACAATCCTGTGAGTACGTTTGAATGTACTCGCAAACATCATGGACAAAAGATATAACAAATGCAGCAAACAATTATACGGTCATGATGAAGTAAACTATACGCATGTGCTCATGATAGACTTATATTAAATGCATGCTGACAAGAATGACAACATGGCATGGTGAATAATAGTTAGTGCAGAAGATAAATATTAGCATCAATAAAATATAAAAGAAATGCCGATCAGATGTCAAGTGACACCACGGTCGGTCTTGAAAAGAAATGCCAGTCGGGTGTCTAAAAGAGAAATCGGACGATACCATCCGAGAACTCAGGCAACGCCACGAAAGGACTTGAAAAGAAATGCCAGTCGGGTATCCACAAGAGTAGTGGCGTGATAAACCGCCTGACACTCGAGGGACGCCACAAAAAGGACTTGAAAAGAAATGCCAGTCGGGTGTCCACAAGAGTAGTGGCGTGATAAACCGCCTGACACTCGAGGGACGCCACAGAAAGGACTTGAAAATAAAGGCGAGTATCCGGGGTAGTCTAGCCAGCCCCTGAGATACTCTGGAAGATAAAAATAAGAGAAACGAATTAGTCCACAATAATAATCATATCATCCATAATATCTATAACAACACCAGTAGTAGTAAAAAATTATCCTGCATAATACACCATGCTCAAATTATTAAATATTTCCTCCGGAGACCGACTCTAAGACCGACACTTGACCAACCCAGACTGTAGTCCTTAACCGCGGACACGGCTATTCGAATAGATACGACTCTGCAGAGGGTGTACTCTTTACCCACAAGTATAGGATTTCTTTAGTCAGTATCGTGACACTGACTAATTCCCATTACGGTCTTTGGGATGAAAACACACCTAACCAGCACACACCAGCTTAACTTTTCTGCTGCCAGGGATCACCCAAAACAACAGTGAAGTAAAACTCTAAGTCGGAGAGGCTACAACCTCCATGAGCATGGGATCACTATTCATACGCGCGGATTACAAGGGTACACTCCCTCTCGGCATCACAACAGCCGGAAACACCCATGCCCCCTGACCCGATGACAGGATTCAGTCCACCGTCGTGGAAAAACCTCATCGTGGCCCTCTGTACGGTGTGTGCACGGAAAGGGGTTAACAACTTACTAAACCATACCCTACCCGTGGCAGGGACAAGTGGCAGCACGATTCAAGTATTGGGGGTTACCGGAACAAGACTCGATCTACGGTCGACTCAGGAGGCTTATGTTTCCTGCAGGGGTTAGCACATCACGGTATTCTTTCAACCATATCACCAGGACAGGGCTACAACCCTTGCCTGCTTCCACAGATGTTACGTGACACCACCGTGTCAAAGTGGCCCGTGCCCACCGGCACGTCCAAAACAGGTGCACCCCTTCTGGATGCTCTCAACTTATGCATGTTACAAATTTGAAGGAAATGCATGCAAGAGAAAAATATAACCATGACCATGCATGCATGCAATATTTCTATCCATATGCCAAACCTAATAAAAGTATCAAACATGCCCTAAATATTCTAGCATGCAAACATTCATCATATCAAGTGTTCAAAATGCTTGCCTTGAGTATGCAAAAATATGGGTGCACTCCAAGGTTTTTGAAATAAACATCTTCCCTCCATTTCCTATTTCAAAAATATTTGAATTACCACATATAGCAAAATAGTGATAAAAAGTTGATTGGAAAATTATGAAATAACTATTAAAATAAACTAGATCAAATTTTAGGAATATCAGAAAAAGAATTATATTATTTGGAGTTCATGTGATTTACTATTGATTTATTAATCTGGAAGGAATAAAGAATTTGGACTGTTTTAATGGATCCAGTAGAGACAGAGTATAGGAAAAATGTTCACCTAGTCTGGAAAAATATAGCATGTTTTTAGGAGTCTACAGAAATTGGAATCATCGAATTTGGATTTGATTTGGTGGCTATGGAAATATTTGAAAACGTGCTAGAAGAAATAAAGGAAAAGGGTAGAAGTGCGCCCTGAGCGCTGTTTAGCTTCACGGCGTCACTGGGCCGAGCCCAATCGCCCAGCCGCTCGGGAGGCCGCGCAGGCGTGACTCCCAGTCACTGACGGTGGGCCCCGCCTGGCCCACCGGTCAGGTTTGACCGGTCTTCGTCCTCCTCCTCGCACGCGCCGGAACGGAGACAGAGACGAGGCTCCGGCGGCGTTCGTCGGAGATAGGCGGCACCTCCCGTGGGTCTGAGCCCACCGTTGTGCTCAGGGGAGAGAGAGGGTTCGACCGGTGTGTGGCACGGTCGCCGGGGAGTCCTATCTTGCCGGCGACGAGCTCACCCGAGAAACTCCGGCGGCGTCGAAATGGGGCTTTCGCCCACGAGCTTGCTCCGGCGAAAATGATGGGGAAAGTGGATCCGTGGGGTGAAGAGGAATGTCTTGGTGGAGAGAAGGAAGCGGGGGAGGCTGTGGTGGCGTCGGAACCATCGAGAGGATGGTGGCGGCAAGAGCTACTGGAGTTGGGGAAGAGGACCGTTTTCGGTCGTTCTGCCTCTACGGGAGAGTTGGTGAGGGGGAGAGGGAGGTGCTGTCCACGGAAGCGAGCTCGAGGAGGGGTTTTATAGGCGGGGAAGGCGGTTCCCGTGGCTTCCCGGGGAAGTCATGGAGGCGGCGGCGATTTATGGCGGAGGTTGTGGCTGGTGTGGCCGGTGGCGAGTTTGGTGAGGAAGGTGGCCGTGTGAAGTAATGGAGGGCCGTACTGGCGGTCTCGGAGGCGAGCCACGCGTCCAGGTCGGTGGAGGACGGTGCGACGTGGCGAGGACGGTGGCTGCCGAAGTTAAGGCGAGGGTGAGCTGGCAGCTCTGGACGGCGCTAGAGGCCAAGTGGGGGTGTCGGCGAGCGTTGGGGTGGTCGAGCTGATCCAGTGGGAGGCTCGGGCGAGCAGGGGAGCATTAGATGGCAGCAGCAGGTCGATGCCAGGGCCTGCAGTCCCGGCGCTCTGGCCACGCGTAGTGCACGACCACAGAGTGTTCGACGTAATGCCAGGGGTAGCTAGAAGAACCTTCTGCAAGGGAAACTTGGCAGGGTAGAGCTACTCTACAAGGCAAGGTTGGTGGACATGTTGATTTGGTCAGATGATCAAGAGTGCAGTGTAGTTTGGAGATAGGCAAAATTGTTGTTATGCACACAAAGTGCTCGATGAAATGAGAAGGCTATTTAGATTATTCCTATGAAAGTGGTATTTGGCAGAATGATGTCTCATTAGATGGTAGAGATGGTGGTGAAGTTAGTTTGTGAAAAGAGAAAACTTGCTAATGCAAGTTCTACTGAAATTCAGTTTTAGACAGAAACTTCAGAGAGGTTTTTGGTGGACTTACAAAATTCAAAAGGAGCTGATCTTCTGGAGTTAAGTGTTTGGTAGGAGGGACTAGAAGATGGCCAAGTGTCAAAATTTTTAGAGCAAGGAAAAATGGGGTTGCAGTTGAAACCTAGAGAATGGACAGAAATAGAAAAGAGGGTGATTCACTCAAATTTTACAAAGGACAAAGATGGATTTTTGCAGAAAGGTGATCCATAGGCATCACATGACTCCTCATAATTTTGGTGGAATTTTTAGAGAGTTATTTAAAATAGCTGTAGTGCAAATAAAAGCATATGAAGAAAAGAAAAAGCTATTAAAAGAATTTTCTATGGCAAAATTTTATTATGAAATAATTCTGATTATTATTAAACAAGTAATGAAATGTTTTCAGATGATTATCAGAGCCCACAAAAATATACTGCAAAAAATTTTATATGGAGGGAAGAAACAGAAACAAAAGGTTCTAAAAACACTAAAGATCTTTTTGTAAAACAAAATTTTTGTTTCTAGCAAAATTTTATTTAAAGAAAAAGTAATTAAATTTTTGGGGTGTTACAAATTCTAACCCCCTTAAGAAAAATCTCGTCCTCGAGATTTGTTAGGGTAGCTATAAAAGAAAATTTTAGCCCACCCCTTCCGAGGAGATTCTGCTGAGCAAAAACAAACAGTACTAAAACCTAGCTTGGCACTGTTGACGCAAGGCTACTGATAATTGGTGCAATCACAGTGTGCTCTACTGTTATGACAAATTTGGAAAAGTAAAAATTTCTAATCCCAAATTTGCTCGTCGCACTCCAGCGCACAGTGCTCTCTTTGGCTGACAGGTGGGTCCAGGACCCACTGTCAGTCTCTTCGCCTTCCTCTTCCTCCGGCTCTTCTTCTTCCTCTCTCTCTCGCGCGTGCTCACCGCACTATCTGCTGCTATGGCGTTTAGCGCGTAGGGTATCTAGGGTCGTACCGTGGTAGTGTGCGGCGTGCTGTCACTGGCAGCGTGCACTCACCTCACGGGCCAGTGCCCTGTCGGCACTGCTCGCGGATTCGTCTCCGAACACCGGCGATCGAGCGACGAGTGACGCTGGTGAACTACGTTCACCGTGCACCGAGCTCGGGCTATAAAACGGCCACGGTTTTCTTCTTCCTCCTGCCTCGCATTTTACCTCACCTCTCTCCCTTCTTCTCCTTCTCCTTCTGGCTGAAAGAGCTCGAGACGAGGCATCAATGGAGGACGTGGGATCGGAGCTGATCACGATCCTGCTGGCCGGTATGTTGGCAGCACTGATCGGCTCCTCGCTTCTACTGTGTGTGATGATCTTCGACGATCGCCGTGATGCTGCTGCTCGGGTGGTGGCTCTCCGAGGCGGTGGTGACCACTGGGACTAGGTAGCAGTGTTTGGTGCGAGAGAGAGTGTGTTTGCTCTGTGAAAACCCACGAGTTTTTCTTCGGAAAAACTCTGGTGTGATGGGAGTGATCGAGTCGGTGTATTGGGTGCTGTCTGTGTGTGTGTGTGTGTGTTGCACTTAGTGCAACTAGCAGAGCGGGTGTGGTCTTGTGCGGAATGCCGTGATGGCACGCGACTTGAATCTATGGTGGAAAAAGTCTTGTGAGAAAGGTCCTTAAGAGATTTCTCCTCTAAGTGTGGGCAAATCATTCTGATACAAAAAATATCAGAAAGGTAGATCCTGGTGAAAACAAGAAGTGTGATAGTAATGGACACGGTGCTTAGGGGTGTTAGTAGCTGGGTTGGAGCAGGGTTTTCTTTATAGGTAGCAGAGTCCTCCGTCACATGTTTGTGGATGGGACGACTCAGATATCGGCCGCAGGCATATGCCTTATGGGTCGACTGCTAGGTTTGGCACCAGCTATCAAAGATGTCGGCTGGCCAGTGTGTAGGCTTATCGGATGAGCTAGGCTTAACTGTGGACAGGAAAAGTTATGGGTGGTGTGGAAACCTAGGGATAGCGACCAGGCTAAGATAGGATTAGCCAATGGTCAGCCTGGCTCTGATACCAAGTCTATCGGGGCCGGATTTCGGGAACACAGAATTCCAGAAATTAACCCCTAGTGTCATCACCAGCCCAGGATTACTGTTACTGGTGGACACATCCTGGTTACAGATTACCAAGCATTTACAAGAATGTGATACAAGACCATAAAGGTCTACTGATGCAACAATGATTCCGGTGGTGGATGAAGGAATTGGCTTGTGGATCTCCACATCGATGGGGCTCCATTTCCATAGGAACAGCTGACCCGGATAACTCCTATCCCGCGTGGTTTTACTCCTAGGCTTCGCACGGACGTCGCTGTGGTACTCCTCGCAGAACTCTTAACCTGACCAAGTAAATAGCCAGGGACAATCCTGTGAGTACGTTTGAATGTACTCGCAAACATCATGGACAAAAGATATAACAAATGCAGCAAACAATTATACGGTCATGATGAAGTAAACTATACGCATGTGCTCATGATAGACTTATATTAAATGCATGCTGACAAGAATTAAAACATGGCATGGTGAATAATAGTTAGTGCAGAAGATAAATATTAGCATCAATAAAATATAAAAGAAATGCCGATCGGATGTCAAGTGACACCACGATCGGTCTTGAAAAGAAATGCCAGTCGGGTGTCTAAAAGAGAAATCGGACGATACCATCCGAGAACTCAGGCAACGCCACGAAAGGACTTGAAAAGAAATGCCAGTCGGGTATCCACAAGAGTAGTGGCGTGATAAACCGCCTGACACTCGAGGGACGCCACAAAAAAGACTTGAAAAGAAATGCCAGTCGGGTGTCCACAAGAGTAGTGGCGTGATAAACCGCCTGACACTCGAGGGACGCCACAGAAAGGACTTGAAAATAAAGGCGAGTATCTGGGGTAGTCTAGCCAGCCCCTGAGATACTCTGGAAGATAAAAATAAGAGAAACGAATTAGTCCACAATAATAATCATATCATCCATAATATCTATAACAACACCAGTAGTAGTAAAAAATTATCCTGCATAATACACCATGCTCAAATTATTAAATATTTCCTCCGGAGACCGACTCTAAGACCGACACTTGACCAACCCAGACTGTAGTCCTTAACCGTGGACACGGCTATTCGAATAGATACGACTCTGCAGAGGGTGTACTCTTTACCCACAAGTATAGGATTTCTTTAGTCAGTATCGTGACACTGACTAATTCCCATTACGGTCTTTGGGATGAAAACACACCTAACCAGCACACACCAGCTTAACTTTTCTGCTGCCAGGGATCACCCAAAACAACAGTGAAGTAAAACTCTAAGTCGGAGAGGCTACAACCTCCATGAGCATGGGATCACTATTCATACGCGAGGATTACAAGGGTACACTCCCTCTCGGCATCACAACAGCCGGAAACACCCATGCCCCCCTGACCCGATGACAGGATTCAGTCCACCGTCGTGGAAAAACCTCATCGTGGCCCTCTGTACGGTGTGTGCACGGAAAGGGGTTAACAACTTACTAAACCATACCCTACCCGTGGCAGGGACAAGTGGCAGCACGATTCAAGTATTGGGGGTTACCGGAACAAGACTCGATCTACGGTCGACTCAGGAGGCTTATGTTTCCTGCAGGGGTTAGCACATCACGGTATTCTTTCAACCATATCACCAGGACAGGGCTACAACCCTTGCCTGCTTCCACAGATGTTACGTGACACCACCGTGTCAAAGTGGCCCGTGCCCACCGGCACGTCCAAAACAGGTGCACCCCTTCTGGATGCTCTCAACTTATGCATGTTACAAATTTGAAGGAAATGCATGCAAGAGAAAAATATAACCATGACCATGCATGCATGCAATATTTCTATCCATATGCCAAACCTAATAAAAGTATCAAACATGCCCTAAATATTCTAGCATGCAAACATTCATCATATCAAGTGTTCAAAATGCTTGCCTTGAGTATGCAAAAATATGGGTGCACTCCAAGGTTTTTGAAATAAACATCTTCCCTCCATTTCCTATTTCAAAAATATTTGAATTACCACATATAGCAAAATAGTGATAAAAAGTTGATTGGAAAATTATGAAATAACTATTTAAATAAACTAGATCAAATTTTAGGAATATCAGAAAAAGAATTATATTATTTGGAGTTCATGTGATTTACTATGGATTTATTAATCTGGAAGGAATAAAGAATTTGGACTGTTTTAATGGATCCAGTAGAGACAGAGTATAGGAAAAATGTTCACCTAGTCTGGAAAAATATAGCATGTTTTTAGGAGTCTACAGAAATTGGAATCATCGAATTTGGATTTGATTTGGTGGCTATGGAAATATTTGAAAACGTGCTGGAAGAAATAAAGGAAAAGGGTAGAAGTGCGCCCTGAGCGCTGTTTAGCTTCACGGCGTCACTGGGCCGAGCCCAATCGCCCAGCCGCTCGGGAGGCCGCGCAGGCGTGACTCCCAGTCACTGCAGGTGGGCCCCGCCTGGCCCACCGGTCAGGTTTGACCGGTCTTCGTCCTCCTCCTCGCACGCGCCGGAACGGAGACAGAGACGAGGCTCCGGCGGCGTTCGTCGGAGATAGGCGGCACCTCCCGTGGGTCTGAGCCCACCGTTGTGCTCAGGGGAGAGAGAGGGTTCGACCGGTGTGTGGCACGGTCGCCGGGGAGTCCTATCTTGCCGGCGACGAGCTCACCCGAGAAACTCCGGCGGCGTCGAAATGGGGCTTTCGCCCACGAGCTTGCTCCGGCGAAAATGATGGGGAAAGTGGATCCGTGGGGTGAAGAGGAATGTCTTGGTGGAGAGAAGGAACCGGGGGAGGCTGTGGTGGCGTCGGAACCATCGAGAGGATGGTGGCGGCAAGAGCTACTGGAGTTGGGGAAGACGACCGTTTTCGGTCGTTCTGCCTCTACGGGAGAGTTGGTGAGGGGGGGAGGGAGGTGCTGTCCACGGAAGCGAGCTCGAGGAGGGGTTTTATAGGCGGGGAAGGCGGTTCCCGTGGCTTCCCGGGGAAGTCATGGAGGCGGCGGCGATTTATGGCGGAGGTTGTGGCTGGTGTGGCCGGTGGCGAGTTTGGTGAGGAAGGTGGCCGTGTGAAGTAATGGAGGGCCGTACTGGCGGTCTCGGAGGCGAGCCACGCGTCCAGGTCGGTGGAGGACGGTGCGACGTGGCGAGGACGGTGGCTGCCGAAGTTAAGGCGAGGGCGAGCTGGTAGCTCTGGACGGCGCTAGAGGCCAAGTGGGGGTGTCGGCGAGCGTCGGGGTGGTCGAGCTGATCTAGTGGGAGACTCGGGCGAGCAGGGGAGCATTAGATGGCAGCAGCAGGTCGATGCCAGGGCCTGCAGTCCCGGCGCTCTGGCCACGCGTAGTGCACGACCACAGAGTGTTCGATGTAATGCCAGGGGTAGCTAGAAGAACCTTCTGCAAGGGAAACTTGGCAGGGTAGAGCTACTCTACAAGGCAAGGTTGGTGGACATGTTGATTTGGTCAGATGATCAAGAGTGCAGTGTAGTTTGGAGATAGGCAAAATTGTTGTTATGCACACAAAGTGCTCGATGAAATGAGAAGGCTATTTAGATTATTCCTATGAAAGTGGTATTTGGCAGAATGATGTCTCATTAGATGGTAGAGATGGTGGTGAAGTTAGTTTGTGAAAAGAGAAAACTTGCTAATGCAAGTTCTACTGAAATTCAGTTTTAGACAGAAACTTCAGAGAGGTTTTTGGTGGACTTACAAAATTCAAAAGGAGCTGATCTTCTGGAGTTAAGTGTTTGGTAGGAGGGACTAGAAGATGGCCAAGTGTCAAAATTTTTAGAGCAAGGAAAAATGGGGTTGCAGTTGAAACCTAGAGAATGGACAGAAATAGAAAAGAGGGTGATTCACTCAAATTTTACAAAGGACAAAGATGGATTTTTGCAGAAAGGTGATCCATAGGCATCACATGACTCCTAATAATTTTGGTGGAATTTTTAGAGAGTTATTTAAAATAGCTGTAGTGCAAATAAAAGCATATGAAGAAAAGAAAAAGCTATTAAAAGAATTTTCTATGGCAAAATTTTATTATGAAATAATTATGATTATTATTAAACAAGTAATGAAATGTTTTCAGATGATTATCAGAGCCCACAAAAATATACTGCAAAAATTTTTATATGGAGGGAAGAAACAGAAACAAAAGGTTCTAAAAACACTAAAGACCTTTTTGTAAAACAAAATTTTTGTTTCTAGCAAAATTTTATTTAAAGAAAAAGTAATTAAATTTTTGGGGTGTTACAATCTCCTGGACAGAGATCATGTTGATTAATAAGTCGAGAGGGTCCATTGGTTTCGGGCCCAATGCATGGTAGTAACTGGTCATGGATCAACCAACACAGAACTCAGTTCCTGAGGACGGCTGCAATGAGACAACCCACCATGTACTCCTACATGGCCTCTCATCGCTACCTTTACCAAATCGTGTTCACACACATAGATCACACACATTAGGACATGTTCATCACCACTCCAATTCATCCTCGATGAATCAGACCTAACACAACTCTAAGCAATAGCAGTCATAACCAGAAAGCATGAATGAGTAGGCACAACATGGCTCAAACAACTCCTACTCATACTAGTGGGTTTCAACTATTTACTGTGGCAATGACGGGTCATGCAGTGGAAAGGGGTTCAACTACCGCTGCAGGTAACAATTGAAGCGTTGTTGTCCTAATGCAGTAAAAGAGAGCAAGAGCGAGAGAGTTGGTTTGTATCGGAATGCTCAATGGGGTTTTGCATGCCTGGCACTTCTGAAGATAACAATGAGTCTTCATCGGTGTCATCGAACTCATTATCGGAACATCGTCTACTGAGAGGGGACAAAACCGACAAACAGAGAAAGAACACAATCAATGCAATGCGACAATATGATGCATGATCATGACATGGCAATATGCTGTTTATTGAGCTAATGCAACTAGCAACACAATTAAATGAAGTTGGTTTGAACCAAAGGTTCAAATTCAAACTTCATATGTGATTATTTAAATGCCATTTAATTGATTTGACTTGATCAGCAGGTTTAACTTGTTCAAACATGCATGAAAATGCCATAAACAGATTACTTGAATTTTTCTTATCAATTTTCATATATAAATTATTTTCATATGAGTTATGGATTAATTTCTATGATTTTTAGAAGTTTTGGCTATTTTCTGAAATAAATAAATCATTTCTGATTTATTTTAAATTACAGAAAATAGTTACTGCGTCAGCACTGCATCATCATGACGTCAGCAAGTCAACAGGGCTGGTCCAGGTCAAACCTGACCAGTGGGGCCCACTGGTCAGTGTCTAAGGGCTGGTTTGTGTGCATGACAGGTGGGTCCAGTCAGTGTTGACTTGGCCAAAGTCAAACTGCCATGTGGGGTCCACCGGATTAGTACTAAGCTAAACAGGAAAGTTTAGACTAACCTAAATAGACGCGAGGGCCCACACGTCAGTGTCAGTAGGGTTAATTAAGCTTAACAAAACTTAAATTAAACTAACAGGGCCCAGGGCCCACATGTCAGCGACTCGGGGGAGGTTAACCTCGCCGGTCAAAGCGGTCATCCCGCCGGCGTTTAGCCGCCGGCGAGGCTGGACGCGGCGGAGCGCGTCGGGTTTCACCTATGGGGGTTCTTTTGGCGCGCAGGGAGCGGCTACGGGAAGAGGACGGAGTGGCGCATCCAACGGTGGCGTTTGCGGAGGCTGGGGTGGCCGGAGTTATCGCCGGCGACGAGGTCCGCGGCGGCTGAAGCTCTGGTGGCGACGGGTCCATCGAAACGGTGCTCGGGAGGAGCTGCGGTTTGCGCCTACGGCCTGTACGAGTGCTCGCGAACTCGTTGGACTAGGTGGTGTGACCAAAAGGTCACCGGAGTGGCGCCGGCGACCAGCCCGAGCGGCGGCGAGCTTCGGCTTCAGTCGAAGCAGTGGCTTCGGTGGTCAGGAGGCAAGGGGAGGAGGGGCAAACGACGGAGGAGCTCACGGTGGGTGCAGAGGCGTCGACGTGGGCTCGGGGGAAGCTCGGAGCAGAGCAGGGCGTCGAGGAGGATCTTCGGCGGCCGGAGCTTCAAGACGAGGTCGGGGAAGACGCCCAGAGGCTCCCGAGCTCGCGTGCGTGGGCGTGCAGATTCACGGGTCCGTGGCGGAGCTCGTAGACATGTCGAGGGGACGAGGGGGAGGCGATGGCTGCGGCTACGACGAACGGCGGCGACGAGCTCCGCTCGGACGCGGGAGGAAGAGAGAGTAGAGGAGGGGGGAGGCACCGAAGAGAGTGGGAGAAGTCCAGGGGGGTGCCAGGGGTGTCGTGGCGCCTCCAGGGGGG